>BPLQ01011669.1:0-223517 GCA_021605075.1 Caerostris darwini | reverse complement strand
TTATTTCTACGATAATATTTTACCAATTTTTTTCTAAAAAAACCACTGTAAAATACATTTGCTATTAATGTTTGACACATTGTGAATGCATTAAATTATTTGCAGACACCGCTGTACATATTTAAAAAATATTCTATTCTCTCATTTTTCTCTCCTCATTTTGATTTCGACTGTCATATAAAGTAAAAAACTCAGTTTTAAGAGGATTAGATAAAGCTTATTCTGATATTTAAACCAAAAAAAGGCATTCTTTGGAATATCTTTCCGTCTACGATCTTTTATAAACCCTGATTTGCAAGATTTATACGAATAGCATTAGAATGCAAAATCAGGTTAAATTCCTCGTACCAGAATCATGATTATGGCAAAAAGATCCGAGAAACTGACAAAGAATTCAATAATTCACTTCTTAAACTATCTTGAATATTCTTGGAATTGAACGTTTGTTTAGGGACCAGGAAAATATGGTGTCGTAAAAAAAGGGAGTTTTTATTCCTTAAAAAGTATAAAAAAGTAAGCATTTGAATAATCCGATATTTACATTATTCATGAGCTCCATTTTTTCCATTATATTGGTTCAGATCGATCTAAGTTCTCTCGGTTGTTTCTACTTTCTTATTAACTTTCAATTCAAAATTGAAAAGAGGCTGAATTTTACCCTACACTAAACAGAGAGGTAAAAAAAAAATTGGCCAGGCCCAAGAATTTGAAATTCTTTTGTTGAATCACTTACATATTTAAAAGAAGCGCTAAATTGCGTTTTTGTATGAATACAAAGAGTTTTCACAAAATATTTTTATGCATTAAAAATTTTTTTGTTCGTCTCTTGCTTAAGCAGAAAGTTTTTGTTAATTTAATATTTTCTTAGCTAATTAATTTCTAACAGTGAGAAAGTTTTCTTGTTTTAAATTGCATGGAAAACTTTACCGTTGAATAAAGTATAATTTTTCTTTGGTTTTGCTTGGAAGATGCGATTCTGTGTTCAAATCAAACTGTAAGTGAAAGGATTCAAAACGTTTTATCATCAATTCGTTCAGAATAATTATTTATGTCATGCGTCACCTTTCCCTTACGACTTTCAATACGATATCGTCCACGATAGTATTATTTTAGATTTTTATTTCATGAAAATTCTTATATATTTATGTAAAATCTATATAGTTTTCCTACCAATTTTTATACTATTATTTATAAAATTAGGCAGTCAAATTGGTCTTGGTTTCGTTTGCTTTTGTCGCTCTACGTTCATTTTGTTCGCACTTTGGGCTAATTAGATCAGGAGCTACAGTTTAACGTGGATTCCTGTCAACTAGAAAACTAAACTAGTCAAAAAAAAAATCAACAACAAAAAAATCCATGCCACATACAGGATATGAACCTGAAAGTGGTCTTGGAGGATAGAGTATTGATTTTAGAAATTGAAATTTTCAATCCGTTAACATTTATCTGTGTTTATGAAATCTGTATATGGGAGATTGTAAGCAAGGCACTAGCACATGTATAACTATCACTACAATTTATGTACATTATTTTAGGTATGCTTTATGGAACTCGATATTTCTGATATAAACTTGATTACAATTTGAATATGTGGGCATTGTATATGTGAATGTTATCTGCATATGTCAGTCGCGTTTCACATGACATGCCACAAATTGAATGTAAGCTGTGTAGATTCATATTCCACTTGGCAGACTGCTGGCAGACCAAGTCCATGAACAAGTCCAAGTCTACAAAATAAGTTTTTTCAAGGGTAGGAGAGAGGAAAAAGTCATCATGATATTCTTTTGGATTTCAAATACTACTGTCCAATATTTATGAAGAGAAATGGTTTTCCCATTTTAAACTGGTCAATAAATTTTAAAGATTCTTGGGTTGAATGTAAATACATCTGCATTGTGAAAAAAACCCACAAAGTGTACTTGATATATTTTATAATCTAACTGCTTATTTCTGTGTTAATAAGAAACCAATTTTTTAAGCAAATCATTGTAGAATACATTTGCTATTAATGTTTGACACATTGTGAATGCATTACATCATTTGCAGACACTATTGTAAATGTTTAAAAATTATTCTATTCTCTGATTTTTCTATTCTCATTTTGATTTAGACTGTCATATAAAGTAAAAAAAGCCAGTTTTAAGGCGATTAGATGAAGCTTATTCTGATATTTAAATAAAAAAAATGCATTCTTTGGGATATCTTCCCATCTACGACCTTTTATAAACCCTGATTTGCAAGATTTATACGAATAGCATTAGAATGCAAAATCAGGTTAAAATCCTCATACCAGAATCCTGATTATGGCAAAGAGATCCGAGAAACTGACAAAGAATTCAATAATTCACTTCTTAAACTATCTTGAATATTCTTGGAATTGAACGTTTGTTTAGGGACCATGAAAATATGGTGTCGTAAAAAAAGGGGAGTTTTTATTCCTTAAAAAGTATAAAAAGTAAGCATTTGAATAATCCGATATTTACATTATTCATGAGCTCCATTTTTTCCATTATATTGGTTCAGATCGATCTAAGTTCTCTCGGTTGTTTCTACTTTCTTATTAACTTTCAATTCAAAATTGAAAAGAGGCTGAATTTTACCCTACACTAAACAGAGAGGTAAAAAAAAAATTGGCCAGGCCAAGAATTTGAAATTCTTTTGTTGAATCACTTACATATTTAAAAGAAGCGCTAAATTGCGTTTTTGTATGAACACAAAGAGTTTTCACAAAATATTTTTATGCATTAAAAATTTTTTTGTCCTCCTCTTGCTTAAGCAGAAAGTTTTTACTAATTTAATATTTTCTTAGCTAATTAATTTCTAACAGTGAGAAAGTTTTCTTGTTTTAAATTGCAGGGAAAACTTTACCATTGAAAAGCATATCATTTGTCTTTGGTTTAGATTGAAAGCTGCTGTTCTATGTCGAAATCTTATTGTAATTTAAAAGTTTCAAAAAACATTGTTATCATCAATTCGTTTTGACTATTTATTTATGACAAGCATCACCTTTCCCTTATTCCTTTCAATACGATTTCCTCCTGGATACTATTATTTTAGATTTTTATGATAATTCTTATATCTTTATGTAAAATCTGCATAGTTTTTCTACAAATTTTCATACTGTTATTTATGAAATCAGGCAGTCAAATTGGTGTTGGTTTGGTTTGTCACGCTAAGGTCATTTTGTCCACACTTTAGGTTTATTAGATCACAGCCTACAATTTAACGTGGATTCCGAATCAACAAAAAACATCCATGCCACAGCCAAGATTCGAACTTGAAAATGGTCTTGGAGAATAGAGTATTGATTTTAAAAATTTAAATTTTCAATTTTTTAATTTTTACCTGTGTGTGTGTGTGATGTGTATATGGGATATGTGTAAACAAAAAACTGCCACGTCATTATTAACCTTACAATTTAGGTACACCATTTCTGGTATGCTTTGTGGTGTATGTTATTTCAGATATAAACTCGATTTCAATTTAAATACGTGAAACGTTAACGTGAATGTGAATACTATCTGCATAAGTGAGACTTGTTTCATATGGCATACCACAAATGGACTTTAAGATGTGTGGTTTCTAATCCTGTCTGGTCAACAGCAGCATCTAGACCAAATCAATCAACTTATTTGTTCGTTAAACCGATGAGTCATGAAAAAGGGTAAATTATGCAGCTTCTTTTTGTCTTTGACTTTGCGGCACAAAGATATGGAGCACCCAAAGAGAGAAGTCTGACACACATGGGGAACTTTAAGCTGTAGTGATGATTATTAATCGATATTCCAGTTTCTTATTTACATCATAAATCTCGTGTTCCACAAAAAATGCCACAAATGATCGCTAACCTCAGTTAAAAGCTCACCATTATTACCCCACCCGGTCTGGCTTTACCCCATCCACTTTATTTCGCCCGGTGGGCACTGGGTACTAATTTTAGTCGCCTTACAGTTGGGTAATTCTAACCCGAACCACCATGGGGCATTTTAAGTTGTAGTAATAAAAATTAATTGATAGTCCTCTTTCTTATTTACGTTTGAATCCTCGTGTTCAGCAAAAAACGTCCCGAATGGTCCCTAAACTGTAATAATTACTACTAATTAATGTACCAGTTCCTTGATTACATCAGAGTTCTCGTGTTCCATAAAGCCTACCGTGAATAGTCTATAATATATTGTAATAATTATTGATGCGCCAGTTTCATGTTTACATTACCGCACAATGTATACAAACGAACATTACCTAAACTGTAGCAATGAATATTAATTGATATACCACTTTCTTGCGTGTATCATTAATTTTGCAATTTACAAGGCGTTTATGAGTGGTTTAGAGCAGGAAGAGTAAAAAAAATGTGCTGCTGTTGTATTTGTCTGTGAGAAAATCTGTGAAATTCTCACCACGTATTCCAAAGCGAGATATTCGTTACAATAATCAACAAGTATCCTCATTTTTGAAAGCAATGACTGTAAAGAATTAATTTGTTTTATTACAAGTTATCATGACACTTATGTCATTAAAAATGTTTTTTATAAAAGATTTTATTCAATAACTTTATTCACACGCATTAATTATGTTAAGATATGGTAAGTTTTATGATAATGTTATCGATATAGTTTCCACAAATCTTATTTATCAATATTTGAAGTAATTTAAGAAACATTTCGGGAATTTTTATATTTTCTCAAAAGAAATTTTCCGAAAAAAAAAAAGACTTTCTTTCTGTTGAAATTTATAGAAGTGGTAAGGTCATCACCCAGCTAGAGACTAGCGGGCTTAAGACCCTCCCCCCGTCAAATGCATATATGAACGAGATATAACTTAGTGGATTCTAATATAGCGTAAGCAGGGCCTGAATGGCAGAGTGTCTAGCGTTCTGGCGCTCGATGTCACAGGTTTCGGGTTCTAGTCTTGACGGTGCCATGGATGTTTGCAGTGGTTCGGAATCCACTGTAAGCCATAAGTCCCATTCCCATGAGACTGTAGAACGCCACCGGTAACCTTCCCACTCTCATCATTCCTAAATTGTATAGGAGCAACTCAGCTCTAGGAGCAGTAGTGTGGTGCGGCGTGGTAATAGTAATATAGTGTAAGCGGATTCTACCACAGTATAATCATGTTGCCAAATTGGCGGACACCAAATTGCAGTAATAAATTCGAGTTAATCTGTTACTTATGGGATAATTTTTTATGATGAATTTTTTATTTACGACTAGCTGTTTGTTCCTTTTTATGATAATCAATGCTTCCCCAAGGTAGGAAATAAGTTTTGTGCGTAAAATTTTCCATTTTTACTAAGTCAATTTTCATTGTTGCATTGCGAAATTTTCAGTATTCTAGTATTTCTTAAAAATAAAGTCTTATTTTTTTAATTAATAGTATTTCATTTCTTTTAGTTATTTTTTTTTAATTATTATTAGTTACATCTCATTTCAAATAATCACAATTCATAATATGTTTTCATCTGCTATTGACGACTAGATATTTCTAATTATTTTTATAATTTATTATGTCCTTTATATTACGGAAATTTATCATATATTAGAGAGTTTTTGCATACCGTATTTTGGACGTCCGTTAGCTTTTTCTCCCTAGCGCGCATGTTCATAGGAAACATTATTACAGATACGCCTGCGCAATTTCCTATGAGCATGCGCGTTAGAGAGAAAAAGCTAACGGACGTCCAAAATACGGTATGCAAAAACTCTCTAGTATTTAAGTATTTAATCACAAGAATGCATCTCGCTGTTAATAATTTTATTATTTCTTGGATCACTTTCCTTCCATTATACTACGAGAAAAAATTCTAAGTTCTACTTTTAAGTACAATACTTTTTTAAATATTGATTTTTTATATCATTTGAAATATTTGTTGCAACAGGAAAAAATTACATCATATGTGACCGACTAGATGTATAGAAGGACATGAGGTCGATTACATTAATACTAGAACTCTTCAATCCCATAATTCACAGCCCGGAGAACATAATGTCTTGGAATGACATAAATGCGTTGTCTATTGCTGATATGTTATTGCATGTCTTGAGCCAAACATATTCTTTAGCATCATTGCATGTGCTACACAAATTATTCGCATATGCACTTCACATGAGAAAATTTTTACAAAACATATGTATATATATATATATTTTGGTAACGAAATTTACAATGATTTAAATTTTATTGACGATCTCAAATTAGTTCTAACCACAAAGATTTCAAAAATCAATTAGCAAACGTTTTACTGCTGTCACTGATCAAACTCAAAAGTTCAATTTTGAAATAAAAAAAAACTGAGAATTATTTCGGAGCAAATACTAGCTTATTGGATACAATTTTGTTTTTCTTAAAAACAATATTTATGCCATTTTAAGGTTAATTCTGAAGCCAATTGAAAGATTATTTATTAATCACGAAATCCTTTACAAAAAATTTGATGCACTTTTTCAAACTTACAAAATTACATGACTTAATAGGGATTTTTAAATTTTATAATATTTTAGTCCTTGAAAGTGAATAAAATTGTGGTTGCATAAATTTTCCAAAAATGCAATATACAAAAACGCATTTGAAGCATTAGGCGAATGCAACAGGAATATATATCCAAATATATATTTCTGATTAAAAATATTTGCCATTCTATCAGTTACATCGTGAGTGAATGGAAAGTATTTTTCAACGTTGCGAAGTCTTAAAACCTATTTGACAAACACAACAGAGAAACATAACAGATATTTCTCTGTTGTGTATATAACAATCACAATAGACTACAAACACAATACAGAACGTCTACATGGTATAGCTGTATTAAATATTCATCGAAATATTGAAGTTGACATATGCAATCGACCACCAGGCAAAAGAAAAAAGAAGATAAAATTTTAATTTACAATTTCTTCTGATTCTTTTAAGAAATTAAATTTTATGATTTTTTTATGAAGTACATTTTAATTTTAACGTTCTCCTCTTTATGCATTTGATCCCAAATTAGTGCAATGTAAGATTTATTAATAAATAATAATTAAAGTTGGAATTTAGACTTTAGATACATTTCCTATCATATATAGTTTAATGTAATAGATGGATAGAAAGGAAACCTTGAGGAATTTCAAATAAGATGGTGAATTTGCCATATAAAAGAAGATTTTTATCATTGAAAATATAAAAATTAAAATCAAATTATTAAGAAATTTTTATTGAAAATATAAAACATAAATATTTTACGATATTTATTATTGAAAATATAAAAATCATGTTTCACTGGTTACTCTTTGAAAGAAATTAATTAAATTACACACAAGAAAATCGTTTCAAAATTTATAAATGTCTTTTAAATTTTGTTTTTTAACTTTTTGCTATTAATCAAGAATAAATTCTTAATATCTTAAAATATATTATAAAATAATAGTACATGAGAGAAGTAATATATTTTTGAGTAATGTATGAGTAATTACACAGGAGAGAAAAGTTTCAAAACAGTGGGGTTTTTTTTTTAATAATTTTATATATATTTTTTATTTGAAAAAAAATATCTCTATTTTTCAAATAGGAATTCTGACAATCTTTGAATTTTTTTTATAAAATAGAAGCACAAAAATTTTCTAATTTGACTACAAATAACAATCTAATTTCCTTATTAATTTTTAATTTTATTCCCTTATTCCTTATTCCTATTATTTTCCTTTATTATTTCTTTCCTTATTCGCGTTTTAATTTTATTTCCTTATTAATTTTTAATTTTTTAATATTATTATAGCAGAATAAAATATTTAAAAAAAAAAAAATGCATGATAATTTCCATTAATTTCATTTCATTTAGAAAATATAACGTCAATATTTCTAAAATGAAACATAAAACTTATCTATAAATAGTTTTTCTAAGAATATTTAATAATACTATGATTTTTATTCTGTAAGTCATTATTTTAAGATAGATATCATATTATTTTTAACAATTAGACTTAAAAATAGGTCCAGTGATTTGGAAATAAAGTGGAAACCATGTGTTTCGTTACTAACATTAGGGTATTAACACAGAAAAAGGAATAAAACATATTTCTGAAAATAACTAATGATTTCTTGGAAATTGCCGTTTATTCAGAATCCTTATAATCTAATTGAAAAAGTCTTTACAACATTTTCTTTTATTTTTAGACAAGTATATAAAAATGTAATAATAGGCCATTAAATTAAAGGTTTAAATGTAGAATTTTAATTATAAATAAGAATTTTACAACTATTTATAGATACAATCGCAATATTATACTTTATAATTAAATCCTTAATCAAAACACCAATAGAAGAATTTATATCTAAAAATCTGAATTCTGGCCACAGATTTCGAGTTCGAGTCCCTGTTATGCTATGGATGTTTGTCGTGGTTCGGAATTCACTTTAAACCGCAGGTCTCGGTCTAATGTGACTGAAGAGCATTGAGCATAGGGCTGACAACCTTACCCCAGAATAAGAAAGAATCTCCTGTCTCGTAATCTGCCAGTAGTCAAACGGTATTGGCGCACCATGGAACTGTTGCGCCAATGAAGAAGAAGAAGAGAGATCTGAATGTCAACTCATGGTTCAGTGGTATGATTCGCAACTATCATGCAAAAGAACTCCGATTCAGTGGACTAACTAGCAATGTTCTTCCTTTATTGCTAGTTAGTAGACTATTCGTAATGTACAATTAACTGGAACACGAGCGCCCCCCTCCTACTGCATATAAAAAGGAAACAAACGCTTGCAAATCGCGAGTAAAGTCTTTAATCTTGTTGTTAAATAAAAACCTTTTATAGAACAACTATCTCAAAAGTTCAAGCTCGGTTTCGAGTATTAGAAGGGTGTATTTTCAGGTTTTGATACACAAATGCAGGATAGTTCCCCTTAAAAGTTCTCTCGGAAGGCCTTGCCCTCCTTCAGCGACGCGGAGCTAAGTTGGACTTCTTCTACCTATGGATACTCCATCATAACAGAAGTTGCCTCTTTCCCACCACATAAGTACTCATGGAATGTCTGTCCCGCACTACAGGACACTAGATTAGACACCCAAAATTCATAATGTGTAAATTATTATTTAAAATAGGAATGAATTTTAATTTTATTCAATTTTAATAATTAATTTTTTTATTTAATTTGGATAAATCATATTGAAGAAATGTACAATAATTTATCTTGTAAAAGAATAAATTAAGAGTAAATAATAAATTTCACAAGAACACGAATTCATGGACTTGGTCTAGGTGTTGCTGTCTACGAAGTGAGATAAGGAAAAAAAATCCAGATTCTTTAAATTCAACAGAATGTACAAAAAGGGTTTTTGATATCATTAAAGTTTTTTGCAATTATTTTTAAGTAAATAAAACTTGGAATTACTTGGAAATATTTAAAAAATATTCAAAATCAATGCAGAATTCTAAACTTTGTTTCCATTTTATTAAATCTTTTCTATTTCATTTAATTAAAAATGCAACTCAATTCTAAATATTATTTTTAGGAAAAAAAGATAAATTATTGGTATTAAATGAGAATCATATCATAATATTATATATGCTGTTTTTTTTTATTTTACTTGTTGATAAAATATGTGTATTTTTTACAGTATTTATGCATGCATGATTATATAAAACATTTGGCCTAGTTTTACAAATATTGAATGATATAAAATTTTTAGAAATACATTTTAACATTTTTGTTATATTTAATTTAATACAGAAATGTTTCTTTAAAAAATATATGTAAGAAATATATAAATTATAGTTTCTAAAACGATATATTTCAGCATGTTTAAGAATATTAAATTTAAAATAACTAAAAAGAATAGAATTCAAAATGATTGCATGTTATTAACAAATAAAAAAAAGATATTTTATTATTAATACCAAATAATTTCTTTCATAACGCTTAACACTTCAAATATTTATTAATAATTTATTACTGTTAAAAAACACTTGTTAGTTAACTACACTGCCACACCCTTCTTCAAGACTACGGAAATTTAAAAACAGAAATTGCATGTAGGAATAATTATGTATAATTAATTTTGACAACACTTTAGAAGAACTTTGCAAATGTTTCGTTGATGCCTGGACATGATTCATATGGAAACATATATTTATTAAAATTAAATATACATAGCATAAATGTCAGAATCTAAGTATCTAAAATTTGTATTGTGGTTATGATGATAAAACTGACCTTAAATAAATGTTACATCAAATTTTTATTTATCTTACGCATAAATAATTAAGCATTTATATGTATTTTTGGCGTTCATAGTTTTTGTAAAGGTTATCATTAGATTTGTTTACATTTATTCCAATAAAACATATTTTTAAAGTTATGTTGAATTTTCACCAAGTAATTGTGTTGTTGTTGTTGTTTCTTATCCCACTTGGCTGGCCAAGCCTACAAGCCCATATGGACTCATGATTGAAGGGGAAGGAAGCAGCTTCTGTTGTGATGGAGCACCCCGTAGGTAGAAGCCTGACTTTTGCTCCGTGACGCTCTTACAGTCATAGAAGACCGGGACCTACGGCTTAAAGTGGATTCCGAACCACTACAAACATCCATGGCACCGCCGGGATTCGAACCCGAAACCTGTGGCACCGAGCGCCAGAGCGCTAGACACTCGGCCATTCAGGTCCCAAATTTGCCAACGGCACGCAGTGTTCCCAGGTGGTCACCCACCCAAGTACTGACCGCGCCCAATGATGCTTAACTTCGGTGATCTAACGAGAACCGGTATATTCAGCATGGTACGGCCGTTGGCACCAAGTAATTGTATTACATATATAACAAGATTACTTTTTTTAAAAATTAACAAAATTAACTGGTAAGAATTATAAAATTATGTGGTAAAAATTTAATAATTTCAACTGTTAAAAAAAACTAATAAATTTAACATGTAATAAAATTAACTGATAAAAAAATATTAATGCTCATTGAAATATAAAAAAGTAATAATTAGTAATTAAAAAGTAATAATATGTTTTTATTAGTTAATTTATTTAACAATTATTATATTAATTGTCAAAAAAGAAATTTACTGATAAAAAAAATTAATAATGCTAACTGGTGAAAATTGATTGATAAAATGTACTCTTAACTCAATTATAATAGCAATAATTTTAATCAATGGGTTTCATAAAATTCATAGCCAATTTATGAAATTTTGTATCCGTGCTTCCTCCTACGCACAACGACAGCGCTTCTTACGGTGTTCAAGAAAAAAATCAGTAGCCCCGAGATTCTCAGCCCAGGGGATGTACAGCTTAACCTGCGCACTTGCTGAGAAGCGTTTAGTTTATAATCTCTCATCCTGAGAGGAAATATATTTAACGCAACCCTGCTTAATAGTTGGGCTATAGAATCTCATCCGGAGAGGATGTATTTTTCACGTACCCTGCGCGTACCTGAGTATCAGATTTTCGGCTTATTAGTGGAAGACTCACAGGAATCTATAATCACATATCTTTAAATCTGTTACATATTGTTTCCTTGTGCGTATGTAAATAAAGTTCTCCAACATGTACCTCCAGTATGTGAACCCAATCACACCCAGTACAATCCATATGCTCACAATTGCAATTTTATAAAAAAAAGTTTTAAAAATTTGAAATGATAAATCTAACTTAATATTTTGAATATGTTTATCCTTCTATATCGTTTTTTAAAAATTAATTTAAAAGGATGACTAGATAAATTAAGAATTTCTTATTGAATAGAAAAATAAATGAAATTAAGTTATGATACAATTTATCATAAAGATGCCGCGAAAATTAATTAAGAACACCCACACAAAATTTGAAAAAAAAAATGTTTCTTTCATTTCGATAAAATTATCAACAGTCATGTCATTCCCAGAATGGTTATTAATATTTTTTTAAGTTATTTTCAAACATTTAATCGTATATAAAAAATTTATATATTCACATTAGATTAATTCATTTGGCTTAATATTTACTGACACAATTTCCACTAAAATTGCTTACCTAATATTTCTTAAGAAGTCTCACAAAAATTTAATCAAGCTTGGGAAAAAAGTTTCAAGCCGAACCATCGCAAAATGATTTTTAGGATTTGAAAATAAATTATAGAAATATAATAATCTTATAATAGAAAAATAAAAATATGAAATTAAAATATGATGTCTATACAAAAAAATCTGTTTTGTTACATAATCCTTCATCATATATTTGGTGAAGCTTTAAACCAAAAAGTCATGTTACCCTTACAGCTCGAAAGCTATTAATGTGCATATCATCTAGGTAATCTGCAGATTAGATTATTTGTTCTGTTAAAGTGTTAGTTTATATACAAAATAAAAATTTACACACATTGAGTTGATAATGTACATATCACATTATTCCAAAAGTTACGGTCTGATATTTGATTCTTTTAATTATACAGTGTTCATTGATTTCTGTTAATTTCCTTCTTTAGATATCAAAAAAAAAAAAAAAAAATGACAACATTACGTTTTAACCATTATTAGCGTATTTTACATACAATATACTGATTATTATAAGAAATTACTCATAACTTTATGGGATAAAAGTATAGCATGTTTTCCATTTTTATTGCCTAGTATTAATAAGTTGTATGTCTGCATATTAATTTAAATGGTCTAAAGCATTTTGATTAAACAAAGATTTTATTTTCATTTTAATGAGTTCTTAGAAGATAATATGCAAATTATCTCTGTGTAATAATAAATAAAATAATTAATAAAGAAATATAATAAAATAAATTGCGTTTCAACAATTATTGACATATTTTATATGCAATTTGCGGATTATTATAAAAAATTGTTCATAAATTATTAATTATTAATTATTCATAATTTTATGGGATAAAAGTATAGCATGTTTTTCAATTTTGTTACCTAGTATTAAAGATTTGTATGTCTGGATATTAATTTAAATATACTAAAACGTTTTGGTAGAGCAAAGATTTTATTTTCATTTGCTACTTGTGTCATTTGATGTTCCTAACAGATTATCACTGTGTATTAATAAATTCAACAATTATTAGCATATTTTATATGCAATCTGCTGATACAATTTGATATACAATCTGCTGGTTATTAAGAAATTATTCATAACTTTATGGGATAAAAGTTTAGCATGTTTTTTACCTTCGTTACCTAGTATCAATGATTGTTTGTATGGATATTAATTTAAATACACAAAAGCGTTTTTGCTTGAGCAAATATTTTATTTTCACTTTAATTAGTTTCTAACAGGTAATATGCAAATTATCCTTTGTGTTCTTCAAATTACTCATATAATTTGAAAAAAAAAAAAAAAAAAAAAAAAAAAAAAAAAAAAAAAAAAAAAAAAAAACAGACAATTTTTTGCAATCTAAAGAGTTGTCCTACTTAATCTACACATTACCTAGGTATAGTGAAGAGTAACTGATTCGAACAATTTCCCAGAATCCTTTAGACAAAGCATCTAAAAAAACATCTGTAATAAATTATCTAAAAAAACGTTAAATAAATAAACAATTAATATTATTTTATAAGTAAGACATTACATAGGTAAAGTTAAGATTGCCTAATTTCAGCACATTTAAAATGTCCTTTAGACAAATCATTTAACGAAGTAAATTATCTAAAGAAACTTAAATAAATAATAAAATAATATTATTTCATAAGTAGCTTACAAAAAAAAAAAAAAAAAAAAATTCAATCCACTCAATACAACAAGAATGATACTATTTGGATAGATATGAGAGAACCACCAAGTCAACAATGTCTAAAAACCAATTGTCTCGATCATTACAAGCAACATATTTCCTCCGCAAACAACCAGAAGAAGCCGATATTAGATGAATGCTTCATCGCTTGTGTGGAAAATGAAGCTACGAGCTGATACAGCATAATCAAGACGAAACCGATTTTCTGCGACTTTCGGGGTCATTCAGAACTGCAGGAACAGCAGCCATAATTATCTTCCGAGGGAATCCAAATCAATGAAGGGCCAAAATGTTGATGATACAGAGCATTAATCATCTTCTGGATGTACAGCATTTGATAAGGAACTGACTCGATGGCTTAACTACCTCCACCGAATTCCTCGAGTGTTTTCTCAGCAAATAAATAAGTGAAAAGAGGAACGAACAGTTAGATACTGCTCTATGGAATTTCTAGTGTTATTCTAGATAATTAACTCTTAACTATAATACCGGGAAACTTTCTTTCCCATGGTGTGACTAAAGTAATCTCTATTCTCAATTATAAAAATTGTAATAATATAGTATAATTATAGTATATGTATATGTATTATTATGCAATATTATTACTAATTGTTTCTAGTATTATTAATCTTAACTTTATTACTATTAATAATGAGGTAGTTAAGCCATTGAGTCATCAGCTCCTTATCATATATACATATATGACCATCAATGCGCCTTATGTTTAACTTATGTATACCTTATGTATGCCATGAGAAGCAATTTATAGAATTGTCTTACTTAACCTGCACATTACATAATTATAGTTAAGATTAGCTGATTTCATCGCTTTTATAGAATCATTTAGATAAATCATCAGACAAATAATTTTGGGAAGTAAATTATCTAAAGAAACTTAAATAGATTATTATTTAATATTATTTCCTAAGTAACTTGTCAAAAAAAAAAAAAAAAAAAAAAAAAAACCCGGAAAGAAAGAAAATCAATCCACTCAATACAACAAGAATGATACCATTTAGATAGATATGAGAACCACCAAGTCAACAATGTCAAAAACCAATTGTCTCGATCATTACAAGCACCATATTTCCTCCGCAAACAAGCAGAAAGGGCCGATATTAGATGAATGCTTCATCGCTTGTGTGGAAAATGAAGCTACAAGCTGATACAGCATAATCAAGACGAAACCGATTTTCTGCGACTTTTGGGGTCATTCAGAACTGCAGGAACAGCAGCCATAATCATCTTCCGAGGGAATCCGAATCAATGAAGGGCCAAAATGTTGATGATACAGAGCATTAATCATCTTCTGGACGTACAGCATTTGATAAGGAACTGACTCGATGGCTTAACTACCTCCACCGAATTCCTCGAGTGTTTCCTCAGCAAATAAATAAGTGAAATACTGCTTTATGGAATTTGGAGTGTTATTCTAGATAATTAACTCTTTACTATTATATCGGGAAACTTTCTTTCCCATGGTGTGACTAAAGTAATCTCTATTCTCAATTATAAAAATAGTTATAATGTAGTATAATTATAGCATATATATATATATATATATACTATTATTATGATATCGTATTGCTAATAGTAGCCAGTACTATTACTATTTTTAATGAGGTAGTTAAACCATAGAGTCATCTATTGCTTATCAAATTCTGTATATATAAAAACATACATAATCGTATATGACTATCAAGGCTCCTTATGTTTAACTTATGTATGCCATGAGCAGCACACCGACTGGCAATAAAGGGGTGAAATTGCCTTACTTTGGATTTTTGAAGAGGAACTGCATTTTATGTTACAGGGGGAAAACCCTGAAAACTTCTATTAGCCAGCAAGACATAATGATGCGAGATGCTATACGCAGTTTGTAATTGTTTCGTTGTTCTCCGTCGAGTCACCTCATTTATGCAAGTGATTATAATGAACGAAGGGATTCGATCCTGGAATCCTTCTGAGAGCTAGCTGCACACGATACCACTAGACCAAGAGTCAAGCAACTAATTTATGTTAAATCATACATTATCAATTTTGTAAAATACAAAAGTCATAATGCTTTATTATATATTTTCAAGATTATCCAATTCAATTTTTGTTTAAATGTGTAGTTGGGTAAATGGCAGCCTGATGGCCGAGTGACTTCATGCCGCAGATTTCGGATTCAAGTCCCGGCGGTGCCGTGGATGTTTGTAATGGTTCGGAATCCACTTTAAACCGTAAGTCACAGTCTAATATGACTACTAGTATACCACATCGCATCACTGTGCTTAGAGCTGAGTTGCCCTATCCAGTTTAGGAATGATATGAGTAAGAAATCTGATTAGGCTCTGTGATGCTCTGTGGCCATATGAGACAGGGATCTACTGCTTAAAGTGGATTCCGAACCACTATAAACAATCATGGCACCGCTAGGATACGAACCCGAAACTTGTGGTATCGAGCTCCAGAGCGCTAACCACTCCGTCATCAGGCCCCAGTCTGATAGGACTGCACAGGCGTTGGGCGATTACAATATAAAAAGGAAAAAGAAATATCTCCTTTTTCGAAATATGATAGTATGCAGACGGCCTTGGCCCATCATGGGTCTGTTAGGCTAATGAAGATGAAAAAGTTGCGTAAATATAATTTTATGATCATTATCAATATTAATCAATATAAAAGAATTTACTTTTTGCGGTTTTTTTTGTATTGAAGTTTACAAGAAATCCTCTTGAGTATTGCTCACATATTCTACACCTTGACCCGTGGATATCGGTGTTTAATGTCCATTTTATAATGGTCATTTCTACACATTAATGTTAATACCATTCAACAGAGCTTTGGTTGATCTTTCCGCGGTTGTCATGTTGAGACGGAATTGTAAAGTGGATAGCGAGTTTTGTTTCCGAGTCGAGGATGATTGTTTTGAAAGTCGGAAGCCGATGCTTAAGTGTATGCATGGGCATGATAAATCTGTATACCGCATGACCATTTTTTTGGGCACAAGAAGAAGGTGCGAAAAATGTGAATCTTCCAGATTACATTGTTAGAGTTGCCCTTTTATTATTGCGGTGACACAGTTTCACACTTGTCCTTCTCCAGAATGTATAGGAATACCACAGTTGTTGTCACTAAGAGGTGTGGTACAATGGTAATAATAATATTTGCATCTTGCAATGAGTAATTCTAGAGAATTGTAAGCAGGAATTTTGATGCAAACGCGGTTTGGCACTGTTTGTTACACTCTCCATTAATTCTATTCGTTGGCCAAAGAATGACAAGATGAAAAAAATGAACGAAATGAAATAAATAAATGAAAGAATAAAAAATGAAAGAAATGAATGAAAGATAAAAAAATGAAAGAAATGAATGAAAAATGAAAGAAATGAATGAAAAATGAAAAAAAGTGAATGAAAGATGAAAAAAATGAAAGAAATGATTGAAAACGAAAGAAATGAATGAAAATGAAATAAAAGAAAGGAATAAAAATGAAATAAAAGAAATGAATGAAAATGAAATAAAAGTAAGGAATGAAAATTAAATAAAAGAAATGAATGAAAATGAAATAAAAGAAATGAATGAAAATGAAATAAAAATAATGAATGAAAGATTCCTCATAATGGGATTCTATTAGATTAATTAAAGTCGCCATTTGGCTTTTTAGCACTCGCGTATTAACACTATTTATAAGAAAATAGTTCTCAAATCTTAATCAATAATAAGTTTGAGACAAGATATAGCTCTAATTTCAGTTTTAAAAACATATTAAAGGTGCTAATAACTTAATTGAAAAATTACTATAGTAAAATCATTTTTAATCCTATACCTATGGAAAATCTCAACGCCAAGAAGAAATTAGTTTAGGGGATTGAAATGTAAGCGAATCATTTGTCTAGGTACTATATTCATTTGATTAAAGTTTCAAGCTCACAGGTTAAAGTATCGGCGAGAAAGCCATTTCAAAGGCGAAAAGGTGGTACATTAATTACTGCTGCAGCATCCACAATTTTGCGCTCAAACATGCAGATATGCATTCTTTGGGTCGCACAAGTGTCATTTTGTGCCTGTTGCACTTGTCCAATCAATCATTGGAGAAAGATTGACTTTACTACGGAAGTTAAATATTTTAAAGGAGATTAAATATTCATAATATTTTTTTTTCCACAAAATTGAACAGATTACAATTTTTATAACATTACTGCATATTATTGTACAGATTTTAAACCAAGTATTTTAGTTAAGTTTATTTATCAAGCTAATTCACTGCTTTATCAAATTAATAGAAAACTCTTTTGATAAATGTTCAGTAAAACAATTTTTTTTATATATTGAGCTAACTTAAGTTAAAAGTGCTAATAACTTAAGTTAAAAGTGCAAATTTTATATTTTATATTTTATTTATTTATTTAAGAGCTATTTTTATATTTTAAGATCCTTTTTGGTAATTACTATATAAAATTTTTTTTTCCTACTAAGATTGTCATTTGAAAAAAAGAAATCGAAACATAAAAAGAATGATAGACAATAAATCGAAAATTCCTGCTTATTTATAATCCTATTAAAAATTTGAAGGCTTTGTTAATTATTCAATCTGCCAATTTAGCACAATTGTATATTAGAGCAATTTCAACTTATTCTTTAGGGATTTGTTGAAATTAACACACTGCGAATTGCGAAAATTTTAACGTAAACTTACTAGCACTAGTAGTTATAATAGTATTTACTAGACATGTTTAAATTTCAATGTTTAGATAATTGCTCTTATTTTATCAAATGAAGTGTTTATTCAGTACTGATTGCTTAACAATCACCGTCATGACAAATTTAATAATGAATAGGCTGAGGTTAATTTGAAACAAAACGATTGCAAAAATACATGGTTCACATCCCCAGCATGTGTAAATCAAACCCTTTCAATTGTTAATTGAATGGACAACTTTACAGTTTTGTTTCAGACAGGCAAATTGCTACGCCATGCACTGCATTCATGCAGCATCAGTGGAAACAAACAGCGGTTTCAATGTATAACGTGTCGCATTTCTGTGCGTCTTTATTCTCGCATCCACTTCTGTGTGTCAATTATCTGCTTATTGTGAGGATTTCAAAAGGCTATGTCTTGCTTTCATATTATTGTATAGGTATATTGCCAATACAAATGAATGTTCCTTTGTGCTTCATATTAGCAATGTCGTCGCTTCATACTAATTGCAACTTCGCTTGAAATTCGTAGTGGTATTGAATCTTTGAATCAATAAGTAATTTTGCTTAAATTCAGTAATACTTAGTTTAAGTTAAATTTCAGTTTCAGTTATTATTTTTTTCCGAATTTTGGTGAATAATTTAAATCAATTTTTTTTTGTATTCATTCTAAGTCAAAAAGGTTTCCTATTTTAAATTTTCCCATTTTTTTATTTCTGAATTTTTTTTTTCTCTTTCTCATGTAGGAATGAAAAAAATTAAAAAATAAATATGCATTAAAATTTAGTTTATATTAATAAAATTAATTTAAATTCTTTTAAATATTGAAATATCGAAGAATATTCGTATAATGTAAGAAAAATATTTTATTGTTCAAAAGACATAATAGGAATATCTAATTTATAGCCTAATTATTGCCACACAAATTTAAAATAATTAGATATAATTGGAAATAATTAAATTTATAAAATTAAATGAAATTTATTTATTAATTAATTTAATTAAAAATTATATTAAAAATTAAAATTAAATTAAAAGTAAAATTAAAAATTATATTAAAATTAAAATTAAATTTAAAAAAATTACATTAATTAATACTAAATTTATTAATTTAAAATTAATTAGATTTTGAAATTTAGCCAATTCAATATTTGCTTTCCTTTTACTAGACTTCATCATTTACTTTTATACACATATATTTTAACGTTTTTATATCGAAAAAATATTTTTAAAAATTTTAATCATTTAAATTATAGGTTAAAACGAATAGCCATCAAATATTTTTTGCAGAATTGCACAATCAGAGATGAACAGTTATAGTTTACAAAAAATTTCCTTCCATCGTATTGAGGGTGTTTATTTTAAAAAGAATAATATTTTCAAAACATTTTATAAGCTTTCAGTTTCGTAATATGAATTCGTTGTTCCATTTCCAATCAAAAACCTCGTAAAATAAGGTTCCGCAATTGAAAAGTTTATTTCTAAAGCACTAGCTTACTTTTTGCTCAATATTAAAAAAACATAACTTAAACGCAAAATTATAAGGGAGAATTTTTTATTCTCTTATAAACTCAAAGCCAGAAATGAAATTTTAGAAGAAACATGTTAGGGCTTTGAAGAATTTATTTATTTTTTCTAATATTCAGTGAATAACAAACATCCCTTTTCTAATATTTAGGTACACATATATATTTTTCTCACAGATATGTTTTTCACTTTTAATATACACTATTTATTTCCGTTGCAATGGTAATTACACTTCAACACTTTAATAAACGAAAGATTGATCCCTTTGTCAATGAGTAACAGAACTTCTATGGATAAATATTTGGTTAAGTGATGGGCCGTTAATTTTCTCCTGTAGAACTTTCAGTAGTTATAAACAGTTATATTCAGCAGTTAGGTTCAAATGTTATCGTGTTGAAAGCAAAGAATAATATTATTTTAAAAATATATATTAATTGAATTACAGAAATGAAACTAATTTCATGAAGATTAAACTTTATTATAGAACATACCAAAATTACCTCGAAAAAAATTGTTAAATTTATCAATTTTCAACGTCATGGGTATTACGACCCCATAATATTGGAAGATTCTAATATTATGAGTGAATTATTTATTTGTCACTGTATTTTAATTTCAAAGTCAAAAGGAAAATATTAATACCGGTGTATAATTGTTTCTGAATATACAGAATAAATTGAATGTATATGATTTATTTTGATGTAAAATGGTGTGATTCATGTTTCCCACACTGTGGTACACACGTATATATATATATAAGTATATTACACCATGAGTTATGTACCCTGACAGAGAGTTAAAGGGAAGATGGTATAGGGAGAAGTTTTGGTGATAATTATCTCACATTTGAAAGTTATACTAAGAAAACTGTTCTTACCAGCTAACTTGCTTTTCAACTTTGCAAGCAATTATTGTCTTCATTACCAACGATTACCAACAGATGCTCTTACAGTTGTTATCCAGATTTCAAATGCAATGGATTGCCTTAGCGAATCAAAATGGCACTATCATAATACCACATAAGTGCTAGCCATATAATATTATTATCGTAATTCCATCATATATCCTTGATGTTAACAAGCACTCTCGCGTAAATAGTGGGGAAGGAGTATTTTATCTCCTAAAAAATTTAAATGGCTATAAATATTGGATATAAACTTAGGAGATTTTATTTTCTAAGTTAAAGAAAAGGCTTCTGGTTTTTAAATTGTCTTTAACCACTTACAAATCTATTCAATAGCAAAAAAACATCCCAAACTATTCGTATTTTTATTTAAAATAATAGAAAAATGACAGAGAGAAGAATTAAAGAATATTTTATGCTAAATCAAGATAGTAGAAGAAGTAATATTTAAATGCAATACACGATTCTAGAAGCATATACAAACATCTTTATTTATACATGAGGAAATTAAATCTAAATCAAATTCATGGCAGTATACACCACCAGCAATAAACTTAAAAGATTCTCACAAAGCATTTAAGAAATACATCAAGTTCTGCGAGTTCGTTTCACGAAATAAACCGATTAACATTACGCGCAACAACAACAAAAAAATAAACCATATTAAAAACTTCGTAGGGAATTATCCCAAAACGACTCCGAAGCCACATTTAAAGTGGGCAATAAATCTTGCCACTGCCATTCCGCATTCTCTCTAATACATCAAAAGCTGCAAATAATGAGAAAATAGAATATTGACGCCAGCACTCGATATCCCATACCCTGCTCCAAGGATCCTCATAGATGGCTGAATTTTATTTCGATATTTTAGCTGGAGAGGAATATAAAACATCTTTTAGAAGAGTCAAGGAGTTACAACAAGCCCGCGAACTTCTTGTTGGGTGTTGCCGTCTATAATCGCTTCAGCGATAAAGTCGATACCGGCTTGATATTAAAGTGGCATTTAATCTGGGCTGTGACTGAAGTTTTCTTTGATGTTACATACTAAGTTCCCCTCGTAGTACATTCTAGTTGTTTGCCTGGTGCTAAATTTAATTTTGTGTTCTAAAACGAATCGATGAGGAGTTTTCCAGAGAACAAATTGTTTTTTCTTTCGCCGTTTGCTGAGTAAATAAATCTGGGAAAAAGTTGTCTGGGTCTTAGTGAATCAGGAAGTGTTGGAAGTGTCTTAAATTCGATAAGTAAATCTTAGTTGTTCTTTTTTTTTGTTGTTGTTGTTGGAAGAAGGGGATTTTTAGGGATACGATACTTGACTTTGAGACTTGGCTTGAAGAAATCCTGGCTTATTTGTAAAAATACAACGCTAGCCAAACATTTCGATAAAGGATAGGCACTTAGAAATTATTGGTGAATCTCTCAACTCTTTTGAAAATTAAATAGATTTCGTTTTGAGAAGAGGCTATGGTGTTTTGTGTAGTAAAAGAAACTAACGTCTAATCAATTTAAAAAGTTTATTCTGTAACTAAAATCTTTTTCTGGCAAATATTTTATTTTGAAAGAATATACTTAATGAAATAAATTTTTCATTTTTTCCAATTCATTAAAAAATGTTATTGATGTTTTGATGTTTGCAAAAATTGTATTAATTAATCTTCATAACTAGCACTAAAGCAATTTTAGTTTATTTTGTTCTTAATTATTCCTGCACATTTTTAGTTACAACAGATTTAAGGATCTATATTTTGTTGTTGTTGTTGTACATGAACATAGTATCAACTTCAGCTATGTAGAGCATAAACATTTCTTTAACTGGTGGTTAAGGGAATAAAGTGGGAAGGTTTAAGGACCGCCCAATTTAATGTCTGTAGATTTTCCCAACAGTGTTTAATGTCTTTTTTGAAAAAGCCCAAAAATTCCAAGAGGCAGTCTTACTGTCACTGCCAGAATACTTACATTCATGTCCATAAATTAAGGATAATGAAGTTCAGGCAAAGAAAGAGACAGAAGCGAAACAAATTTGACTTATTTGTAAATTCTGTTTATTACACAAAAGGTAAAGAGCAAAAAGGATGCTATATGTTTGACATAATTAATAAAAATTGAAATTTTTACTCCCTGGAGCAAATTTCAAAAAAGAACCTATTTACAAAAAACAGTATAACGTGGTAAGTATGATGGCTAATATGGAGTATGTCTCAAAGACGATGCAATACAGGCCTTACAACGCCTAGGCATGCTGAGTATCAAATTATCAATCTGATCTTTGGGAATATTACACCACTCATCAAGCAATGCCCTCCGAAGTTCCAGTTGACAGGTGGGAGGGGGTTGACAGGCTGCAATTCGTCGACCAAGCATATCCCACACATGCTCTATTGGATTCAAGTCCGGTGAGTATGCTGGCCAATCCATACGGGTGATATCCTCCAATTGAAGGCATTCGTCTACAATGTTTGCACGGTGAGGACGAGCGTTGTCATCCATAAAGAGAAATTCAGCACCATTGGCGCCCCGAAACAAACGTACATGTTGTTCCAGAATGACATCCCGATAGATGTGGCCTGTCATCGTTACACTCTGAACATGCAGGTCAGTTCTGGAACCAAGAATAATTCCTCCCCAAACGAGCCATCCTGCACCACCGTAACGGTGTCGTTCAATGGTGTTCTCTTGGTGGTAACGGGTACCTGGCGCTCTCCATATGAAAGTCCGGCGAAAATCAGACTGCAAACTAAACCTGGACTCGTCGGAAAACATCACACAAGACCACTGTTGCGGTGTCCACAATGCATGCTCTCTACTCCAGGTTAATCGCAGGCGACAGTTAGTTGCGGTAAGTGGAACACATCTGACAGGCCTACTAGCATATAGACCAATGTGCCCTAAGCGCCTGTACACTGTCTGCCTTGAAACTGTCGTACCGGTAGCTGAAGAGAGCTGACGAGACAGGTCTGATGCTGTGCTCCGTCTGTTTCTTTTGGCAGTATCTACTACATACCGGTCCTCATTCGGCGTTGTAACTTGGGGGCGAGATATGCTGTAACATCTACTCACATTACCATCATCTTGGAATCGTTGCCAAAGCCTGGAGATGACACTCTGGGTGATTCCAAGATACTTCCAGCTGGGTACGTCCACATTCCAGTCGTCCGATAATTCTACCACGTAAAAAATCATCCAAATGCTTCCTTTGTGCCATAACTATGCGGTTATTGCACTGAAAGGCTTTTAAAGCGCGTGTGAACAATTTTACTTCTTTGCCGCCGTTCCTTATATACCCCTCTCTTACACTCTCGTCATTGTGACGTACTATACGCGCCATCTGGTGGTTTCCTGTAATTTGCATATTCTTCTTCAAGATGTGTGTGATAATTCTACAGGTGAAATTTTTATTTTAGAGTTGATTTTCTGTGTGATTCTGAATTATCCTTAATTTATGGACATGAGTGTATATATCGAATTCGAACCTAACCCGACTTGCACGCAAACTATGCATTGGTCCACGAGTCACTCTATCCTTACATATATATTTCTCTAATGCTTTTTTAAATGTAACTTCACTTAGAAATATCTTTATATACGTAATGCTCTAATGCTTTTTTAAATATAAGTTCTCTTAGAAATTCTAAATTCAAAATCTATATATATATATATACATTTTAAATTATAATGAAATAGGCTTTTGAAAATTATTACAATTTGTTTTTTAAATCTTTAATTAAAGGAAAGTTTTACATTCTATTCGAAGAAATAATTCCTTATATGTTGATATTATTTGTATGTTCATTTAATTAAGTAAAATATAAAATAGAATTTACAATACAGTTTTTTTAAAAAAAATAATGCTTTTGAACATATAAGATATAAAGAAAAAAATATAATATTATTGAAAAATTTCGGATGTTGTACAATATTTTTTTTGGGGAAATTCTTAAATTCTTTATTCTTCTTCACTTTAGTTTCCTTTTTAAATTTCGCTTCCTGTTGATTTGTTACTGCAAACATTTTACTGTCCTGTTTCTGTGTCCAAATTTTAAATTTGTGTTTTTACAATGTCCCTGTATTGAAAAATACAATAGAATCATATATTCTAAATATAATGGTATTGATCTAAATTTTTTTTTGTTATTGGTAACCACATTATTTTTACTGTCATATGTGTATTGCCATGCTTAATACTAAACATGGTAATCTGATAAAAGCTATACAATTGCAATTAAACTAATTTACATTATACAGGAGATTAAAGAAAAAAATATTATGGAAAATTGGAGCTGGAAACAAATGTTTGCTAATTTGCAGTGTAATGAAAAAAGATACTAAAGAAGGCTATATATATATATATATCTATGAGATATCTTTTAATTGATTGTAGGTCAGCTGCAAGATTTTCTAGTGTAGCTTCAGGTGTTGACAAGCCTTTGAGGAGTTGCATTATACTGCTTCAATTCCTACAAATTATTAAAATGATTCTGACAGCTCCAAGATAACACGTAACTCCAAATGAAGAATTTAATAGAGTTTAAATGTATACTCACCAATTCTATAAATTTAAATACTTGTTATAATACACGCCATGGAATCAAAATAACATTATTATCAAATTATCATGGACGTACATAAGGATTGCCAAAAGATCTCAGATAGAAATATTTTAATGTTAGTTGCATTTACATTTTTTTTCTATATCTTTAAATTTTTTTACTCAATTTTATAATGTGTCTAATAATCTTCGCAAAACCATATAATTTTAATGAAATTTTTCGACACGAGTTACACGAGTATTCTTAATTATTTTGAATTTCGATAAATAAGCAAGTATGTTATACTGATTTGTAAATGTCTTGACAAACAAGTTTAAAAAAAAACTGTTTTCTTAACAATTTGCTTTTATCCAAAAAAAAAAAAAAAAAAAAAATTTCTTAAAAAAGTGGACATAATACAAGTTTATTTTTAAAGAATTCTCAAATGATGGTAAAGCAAATAGTCAAACAGAAAGTTTAACAAAAAAAAAGATGTCAAAGGAAATGAAATCTTTAGAATACAATAAATTCGAAAGGAAATACTTGATAGAAAAAGTGTTGCCACGATTACATTTTAAACTATTCTAACAACAAATAAATTTGAGCTATTTCAGGGTGTAAAACTAAATATTTTCCGTAGAACTTCTGTATTTCTTCACTGCATTTAGTATAATTGTCTTTTGATCCTCAAACAGTTTTGTTTCGTTTTTTCAAATATTTATTCTTATTATTATAAATTGTTTCTTCATTTAATCAAGCATATTTCCTTCGAAAAAAATGTTGATTTTATAGCTTTAAAATTTGTTTGTAGAGTGCAGATTGGGCAATCCGATTGCAACTTGTGTGAATGGGTTGAGATTTTTGAGGCACAGGTTGGAGAACTTACAGCTTTATTTACATACGCACAATACAAATAAATACATACAATATTTAACACATTTAAAAATATGTAATTATATATTCATGGAACGATTTCACATCTAAGTCGAAACCCCGATACTCAAGTACGCGCGGGATGCGCAAAATATACTTTCTCTCCCGATGAAAGCCTGCAGACCAACTAATACGAAAGATTGAGCTAAATATATTTCCTCTAGGATTGAGAGAATAGTAAATTAGAATTAGTATTCTAATTATTATTTAGTATTCTCTCTAATACTTGATAATAATTATCTCTATTCTAATATTCTACTATTAAAATTATAAATTCTAATTAAAATACTTAATTAGAGCGTAGATTACGCCGTACTTCCTCTCGGGTGACAGTCTCGATTTGTTTGGTTTGTAGCTCTAAGGTCATTTTTTGCACATTTTAGGCTAATTAGCTAATTAATTTAACTTGAATTAATTCCGAAATTAATTCCGTACCACTACCAAACATCCATGCGACAGGATTCGAGCCTGAATCCTGTGGTACAAAGGCCAGAGTTCCAGCCAATTGGCGATCAGGTTATTATTTATGATTTAGACGAATAGCTCGAGGGCTCGAGGCCTATTGAAGAAACAGGTTTTTTAGTATTCGTAAAGATTCTTTTTTATGTATGTTACTATAAAGGATATTAAAATATAAAGATTTTAAATTTATCAGTTATATAACTGAATAAGGTGAAATAACTGTGCTTTAAAACAATAATTGGATAATATACTTTTTGCAGTTATTATAAAGTATTTAGCAAATTAGCCTTTACACAAATTTGATAACGACTTCATAGATTTATGTAATTAAATAGAAAAAAAAATATATTTTCTTTGGAAGCAAAAATTATTAATCTGTTTTTAGATAAAATAACAGACTGGGAGTCATGAAATAATCTAGTCTAAGAAAAAAAAGGATTTTGTTATTTATGTAACAAAATAAAATTTTACTTGTAACATCAGCGACATAAATTCTTATCTGATTTTTTTATTTTTTTTATTTTTTTTTTTGTTCGGCGTGTTTTTTTTCCCCGCTACACTAATGAGATTTTAATATCTATGACAAAATGAAACATTATTTAATTTAGAAATTCTTCTGACTTCTTAATAAAGTATCTTGCAATAAAAATAAATTGTTGAGTTTCTTAGACCACTAGCTCCCAAACTTAATATTCTCCTTTTTATTAAATAGCATGTTTTCACCCCAATTTTTGGTTACGCATGCCATAATTTCCCATATATCTATTGGACGAATTAATCCATGCTTTTAATTATATAATAGATTTGTTGAAAAATACCTTATTCAAAATATTAGATTTAAAAAATATTGATGTTAAGGAAAAGATAAATTTATATTTTATTATAAAATCAAAAATGAGATCAATAACTGATTATTGTTCATTTATATTATTTTGATTTCTATTTCTATTAGGCATAAAAATATTTATATTAAGAAAACGGCAAATTTATATTTTAATAGAGTCAAAAATTGGATCAATAAGTGATTTTGATTTATTTATATTATTTCTAGAAGAGTACTTAGACTATTTCTATTTTTATCAGTTTAAAAAATATTTAAGAAAAAGGCAAATTTATATTTTAACAGGGAATCAAAAATGTGATCAATAAGTGATTAGTGTTTCTTTATACTATATTGATTTCTATTTCTATTATATTTCAAATATATTTATATTAAGACAAAGACAAATTTATATTTCAATAGAGAATCAAAAATGAGATCAATAGGTGTTTTTTGTTTATTTATACTATTTCTAGAAGAGTATTTATACTTTTTCTATTTCTATAAACTAAAAAATATTGAAGGAAAAGACAAATTTATATTTTAATAGAGAATCAAAAATGAAGTCAATAAAAGATTTGTGTTTATTTATACTATTTCTGGAAGAGTACTTAATTATAATATTTCTATTTTAATTAGACTTACAAAATATTTATATTAAGAAAAAAAACAAATTTATATTTGAATAAAGAATCAGAAATGATATAAATAAGAGATTTTAATTTATTTATACTATTTCTAGAAGAGTACTTATACTATTTTTATTTCTAATAGACTTAAAAAATATTGATATTTGAAAAAAGACAAATTTATACTTAAAATAAAGAATCAAAAATGATATCAATAAGTGATTTTTGTTTATTTATACTATATCTAGAAGTTTCCTTATATTATTTTTTTTAATTAGACTTAAATAATATTTATATTAAGAAAAAGAGAAATTTATATTTTAATAAAGAATCAAAAATGAGATTAATAAGTGATTTTTGTTTATTTATGCTATTTCTAGAATTTCCATGTTATTTCTCTTGAGTTTTAATTTTCTTACATGATTATAAGTCAATAAAAGCCATTTTTAACCTACTCTAGATGTTCTATTAAAGTTTCTTAGTTTAAATCGATTAAAATATGTAAATCTCAGAAATCAATTTTTAAATTGATTAATTTATTTCCTAATTATTGTACATTATTTTTTCTATGTATGCTATTATAAAGGATATTAAATTATAAAAATTTTAAATTTATCAATTACATATATGAATAAGGTGGTGTGTTTTAAAATAGTAATTTGATAATACAATTTTGTAGTTATAATTGATATTAATTTTTAAACTGATAATTTAATTTCCAATATATAAGTTAATAATTTAAAAAAAAAAAAATTTTAATTAAGGGGACTTATTTTAATATTTTGACGTTTATATTATGCTGATGTTATTTTTTATTTTAATTAAAATATGTATGGCATCAATGCAATTAAAATAAGAATAATGATTTATAATAAATATCGTGTGTGTATATAAATATTATAGCGTATATAAACTGTAAATTGATAAATGTATTTCCATTATATACGTTAATAAATTTTATCAGTTTTTTAAATAATTAAGGAGGATTACTTTAATATTTTGACGTTATATTAAGCTTGATTTTATTTCTTATTTTGATAAAAATATGTATCTCATTAAAACATTTAAAATTAAAATAATGATTTATAAAAAATATCGTATATGTGTATAAACACTATATTACAGGATATTATAAATATAGTATTTGTATATTATAGTATTTAAATACATAAATATAATATTAGTTTATGAAAAAAATAAATTTAAAAACAGTAATATTTTCAATGAATTTTGAAGTAAATCAGAATCTATTATAATGTTTTAAATAAAACAGTTTTTTAAAAATTTTATATGAATTTTTCAATTGTCTTTTTCAGTTATTACTTATTGTTGATGTTTATATTTATTAAATAACATTTCATAATCATTGAGTATAGACATTTTTTTAAAAGTTAATCATTCTTTCCTAAAATATATTTAAATAGATTTACTTCAAAAATTTATAGCTATTAGGATATTGAGTCATAATTCAATCGATATTTATAATCTAGAAAACATTATTTTTTAATGGATTTGAAGCTTAGTGTACCATGAATAATTTCCATTCTTAATCTGCTGGAAAAACTTAAAATATAAAAACAGCCAGGATTTTGATCTTTAAAGAATTTTCTCTTTAAGACTGAATAGGAAATCTTCCTTGATCCATTAAAATTGCATTATTAAAATGATAAATTGCATTAAAAAGAGATATACTGTAACAACTTATTACTAAATTTCGTTACATATTAATAAATTTCTATATATTTCTGCCTTTAAAACTGATTGTAAGTAAACTAATTTTTTTATTTCAGTTTTTAAATTTAAACTAATTTTTAATAATATTTTTACTCTCATAGGAACACAAACCATATTTGTATTTAAAGTTCTAATTAAAATAATAATGTAAAATAATTTAATGTTAATGTTATGAATATTATATACATTGACTAAATAATAATGCCACTTAAATATTATAATTTGTATCTTATAAAATATTTTTCAACATGCCACAAAAGAATAAGTTTTCATTTTAATATGTAGTTTTCATGATATTTTTGAAATTTCTTGTTCAATTATTTTTTTATTTTCTATTTCTACTGCAATTATAAAAGGTAAACCATATCTGACGTTTACATTAAAATATTCAACACATGTACCAACGGTTAATATTTTGTAAAAGTATTCTTTTTTAATGTTTAGTTGTTATGGATAATCCAAATGTTATATTTCAATGTGCTTTAAAATCTTTATTTAAAGCTATTCATTCATATTCCAGATATTTTCTTAAAAAACTGGGGTTTTTTTTATTTAAGTAATACCTATTATGGAAACACTTACATTATATACCAAAATTTTTGAAATAGATTAAGAATACCTAAATTATAATTAAAATTAATGATTAAATTTGTTTTTGAAAAACCCTTTGCTATATTATAAATGATTAATTAATTACTTGTTTTTTCTTCAACACAGAAATCTTCTTCAGACACAAATTTTATAGGAAACTCTGAAAATATAAGGATCTACTAATTATCCAATTATTCGTAGTCCCTTATATTTTACTATTATTGCAAGCAATTTACTTATCACATATAAAAACTCTAATAGAATACAGCAAAAGTGCTTCGTTTTTGTTTATTTATTTATTACAATAACATGTTCTGTTATCCGTCTACTTCTTATTAATTCAAATTCAAGTGTCCTCAAAGTTTCTTCTTCACAAACATGGAATAGTAAAGGACTTTGAGTTGTAATTGATAAAATATTTAAGTGAACGGTAATATTATAAATTCCTTTACATTATTTAATTGATAAGAATTTAATTATAATACTTATTAATTTATAATTTAATAATTATAAATCGTATCTTGATCTCATTTTGTATCTTTTCAATCGCTAAAATGCGAATATAGAAACAGATGTTTCATAAACTGTATTTATCTTTTTTACATTTTCTGCAGTTAATGTTCAACTCCATATTATATCTTTTATTATTAAGTTGATGAATAAGTTAAATTAAAAAATTATGTCAGAAAATACTGAAGAATCACCTTTGAATAATATTATCATATTTATTGGGAGTAGCAATAATCATTGTCTCACAATCGTGAGAACAGTACCCTTTCAAAGACAATTTCCACAATCAAATTGCTTTTTATAATTAATAGAAAATTCTTAATAAAGAACCTATTTACTAAACAAATGGTAAATAAAACGAATTACCCCACTGAATCTCAATACCAATCTTAGAAAAGGATAAACACATTTGTCCTATTAATTTTGAACTTCGAATTATAACTTAGATTATTGATGAATTGCTGTAAAGAATACTATCTTATGGAGAACTGAATAACTACTATGGAATATATATATTATAAGGAATTAATACTGTATCATAATTTCATTGTGAGCACAATGGCTTTCCCTAAAAAATTTCAATTATCCAAAATATTTTATAATCAATCTTAGGGATCCTCAAAGTGAGTAGGAAAGAAGATATTTACTCAAAAAAAGGGGAATAAAACGAACGGCCACACTGAATCACGATACCAATCTTAGAAAAGGAGAAACACATTTTCTTCTCTTGAAGAGGGAGAGAAGCCAAATAGAAAATAAAAAAAATTTCCGATATTTCATTCGAACGCACAATTTCCATTCGAATTCGGAAGGCATCAATCCATTTTCTCCGAAAGTCTTCCCCCCTTTTAAACAGAAGGTGATTCTGGAATGATAAATTCATTTCAGCCAAGAACTTGTCCCTCCCTGTCGGATTGATATCAGCGATCTGGGCAATGGAGGATCGAATCGGATATGAGGCAGGCCACTTAGAGGACTCACGGATGGGTTATGGCCTAAAAGTGCCGGATTCAGTGCAGAAAGGACTGTCTTGGCAAGTTCTTCGGGTGTGCTGAAGGCTTGACCTTGAAGTGGAAGAATCGATAGTTTTATTTCGATGCCTTGTTGGTAATGGCATTGTTTCTCCATTTGATAGAATAAAGGGATTTTTAAAGTTATAAAGTAGGTGTAAAAAGACAGTTTTAAAGAGAACTAGTTGAAAAAAAAAATTTGTATTGTTAAGGCATTAATGCATGTGATAAGCTGCAAAACTCTACTTTTCTTATTAACTAATAATTGATTTGATAACTATCCTCCTAACGGATTATGTCTTGTATAATTTTTTCGGAAGATTAACTTGTACTAAAATTAATTTTTAATTCTAGAATAAATCGATTTTGAGACAAAATCGATTTATTCTAGGAAAACAACTAGAATTCACTGATATCGAATGTCTGGGAATAGTCATTATATTGCAATTTCATGTTGTACTTATTCAAACGAAATGCATAAAGGTCTGAAAAGACATTAATTCAAATAATGATGAGTACATTTACACTTTCTCATTTTTTAAAAATAGATTTAATAACCAACTCTTTAAAGGATTATCCCGAGAATACTCGTATCTCGTACATTTTTTAAGAACACCACCATACTTTTTTATATTTAATTTATTTAATGATGTAAATCTAAGGGCATTAAATACTTCCAATTTTATAGATGTTATTTATATTTTATGGTCCTTTTAATTATAGGAACACTTGTTATACATAAAGAAAATATATAATATCAAAGATATATGGCAGCTGATCTAATTCACTATATTGTTTATTAGTTTCTTACTAAGAATTATAGATCGAAAATATTTAATGTTATAAATTATTCTAATAATAGATAAAATCGAATTTGTTTTGCTTAGGAAATCTATGTAATAGAGAAATTAAGAATAACATCCATCATAATTTAAAATAATGATTTGCACTGTCTTTGAGCAAATGATACATTTGCTAGCTTATAAAAAATAAATCGTTTATTTAATATTTTGTATATAAAAATAAAATACATTTTAGATTTATACTCACTGAATTCTATTACAGAAATACAAAACAACAATTATTATAATTATACTAAATATTTGCACTATTTGTGATCAAATAATGTATTTATTGACTACAAAAATTATATGTTTATTTAATATAAAGCGAAATATATACTAGATTTGTAATCTCTAGAATTCTTTCAAAACCAAATCTCTGGATACCTTTCTAAAAATTATCTAAAAAAAATGGGAGGTTAAGAAAAGAAATTAACCCTACAAATCCTTAAGTACGAGTTTTACCTTTTTATTACCCCCAATAAAAAAATTAATTCTCCATGATCCGACATAACCTAGGCCATTTACATTACTTCACGAAAAGGTCATAACATCCCCTTTTACAAGGCCAGTCAAGGGCCATTTGGCAAACAAGGAGCAATAAAAAAAATGTAGATTTTAAGACCAATTTCACCAAAGATTATTACCCAGTTAATGACAGCGTGACATAAATACAGCCAAAGCATTTCCTTCCTCAGAACAAGACTGTCAAATGAGAAAATAAACCAAAAAATACCTCAAGAAATTCGACAGTTTTTTTCTATCTGAGTCACGCCACATACTACACATAATTACGGTACTCACGACACTAATTTAGGATGCATATCAAACAGTGCATCTGCATACGCATTGACCACAAGGGACAGGACTTGCACCCGGGTTTACGTGACGTCCACTGACCGGAAGTGGGTGGTGATCCCTCACCACACCCTGTCCTCCAGTTTCCTGATCCGTGACCAGGGCAATTGTTTTCCTCCCATCAGCCATTTTAGCTTTGCGGTTGGCCATTTTTTTTTTATAGAGCCATGGATTTGTGCACGGAATCAGTAAAAAGTGGTCTACTAATTAAATCGAAAATGGCCACAGCTATTGTAAATGATATGTTAAAAAAATAAAACCTCTTTTTTTTAATAATTATGATTGTTTATGTGCGTAATAATATATTAATTCTGGTAACGGTCTTTTACACTAGATATTATATGCTTAGTAGTGTTCCTGGACTTCACTGAGTGGCGTGATGGGCAATTGACATTTAGTTCCCCATGCTTCAAATTCGAATCCTGGCCGTAACATATGAACGTCATTCGGAATCCACATTAAGCAGTAGAACCCGGTCTAATTAGCCTAAAGTGTGCAAAACTGTTCGTAAAAGTGAGATCGTAAAAGTAAGTGCTTTAAGTGCTGGAAAAATATTAAATGCAGTCTTATAGAAAGCTACACAATTTCTTTCTTGTAATGGGGGGCTGATGGCCAATTGCCTAGCGCTCTGGTCTTTGGTGTGATGGCCTCAAGTTCCAATCTTGTCGTTGGCATGGACCCTCACCACACCCTGTCCTCCAGTTTCCTGATCCGTGACCAGGACAATTGTTTCGCTTTGCGTTTGGCCATTTTTTTGTTTGAGCCATGGATTTGTGCACGGAATCAGTAAAGAATGGTCTACTAATTAAATGGAAAATGGCCATAGCTATTGTAAATGACATAAATAAAGCCTCTTTTTTTAATAATTATGCTTGTTTATGTGTGGAATAATATTGTAATTCTGGTGTGGGTTTTTACACCAGCTGTTATATGCTTAGAACTGTTCCTGGACTTCCCTGAGTGGCCTGACGGCCAATTGACTTTTCGTTCCACAGGGAACATTTTGTCGTTCCCTGTCCCCTGTCGTTCGGAATCAACGTTAAGTTTTAGATCCCTGTCTAATTAGCCTAAAATGTACAAAAATGATCGTAGAGCACTGTGTTAGAAAAATATTAGATGCATTCTTATAGAAACCAACACAATTTCTCTGTTTTGTTGTATAGGCCTGATGGCCAATTGCCTAGCGCTCTGATCTTTTTTGTCATGGTTTTAAGTTCTCTCTTATCGTTGGCATGGATGTTTGTGACTGGTTCGGAATCAGAGTTAAGCTGTAGGTCCTGGCTTAAGTAGCACATAGTGTGCACAAAATGACCGTAGAGCGGCAAACAGAACCAAAGATGTATGGCTTTTTTATTAAACTCATTATATTGTTTATTATTTTCTTACCAAGAACTTTCAATCGTATAAAGTTTTTGCTGTAAGCTATTCTAATGATAGAAAAAATCAACTTTGTTTTCTTAAAATATCTATGTAATACAGAAATTAAGAATAACAACTATTATAATTTGTAATAATTATTTACACTATTTGTGTACAAATGATACATTTGATGGCTATAAAAATTAAGTTTTTTATTTAATATTTTGTTGCTGTTGTTGTTATCGTGTCCATGGATTTTTTATATAAAAAAATACATTTTAAATATATACTCACTGAATTGTTTTACCGAAATATGTAATTTATAATTATTGCATTATTTGTGAGCAAATGATATATTTGTTGACTACCAAAATTATGTATGTTTTTTAGTATAGAATGAAACATATTCTATATTTGTAAGCTCTCAATTCCTTCAAAGCCAAATCACTAAATACCTTTCTAAAAATTATCTAAGAAAAATGGGAGGCTAAGAAAAGAAATTAACCCTACAGAACCTTAAGTACGAGTTTTATCTTTTTATTACCCCAATAAAAAAATTAATTCTCTATGATCCAACATAACCTAGGCCATTTACATTAGTCCACGAAACGGTCTTAACATTCCCTTTTACAAGGCCAGTCAAGGACCATTTGGCAAACAAGGAGCAGTAAAAAAAAAAATTGAGATTTTAAGACCAATTTCACCAAAGATTATTATCCAGTTAATGACAGCGTGACATAAATACAGCCAAAGAATTTCCTTTCTCAGAACAAGACTGTCAAATGAGAAAATAAACCAAAAAATACCTCTAGAAATTCGACAGTTTTTTTCTTTCGGAGTCACGCCACATACTGCACATAATTACGGTACTCACGACACTAATTTAGGATGCATATCAAACAGTGCATCTGCATACGCATTGACCACAAGGGACAGGACTTGCACCCGGGTTTACGTGACGTCCACTGACCGGAAGTGGGTGGTGATCCCTCACCACACCCTGTCGTCCAGTTTCCTGATCCGTGACCAGGACAATTGTTTTCCTTCCATCAGCCATTTTAGCTTTGCGGTTGGTCATTTTTTTTTATTTTATTTTTTTTTTTTTTTAGTGCCATGGATTTGTGCACGGAATCAGAAAAAGTGGTCTACTAATTAAATCGAAAATGGCCACAACTATTGTAAATGACATGTTTAAAAAATAAAGCCTCTTTTTTTTTAATAATTATGCTTGTTTATGATAATATCTTAATAATATCGTAATGATAATATCGTGCAGATTAATATCGTAATTGTGGTATGGTTTTTTTTTTTACACCAGCTATTATATACTTTTCTAAGTATATAATTCTTGATGGCCTGATGGCCATCACTGATGGCCAATTGATATGACTGATGGACTTCACTGATGGCCAATTGATATTTGGTTCCATATTCTTCGGATGGGAATCCTGGCAGTAACATGGGAACGTCGTTCGGAATCCACGTTATGTTGTAGATCCCGGTCTAATTAGCCTAAAGTGTGCAAAAATTATTGTAGAGTACTGTGCTGGAAAAATATTAGATGCATTCTTATAGAAAGGTACACAATTTCTCTCTTGTATTGTAGAAGCCTGATGGCCGAATGACTAGGGTTGCAATGCTCGGTGGTAGGCCTGATGGCCAATTTGCAAGCGCTCTGGTTTTTGGTGTCAAGGCTTCAAGTTCCAATCTTGTCGTTGGCATGGATGTTTGTGAGTGTTTCGGAATCCGCGTTAAGCTGTAGGTCCCGATATAATTAGCCCATCGTGTGCACAAAATGATCGTAGAGCGGCAAACCAAACCAAAGATGGCTTTTTAATAAACTTATTATATTGTTTATTATTTTCTTACCAAGAACTTTTAATCGTATAAATTTAATGCTATAAGTTATTTGAATGATTGAAAAAATCCAATTTGTGTTTCTTAAAAAATCTATGCATTACAGAAATTAAGAATAACAACCATTATAATTTGTGATAATTATTTATACTATTTGTGTGCAAATGATACATTTGACGGCTATAAAAATTAACTTTTGTATTTAATATTTTGTATATAATAAAAAAATACATTTTAAATCTATACTCACTTCATTCTTTTACCGAAATGTACAATAAGTATTGCACTATTTTTGTGCAAATGATACAATTGTCGATTATGAAAATGATGTATTTTATTTAATATAGGATGAAACATATTCTTGATTTGTAAGCTCTCAATTCTTTCAGAACCAAATCACTGAATACATTTTCAAAAATTACCTAAGAAATATGGGAGGCTAAGAAAAGAAATGAACCCTACAGAACCTTAAGTACGAGTTTTATCTTTTTATTACATCCAATAAAAAAATTAATTCTCCATGGTCCGACATAACCTAGACCATTTACATTATTCCACGTAAAAGATCTTAACATTCTCTTTTACAAGGTCAGTCAAGGGCCATTTGGCAAACAAGGAGCAATAATAAAAAAATTGAGATTTTAAGACCAATTTCACCAATGATTATTGCCCAGTTAATGACAGCGTGACATAAATACAGCCAAAGAATTTCCTTCCTCAGAACAAGACTGTCAAATGAGAAAATAAATAAAAAAATACCTCAAGAAATTCGATAGTTTTTTCTTTCTGAGTCATGCCACATACTACACATAATTACAGTACTCACGACGCTAATTCAGGATGCATATCAAACAGTGCATCTGCATACGCATTGACCACCAGGGACAGGAGTCGCACCTGGGTTTACGTGAGGTTTACTGACCGGAAGTGGGTGGTGATACCTCACCACACCCTGTCCTCCAGCTTCCGGTTCCGTGACGAGGACAATTGTTTTCCTTCCATCAGCCATTTTTGCTTTGCGGTTAGTCACTTTTTTTTCTTTTTAGAGCCATGGATCTGTGCACGGAATCAGTAAAAAGTGGTCTACTATTCAAATAGAAAATGGCCACAGCTATTGTAAATGACATGTTAAAAGAATAAAGCCTCTTATTTCTATATTTATGCTTGTCCATGTGAGGAATATTATCGTAATTCCGGTAATGGTTTTTACACCAGCTATTATATGCCTAGATCTCTTCCTACATGTCCATGTGTGGACAATTATTAGATGCATTCTTATAGGAAACATCTAATAATTGTCCATAATAATCAATTTCTTTATAGTGGCCTGATGGCCGTTTGGTTAGCGATGTGGTCTTTGTTACGACGGGCTTCATGTCCGAATCCTGGAGTTGGAATTGATGTTTGTTAAGTGGTTTGGAATCCTCCTTAAACTGTAGATCCCGGTCTAATTAGCCTAAAGTGTGCAAAAAAAATGACCGTAGAGAGATAAACTAAACTCTTGTTTTGTAAAAAAATCATCTATACTTAGAAAATAATAAATAATCACATAAATATAAAGACAAATGCCTAACCTTTCTGAAAATATGTGATATTTAATAAATTGTTTTTTTAGATCAATAATAACAAAAACAACTTGTATATTTGGTGATTTATCCAGAATATTAAAAAAAGTGTATGAGCAATTTTCAATATTTATTCATTTAAATATTATTATTCTTTAAAACATGATATATTCGTTCAAATTGCTTTTTATTCTATGAAAATCCTGCAATTTTACTTAAGAAAGCATTTTCTTCTAAATTTGACTGATATATTGATAAATTATGATAACACCATATGAAATCTGAAAACACCATATTCCTATTTTCCACTCAACTTTTATACTTTTCAATAAGTCTTTTTTTTCAGTCTTGCACAGTTTTCAATAAATATAAGATACCAGTTTAAAGTATAAATGGCTATTTCTTACTCAAGATCGTACACTGAAGTGACAAAAGTCATGGGATACCTCTTAATATCATGTCGGCCCTCCTTTCGCCCGGCGAAGTGCGGCAACTCGACGTGCCATGGACTCAACAAGTCGTTGGAAGTCTTCTGCAGGAATATTGAGCCATGCTGTCTCGATAGACGTCCATAATTGTGAAAGCGTTGATGGTGCAGGATTTTGGGCACGAACAGACCTCTCGATGATGTCCCAGAAATGCTCGATGGGATTCATGTCGGGCGATATAGGTGACCAGATCATTCGTTGGAATTGTCCAGAATGTTCTTCAAACCAATCGCGAACATTTGTGGCCCGGTGACATGGCGCATTGTCATCCATAAAAATCCCATCGTTGTTTGGGTGCATGAAGTCCATGAATGGCTGCAAGTAGCTGAACATAAGCATTTCCAGTCAATGTTCGATCCAGTCGCACCAGAGGACCAAGTCCATGCCATGAAAAAACAGCCCACACCATTACGGAGCCACCACCAGCTTGAACAGTGCCTTGCTGACAGTTTGGGTCCATGGCTTCGTGGGGTCTGCGCCACACTCGAACCCTACCATCAGCTCTTACCACCTGAAGTCGTGACTCATCGAACCAGGCCACGGTTTTCCATTCATCTAGGGACCAACCGATATGCTATCGTGTCCACGAGAGTCGCTGCAAGCGAGGTCGTTCTGTCAGTAAAGCCACTCGAGTCGGTCTTCTGCTGGAATAGCCCAAGAAAGCCAAATTTCTCCGCACAGTTCTAACAGACAAGTCCCTTGTACGTCCCACATTGATTTCTGCGGTTATTTGACGCAGTGTTGCTTGTCTGTTAGAATTTACGACTCTTTGCAGACGTCGCCGGTCTCGGTCGTTAAGTGCAGGCGGTCGACCACTGCGCTGTCCATGGTGGGATGTTATGCCTGAAGTTTCATACTCTCGGCACACTCTTGACACAGTGGATCTGGGAATGTTGAATTCCCCAACGATTTCCGAAATGGCATGACCCATGCGTCTAGCTCCAACTAACATTCCGCGTTCAAAGTCTGTTATTTCCCGTCGTGCGGTCATCATCACGTCAAAACCTCTTCACATGAATAACTTGAACAGAAATGAAAGCTCTGCGAAAGCACTGCGCATTGATACCTGTTCTACGCGATGCTACTGCCATCTGAAAATTTGCATATTGCTATCCCATGACTTTTGTCACTGCAGTGTATATTAATAGCAATGTTTTTAATATACGGTCTTTAATGCTTTCTAAGAAAATGATTGGGAGTGTATATAATAATTTGATTAATTGAAAATCTTTTATTGTTATTTAGAACTAAACTATTATAAAAGACACTTTATTATCTAGCACACATCCCCGTTTGTGTCCCACTGATTTTGCACTGGAATACAAGCAGATGTGTATTCAATTTTTGCTTATGACTTTGTAATATGGCCACTGCTTTGAAAAACAAATAAACTTTTTGTTATAGATTGTAGCAGAGATTTGCTATGGGAGTTAATCAGGATGATTTGAACTTCGCAAGTATTTTTACAATTTGGTATACGCATGTCAGTATATAAAGAGATGTAATCCAATCACCTAATTTCTTGATAATGTAATATGTAAGCCTCTGGCACCATCTTCCTTTGTATATACTTCTCGAGACTGTAAATTCCTTCTCTTATCCATAAACCTGCAAACTAATGGATTTGTCTGATGCTCTAAGTATATGCATGAAGATAAGACACATATATCTTAAAACAACAGAATTAAATTTAAGGAATCGGATAAAAATAATTTTTTTTATTGCTCAAATCGTTATTAATGGATTTGGATAATGGATGGTTTGGAAAATGGCCAAGGTATAGTAATGTATTTGGTGTGATGGTTTAAATATATCCAGAGAAATAAGGCACATATATTTTAAAACAACAGAATTAAATTTAAGGAATGGAATAAAACTGAATTTTTATTACTCAAATCTTAATCAATATATTCTTGTAATTAAGTTTCTAAAGGAAATGTTATTTTCAATGCAACATATTTTCCATTAGGAATTTAAATATTTTTTTTTTTTTAATTTTTCTCAGCAGTGAACAATTATTATCAAATATTGTAAATGAATAAGGTCGTTTTGTCCTTATAATTTGTATTACTTTAATACCTCGGCAAATATATAAATGTAAAGAAACAGATAATTACATAGATTTAACACTTTTATTGATATTTATATAGATTGTTAACGCTTTATTTTAATTATTTTATAAAGAAAATTGTTTCAACTTAAAATTTACTTAATTTAACATATTATACTCAACTATAAAAATAATATTTCTTTATAAGTTTATTGTACTGTTATTAATATTAAAAAAAGGTTTAGAAGTTATATAAAATATGTAATCCTTTATTAGAAGTAATATTTTTTTTTATTTCCAATGGCAAGAGAAATAATAAACTCTTACGAGATCAAAACAGTGTAAAACACAGACAAGTAAAAAGAAAGCAATAAAAGAAAAAAGTCAGCGTCTCATCAACAAAGTTCTAGCGCTCCAATATCTTTTCAACTCGGAGTCCACACGCAAGGCGGTCATCCGGGAATGTGGTGTATGTCCATGATCTCGTCTTTCCCACAGATTTGGCAATTTGGACTATCAAAAATGCCAGTGGGGTACTGATGGCTCGCCTAACAGTCATACCACCCATCAACATCGTAGCTGGCAAGGGAGTGAAAATCTCAACTTTCTTAGATTGGGACAGGTCGTCCGCATTCCATTGTACGACACTCAACCTACACGAAAGTAATCATTTGTGGAGAGTTGCTGTATGCCAATAGTAGAAGATCTTTTAGCCGACTAGGACGGTAACAGGGATCATCACGGGGAGAGAGATCTACTGTAGTACCTCATTACAAATAATGTAAAAATCAACAAAAAAGTTTTATTAGCCATTGTAAAAATTTTAGTTATTGATTGTTATGCGTATTGCGCAATTAATACTGTACTTATAAGCGACCAATGGTCAATTGGCTAACGCTCTGGCCTTTGGTACCACAAGTTTCATCTTCGAATCCTAGTGAGGGCATGGGTGTTTGTAAGTGGCTTGGAATTCACATTAAACTGTAGGTCCCAGTCTAACTAGCCCAAAGTGTGCACAAAATGACTGCAGAGTGACAAAACAAACATTTATTTAAAAACATTCGGGGTTTTTTTACCGAATATTTTAAATAATCTACAATAACAAGTAATAAACTTAATCTTAATTTGTTTATTAATTATTATTCTGGTCATATAAAGTGAATAATTAAGTTTAATGGCCATCATATAATATTTTGTGTTATATATAATTTATTTTTTCAATAGTCATTTATATAATGTACTTAAAAAAGTATATTTATTTTTAAACACTCATTATAATTTACTGAAATTATTTATACAAAACATTTCATTTTATTTCAAATGAAACAAATATCCACGCATTTAAACTTAATATTACTGCAGACAAATTTATTCCATAAGCCATAACACTTTCAACGCTTAGTTTTTCAATTCTTTATATACATTAATAGGATTACAACACTAGTAGAATACTAATAAAAATCTACACTAACAAATGAATCTTTAATTCAAGATTATATACGAGTTCAAAAGCTTTACTAGTTTACTTTTTTTCTCCCAATTCCTTTCTTATCTGTCTCTTGCCGACTAAAAGCGAAATATATTTGTTTTTGAAATAAACTTAATTAGCTTCACTCATGAATCAATGCTTTAGTAACAAAGTAAAGACTGTCTAACAAACAGAAAAAATAGCGCTGTCTTACTTATAAAGCGTGCGACAGGCACTTAATGCTTGATTAAAAGGCCAGGGACAAAAACACATTTGAATTGAGGAAGAAATAATCTCAGGGAGCACTTAACCATGTTCACTGATAACAGAGAGCGATTCGCTTGATAAAGGGCTCATATTTCATTTTGCCGCATCTGCGTATATTACGATTCGACTTCTTTTCAGAAAGCGCGTCTTCTTTTGCAGTGCGCATTTATTTTGTTGGCTCAGCGTGTAATTGAAGAAGGAAATTTGCATATTTTTTTTGGTTATTTATTCGATAGGAGAAGTTTTTATGTGTTCGCTATCACACGTAATAATTATCAGTCTAGTAAGGAAATAAAATATAACACAATATATGGAAAGTATATAAATTCTGAGCAGAATTTTGGTACTTATTAGGTTTCTATTTTCTTTGGTTTCGTGGAAGTTAACCATGTTTTGAGAGAAGAGGTAATTGAAAAGGTTTTGAAAAAAGTCACTCCTGCAAATTATTAGGATGAATCAGTGGTCAGAAAAGTGCATTCGTCCAGTTGGACAAATATGTCTTGTACTTTGTCTTGCTTTTTTAGGGATACATTTAGGAGTAATATACTCGTAGCATTGTAAAATTGATCGGAGGCCTGATGGCCGAATGACAAGCGCTCTGGCACTCGGTACCAGGGATGTTTGTAGGGGATCAGAATCCCTGTCTAATAGGATCATAGAGCGTTGTGTGGGTAGTGTTACTCGTGTCCGTAGCATATCTTCAAGCTACACGTTCTAATTGGGTAATGCTAAAGGATTAACGTCGGTGCAGTCCTTGCTTATGGCATAAAGATAACTGTCTATGTATTGCCAGCTGCAATGGAAAATAGTATGATGGGGCTTGATGACTGAGAGACTAGCACTCAATGCCACAAGTTTCGGATTCGTATCCTAGTGGTACGATGAATAATTATAGTGGTTTAAAATCCACTTAAACCCATAGGTCTCGAACTAATATGACGGTAGCTCATTGGGCTTAGGGCTAACAGCCCTACCCGTTAAAATTAAAACATCTCCTGTCTCAAAATATGCCAGTATGCACACTTTCTTGGCCCACCAGGGGGGCTGATGTGTCACAGGAAGAAGAAGAAGTATGATGTATTTGTTGATCATTAATGTTTTGCTAAATTTTAAATTTTATTTTAATCGGAAAAACAGATAGAATTTTTATAAAATCCTGAAAAATTCATTATAGTGTTGTTGTTTGCAAATTCCAGTCTGCTAGTCATAGGAATATGCTAAGATGTTTGGTAGGGCCTGTTAAATCCACCCGTTAAGCCCGTTCCATCTAGCCCAACAGTAGAAATGCCCTAGCTAAAAATTTATCCAAACATAGAAACTTTTGGATTGGAATTGCTTGTCGGATTGCCACCAGAGGAGTGCGTGTAGGTTGAAGATATGCTACGGACGCGTGTAACATTACCCCCCACAACGTTCCACGATTATATTAGACGAGGACCTACGGCTTAAAGTGGATCCCGAACCACTACAAATATCCATGCACAGCAGGGATTCGAACCCGAAACCTGTGGTACCGAGAGGCAATTCGGAAATCACGTAATTGGAAGTAACTATAAAGACTATTAATACAATTTAGCTTTCTGGATTAGGAATTGGATTTGTGATCATAATTTTGACGTAATCATCATGTGATCAGATTGAACAATATGATCAAATTCATCATAACTAGACCGGGACATACAATTAAATGTGGATTTCAAACTACTAACAAATCACCATCCCCGAATCCTACGGTACCTAGGGCCAGAGCGTTAACCACTCGACCATCAGATCCCTTCTTTTTATTTTTAAATTATAGATAAAATATGCATTACATTATTTACTTCTGGATAGTTTTGAAATCAATATTATTGTCTTCCTAATAGTATACTAATGTATTAACTAAATTTAACTATAACAACCCATGCGTAATTTGAAAAATTAAATAACATTTAAGCTTTAAATATTTAAAATATTTATCACAATCCTATCGGATAACACATTAACTGTCATTAAATCCTACGGTTAACTGAGAGTTAATATTTAATGAAAGGAATCAAATTCTCTGTGCAAATTAAAACTTTATAATAAAGTCTGCGCCGTGCAAATGATGAACGATAAATACACCTTGCAATACCTCGAGGACCCGAACTCTTTTCCCGCCTTTGTATATTCCAACCGCATTCTTAAAAGTCTGGAACTACACTCCGGTTTGTTGTGCCAACACGGTTCCAGGAAATTGGAATCCCGAAAGCTTGGAGAAATTCCCCGAGGATTCTTGGAGACAAACATCAGAATATTGAATTTTCCATCGTCTGTCTTCGGATCGGTGAGTTCCAAGATTTGGGTTTTAGTTGTTGCAATGCGGGGAAAATGCAGATTTAAACCTAAATTTCATTTTTAAAGGATGGGATTTCTACCACAATTGGGGGAACTTCTTCGGATTCTTCGCATTGTAGAATTAGATTATTTGGATTGTGAATAAAGTGGATTATCTGTTTGAATAGAAATATTGTCCCGGATAAACAGATTTGTGTTTTCAAAGAGTATCATTGAGTTTTCTTTCTTACTAAAAATTTTATTTCGTTTTAAGCAACACATAGGAATCAAATATTATATGATATGTTGCGATACCAGAATTTAAATTTTAAGGCTTAATAATAAGAGGCAATGTAATTGAACTTCTTTGTGAATAAAAGAAACACCTAATTTTTTTTTATATGATCTCTGAATAATACAGAGTATGTCCAAAAAATTATGGCAATATTTTAGTAATTGATTAGCTTGCAGATTATTGATTATTAGAATGTTTTTGTTTGCTTGAATTCTTCCTCGTTCACTTTATAGTTTGTTGTGGCATTGTATGGTGTATCATTACTATTGCCATTTTAAGAAAAGAAATAGAAACAAAATAAGAATGACAGATACTAAATCGAAAATTCTTGCTTATTTATAATCCTATTCATGATTTGAAGGCTTTGTTATTTATTCAATCTTCTAATTTAATACAACTTCACTTTTCTTCACTTTTCTGGCGTAAGGGATGGGCCATTAATGTTTTGCGGTAGAACTTTCAGTGCTGATTGGAAGAAATTAACTCCGAGCCCTCTCGTTTTTCAAAACAACTATTATATCTCATACGGCCAAAGATAATCAAATTCTTATTTTTCTTACACGCCAATTAAGGCAAAACCACCGATGCTAGTGAAGAACCTTTCATTCGCATAAATTTATTTAATTTTCTTCTGATATATTTTACATTTCTAATCAAAATAACCATCAATATTGACTATATAATTGAATAATGTTTTTTGTAATTCAGTCAGAACATAGTTATAAAAATCCATTACCTTCAATTAAACCAATAGTTAATTTCTTATATGAATACAATTATACAAATTCTATTTATATGCATAAATTCTACATCCACGGAATATTTAAATATCATTTCAAATCAATCACTGATATGTTTAAAATTTGTGTATTTATTGTTATTTATTTTATAACATAATTTTTTTTTTTTTTTTTTCTTTCTGAATCATTTTATTGACAAAAAGAATTAGATGCTAAATATTTGAAAATATATTTGAAATGTTATAATGTGTAGAACTATGTTAATATTTATTAAAGGTCCCTTTTTTATCTATATAAAAGCAGGGATTGTATTCCATTCTATTATATATTATATTATAATAGAATACAATAGAATTCCTGTTGTTGTCAATTGAATAATTACAAAATATTACTATGAATTTAGAATATATATTACTTTAAATCTCCAAGAAATATTATTTTTAACAATAACTCTTTTAAATTTAGAAATGTATTGAATTTTATATAAATTATGTTCAACTAAAATCTTTAGTCTAGAAGAATTATATATTATATTATATACTATAATAGAATAGAATATATAATTCGTATAATTCTAATGATATAATTTTATATAAATCATGCTCAACTTAAATATTTAGACTGGTAACGAAGAATTATATAACTTTGAAAAAGTTATATTTCTTTTAGATTACAAGTAATCTATTCTAAATACATTGTAATATTTTGAAATGATTCAATTTGTAGCTGTAATAATTCATTATTTCAATTATATAGCCTAATGTTTGAATATCCATAGTTAAGACTATCTAAATGTTGAACACTGAGCATGCATTAAGCAAATAAATTTAAAATTGAAGAACTATGTGTTAGAATTACAATAATGCTACTTGAAATTTAAATTATAGTATTTATAAAAACATTCACAGAAATGTAAAATAAATTTCTTAAAATGTGTTTCATGTTCCAGTAAATAGAATAAAGTACCTTTTCACCTTTAAAAATTCGATGTTTGGAAAATATTTTTAAAAAATAATTTAGAGTGATTGGATCATTTTAAAACAAACCGCATTAAAATCGAACTAAAATTACGGCTACAATGAAAAAAAGTGGCCATTTAATCTGACTAAATCTTTCAACATGATTTTTTCAGTTTCCGATTTTAACCCTTTGCACTCTAAGTTTTTTTTTCATTCGTATTACCAGCGACTCGAAGCGATTTTAGTGAAAAGATCATATTCCCATGCAAGTTTGATATGCGCATTAAAAGAAACGCATTATTTATATTGTTATTTGCATTGTCTCCGTAGCGGAGCCCTCGAGCTTGAAGACAAACTTTAAATGGCTCCACTCCGGAGACCTCGAGTGCAAAGGGTTAACTCATTCCCAAAAGATTGTTAGAAAAGTTATAAAAATTTGTATGAATGTTTTACTTATGAGATTTAATACTGTGAAGCTCAGTTTTGTAAATAGAGCAAATATGTTTTAATCTATAGCATTATAAAAACTAAAAGATTTAACAATTCCAATTTATTTTTATTTTAAAAGCATTATTAAATATTAGATTGGTCTCAGATTTTAGGTTTGCAAATTAAGCATATTATTTAGTTCCTATTTAAAAAAAAAAATAATATTTACATGTCTTTCAAATGTTTTGTGAGAACCAAAGAATATATTATAAAATATATATATTAATTGAATTAAAAAATTGAAATTAATTTCTTAAAGATTAAACTTTATTATAAAACACCCCCAAATTTCACTCGAAAATGAATAAAATTTTGTGATTTATAATGAGTCCCAAAAGGAGTGTTAAAATTATCAATTTTCTACTCAAAAAAAAGTGTCTTGGAATGTCCCTGTTAAGATTGGAGGCTTCTAATATTAAGTGTCAATTATTTGTTACTGCATTATAATTTCAAAAACAAAACTATGTTGAAAATAATAATAGAGATGTATAAATGTTCCTGAATACACAGAGTAAACAGATTGTATATGATTTATTTTTGTTGTTGCACAATGGTGTGCCACATATTTCACCCACATACACACACATATATATATCTTTCCTGGGGTATTAGGAGTGGTTTTAATGGTAACTGTCTCACATCTGAAAGTCATAGTAGCAAAAAACCAAAAGAAGTTTTACCAGCCAGTTTTTTTAACAATCATCAACACATGTCCTGATAAATGTTGTCAAGATTTCGGATTGCCATAATTGCACGGCTGCAGTTAGTGTATTTAAAATGTCACATATATATATATATATATATATATCATAATATCATATGAGTGCCAGCCATATAATATTATCATACTTCCAGCATATATCCTTGATGTTAACAAGCACTCTGATCGATTAAGCGTAATTTTTGTTAAATGAATATTTTATTACTTAAACAATTTAAATGGCTATAAATAGTGAATATTAACTTAAAAGATCTTCTTTTCTAAGTTAAAATAAAACCTTCTGGTTTTTAAATTGCGTTTAATCACTTCCAATTCTCTTCAATATAAAAAAAACATCCCATATAATTATTCTTATTTTTAGTAAAAGAAATAGAAAAAGGAATTAAAGCAATATTTTATACTAAAGCAAGATTGCATAAGAAATAACATTTAAAAGCTATGGGTGATTCTAAAAGCATACATGAGGAAATTAAATCTAAATCAACTTCATGGCCGTATACACCACCAATAATAAACTTAAAAGATTCTCACAAAGCATTTAAGAAATACATCAAATATTGTGCGTTCGTTTTACAAAATAAACCGATTAGCATTACGCGGCAACAACAGCAACAATAAAAAAATAAACCATATTTAAAACTTTGTAGGGAATTATCCCGAAACAACTCGGAAGCCACATTTAAATTGGGCAATAAATCTTGCCACTGCCATTCCGCATTCTCTCTAATACATCAAAAGCTGCAAATAATGAGAAAATAGAATATTGACGCCAGCACTCGATATCCCATACACTGCTCCAAGGATCCTCATAGATGGCTGAATTTTATTTCGATATTTTAGCTGCAGAGGAATATAAAACATCTTTTAGAAGAGACAAGGAGTTACAACAAGCCCGCGAACTTCTTGTTGGGTGTTGCCCTCTATAATCGCTTCAGCGATAAAGTCGATACCGGCTTGATATTAAAGTGGCATTTAATCTGGGCTGTGACTGAAGTTTTCTTTGATGTTACGTACTAAGTTCCCCTTGCAAGTATATTCTAGTTGTTTACCTGGTGCTAAATTTAATTTTGTGTTCTAAAACGAATCGATGAGGAGTTTTCCAGAGAACAAATTGTTTTTTCCTTCGCCGTTAGCTGAGTAAATAAATCTGGGAAAAAGTTGTCTGGGTCTTAGTAAATCAGGAAATTTTGGAAGTGTCTTAAATTCGATAAGTAAATCTTAGTTGTTCTTTTTTTTGTTGTTGTTGTTGTTGGAGAAGGATTTTTTGGGATACGATACTCGACTTTGGGACGTTGTGGGGAAATTCTGGCTTATTTGTAAAAATACAATGCTAGTCAAACATTTCGATAAAGGATAGGCACTTAGAAATTATTGGCGAATCTTTGAACTTTTTGGGAAAATAAATAGATTACGTTTTGAGAAGGCAGCTATCGTATTTTGTGCAGCGAAAGAAACTAACATCTAATCAATTTAAAAAGTTCGTTCTGTAACTAAAATCTTTCTCCAGCAAATATTTTATTTCTAAAGAATATACTTAATGAAAGTATTTTTTTTTTTTCCGATTTATTTAAAAAATTTGTTATTGACGTTTCGATGTTTGCAAAAACTGTAATAATGATTCTTCATAACTCGAACTAAAGCAATTTTAGTTTATTTTGTTCTTAATTATTCTTGTATAGTTTTATTTAAAATCTTTATCTGTAACAGTTTTAAGCGTATCTTATATATTTTTTTGTTGTTGTTGCAATTGATAAGGGACAATTATGTATGACACAAAAATTCCTTTGGGATTGAAGGGGCGAGTGTCTAGAGCTGTGGTGCTCTGTGAAATAGGCTTCGAATTCGAGTCCCGGTGGTGTCATGGATGTTTATATGATGGTGCCATGGGTGGTTACTTATAGAATGTTCATCCCACGCTGCAAGAAATTGATCATTAGTCACACACAACAAACATCCTTTTAAAAGGTGGTGAAAGAAAGAGTACAAAAAATAGTTTGAGAATTAATTATCTCACAATGCAGGTCATTTTCGGAAAAACATGGAAAACTCTACCAGGCAGTCATTCTGCCAGAATACTTACATATTGAATTCGAACCTAACCCGACCTTCACGCTAACTATGCATTGGGCCACGAGTCACTTTATATATATGATGCTTTTTTAAATGTAACTTCAGTTAGAAGTTCTAAATTCAAAATAATATATATAAAATTATAATGAAATAGACTTTTGAAAATTAGTAAGAATTTTTTTAAATCTTTAATCAAAAGAAAGTGTAACATTCTATTCGAATAAATATTTCCTTAAAAGGCTGATATTATTTTAATGTTCATTTAATTAAGTGAAATACAAAATCTAATATACAATATAATTTTTAAAAATTAATGTTCTTGTACAAATTAGATATGAAGTAAAAAATATTACATTATTGAACTATTTCCGATGTTATACAATATTTTTCGAAGGAATTCTCTCGAAGGAAATTTTCTCTTCTCTTTCCTTTTCAAAGGTAGTTTCCTGTAGATATATTACTGCAGACTTTTGCTTTTCGTGTTTCTGTGCTCAAATTTAAATTTTATGTTTTTACAATGTCATTGTATTGGAAAATACAATAGCATTATATATTCTAAATAAAAAGTTATTAATTTAAAAACCTATTTTTTTAATGATAAATTAATTATACTGATTTGGGTATCACAATGCTGAATACTAAACAATTTAATCTGATAAAATCTCAAAGACGCCACACAACTGTAATTAAACTAATTTATATCATATAGAATATTTGAGAATAAAAAAGTATATGAAAAATTGGAAATAGAAACTAATGCCTGTTAATTTGCAGTGTAACTAAAAAAAAGGCTACTAAAAAGCATATATATTTCTATGAGATATCTCTTATATGCTTGCAGTGCAATATTTCAGATATTGACAAGCATTTCAGATTTATTTTTGGTTTGTCGCTCTACGGTCATTTTGTGCACACTTTAGGCTAATTAGATCTGGACCTACAGTTTAACGTGTATTTTGTACCACTAGCACACAACCATGCTAACGCCGGAATTCGAACCTGAAGGCTGGGATACCAAAACCCAGAGAGTTTGCCAATTGGCCATCAGGTCGCTAATCATTTGAGGAGTTGAAGCAGTTGCGATAGATTGCTTCATTTCCAGCATATTATTACAAAGATTCTGACAGCTCCAAGATTTCACGTAACCCCAAATGAAGAATTTAATAGAGTTAAATCTGGAGAGTATCTTCAGAATTTTCTAACTCGTTAAATACATGCCATGACATCAAGTTAACATTATTAAATTATCATGGACATACTCAAGGATTACCAGAACATCTCTTATATTAAGAGGTTAATTTTAATTGTATCTCAAGTATTAAATACATTTTTTTTCCTATGTCTTTTTAATTTTCTTGCACAATCTAATAATTCTTGCGAACCATATAATTTTACTGAAGTGTTTCTATGTAATTATAAGAATGTGCTTAACTATTTTTAATTTCCATAACTAAGCATGTATGTTATACTGATATATACAGATATATAACGATATTTTACTGCTAATTGATCAAGCCATTATGCTATGTCTTTATCATTTAAATTTTAAATCAGACAAAATTTTGCACTCTTTTTAAGAACAAAAAAAAAATCAAATGAATGGAAATCTTTCTTGGACTACAATCTGTATCGTTACGAAACTATTTGGTTTATTTTTCTATTGTATTGGAAGAAATTGTAAATGTCTTGACAAACAAGATTTAAAAAAAACTGTTTTCTTAACAATTTGCTTTTATCCAAAAAGGAAACACTTCTTAAAAAAGTGGACATAATACAAGTTTATTTTTTAAAGAATTCTCAAATGATGGTAAAGCAAATAGTCAAACAGAAAGTTTACAAAAAAAAGGATGTCAAAGGAAATGAAATCTTTAGAATACAATAAATTCGAAAGGAAATACTTGATAAAAAAAAGTGTTGCCACGATTACATTTTAAACTATACTAACAACAAATAAATTTTAGCTGTTTCGGGGTGTAAAACCAAATATTTTCCGTGAAACTTCTGTATTCATCAATTCCTTTAGAATAATTGTCTTTTGATCAGCAAACAGTTTTTTTTTTTTTTTTTCCAAATATTTCTTCTTATTGTTATAAATTGTTTTTTCATTTAATCAAGCATATTTTCTTCAAAAAAAAATGTGATTTTATAACTTTAATTTATGCATGTGTGTGCAGGTTGGACAACCAGATTGTAACTGCGCGTGGTTAGATAGAAATATTTGAGGCACAGGTTGGAGAACTCACAGCATTATTTACACACGCAGTGACATTACATACATACAATTAGAGACCAATATTTAACACATTTAAAAATATGTAATTGTAGATTCGTGGAAGAATTTCATTTCTAAGCCGAAACCCCAATACTCAGATACGCGCGGGATGCACGAAATATACTTTTTCTCCTGATGAGAGACTGCAGAATAAATTAATACACGAGATTGTGCTAAATATATTTCCTCTCGGGTTGAGAGAATACTAAATTAAAATTAGTATTATAATTTAGTATTCTCTCTAATACTTAATAATAATATATCTCTCTATTCTAATATTCTACTATCAGAATTAGTAATTCTAATTAGAATACTTAATTTGAGTGTGGGTTGCGCCGTACTTCCTCTGATGACAGACTCTATTTGTTTAGTTTGTCGCGCTACAGTCACTTTTTGCCCATTTTAGGCTAATTAGCTAATTAGCATAAACTAAAACTAAAAAAACTAAAAAACCTCCATGCCACAGCCAGGATTTGAACCTGAAGCCTGTGATACAAAGGTCAGAGTCCTAGCCAATTCGCGATCAGGCTGTTATTTATTAATTATACGAATAGGTCGAGGGCTCGAGGCCTATTGACGAAAAGATTTTTTAGTATACGTAAAGATTCTTTTTTATGTATGTTACTACATAGGACATTAAATTATAAAGATTTTAAATTTATCAGTTATATAACTGCATAAGGCGGAATAACTGTGCTTTAAAACAATAATTGGGTAATACACTTTTTGCAATTATTATAAAGTATTTAGCTGATTAGCCTTTACACAAATTTGATAACGACCTCATTAATTTATGTAATTATATAGAAAAAAAATATTTTCTTTGGAAGCAAAAATTATTAATCTGTTTTTAGTTAAAATAACAGACTGGGAGTCAGTAAATAATTTAGTCTAGTCTTGGGAAAAAAACAAAATTTCGGTACTTATATAACAAAATAAAATTTTATTTGTAACATCAGCGACATAAATTCTTATCTGATTTTTTTTTCCTTGCTCGGCGTGCTTTTTTTTTTTTTTTTTTTAGTTGCACTAATGAGATTTTAATATCTATGACAAAATGAAACATTATTTAATTTAGAAATTCTTCTGACTTTTAATAAAGTATCTTGCAATAAAAATAAAATGTTCAGTTTCTTAGACCACTAGCTCCCAAACTTAATATTCTCCTTTTTATTAAAGAGAATGTTGTGACCCCGCTGTTTGGTTAGGCAAGCCATAATTTTCCGTATGTCTATTGGACTAATTGAACATTGTTTTTAATTATATAATAGATAAATAGGGTTTTTTTGGAAAAATACTTTATTCAATATATTAGATTTAAAAAATATTATGTTGCAAAAATTACAAATTTATATTTTATAGAATCAAATACGAAATCAATAAATGATTTTTGTTTATTTATACTATTTCCAGAAGAATATTTAGAGTATTTCTATCTCTATTAGAATTAAAAATATTTCTATTAAAAAAAGAGAGATTTATATTTTAATAGAGAATCAAAAATAAGATCAATAAGTGACTTTTGTTTATTTATAATATTTCTATTTCTATTAGACTTAAAAAAATATTTATATTTAGAAAAAGAAAAATTTATGTTTTAATTAGGCAATAAAGATATTCATATTAAGAAAAAGACAAATTTTTATTTTAATAGGGACTAAAAAATCAGATCAATAAAAGATTCGTGTTTATTTATACTATTTCTGGAAGAGTACTTATTCTATTTATATTTTTATTTGATTTAAACAATATTTATATTAGGAAAAAGACAAATTTGTCGTTTTTTATATTTAATAGAGAATCAAAAATGATATCAATAAGTGATTTTAGTTTATTTATACTATTTCTAGAAGAGTACTTATACTATTTTTATTTTAATTACGCATAAAAATATTTATATTAGGAAAAAGAAAAATTTATATTTTAAAAGAGAATCAGAAATGAGATCAATAAGTGTTTTTGTTTATTGATATTATTTCTGGAAGAGTACTTATGCTATTATTTCTATTAGATTAAAAAAATATTTAAGGAAAGGACAAATTTATATTTTAATAGAGAATCAAAAATGTAAATAAGTGATTTTTGTTGAATTATACTATCTCTGGAATTCCTCAAGAAATTTCTTTGAGTTTTAATTTTCTTACAAATGATTATAAGTAAAGAAGAGAGACATTTAAAGACATTAAAAGACATTTTTCACCTTCTCTAGATGTTCTATTAAAGTTTCTTAGTTTAAATAGAATAAAATATGTAAATCTCAGAAATCAATTTTTAAATTGATTAATTTATTTCCTAATTAATTTATTATAAATGATATTAAATAAGGAAATCTTAAATTTATCAATTAAATAAATGAATAAATTGGTGTGTTTTAAAATAGTAATTTGATAATACAATTTTGTAATTATAATTCGTATTAATTTCTAAATTGATAAACTTATTTCCATTATATAAATTAATAATTTCAACAATTTTTTTTAGAGGCTAATATAAAATAATTTAATAGTTTGACATTTATATTGTGCTTGATTTTATTTCTTATTTTAATAAAAATATGTATCTGATCAATGGATTTAAAATAAGAATATTTAATTACAATAAATATCGTATTTGTAAATAGACACTATATTAAAGATAATATAAATATAGTATTTGTATATTATAGTATTTAAACACAAGTATGATTATAATATTAGTTTATGAAATCAATTGGAATTTTTTCAACGAATTTTGATGTAAAAGAGATTTTATTATAATGTTTTAAACAAAAACTATTTTGTTTTATTTTATGTTTTTTTTTTTTTTCAATTGTCTTTTTTAGTTGCTATTTACTGCTGATGTTTATATTTATTAGTTATTATATCATAATCATTGAGTGAAAGCATTTCTTTTTTTAAATAATTGGTCGTTCTTAAAATATATTTAAAGAAATTTATTTCCAAAATTTATAGCTATTAGGATATTGAGTCATAATTCAATCGATATTTGTAATCTAGAAAACATTATTTTTTAATGGCTTTGAAGCTTAGTGTACCATGAATAATTTCCATTCTTAATCTGCTGGAAAACATAAAAAAATAAATTGCCGCGAATTTTATCTTTAAGGAATTTTCTCTTTATGACTGAATAGGAAATCTTCCTTGATCCATTAAAATTGCATTATTAAAATAATAAATTGCATTAAAAAGAGATTTACTATAACAACTTATTACTAAATTTTGTTACATATTAATAAGTTTCTATATATTTCTGCCTTTAAGACTGTTTGTAAGTAAACTAATTTTTTTATTTCAGTTTTTAAATTTAAACTTATTTTTAATAATATTTTTAATTTCATATTAATCCATAGCATATTTATATTTAAAGTTATAATTAAAATAATAAAGTGACATAATTTAATGTTAATGTTATAAGTGTTATATACATTGACTGAATAATAATATTGCTTAAATGTTATACAAATATTTTCCATGTTATCACAAAAGAACAAGTATAATTTTTAATTTTAATATGCAGTGTTCAAGATATTTTTTAAATTCACTGTTTAATTTTTTTTTTAATTTTTTATTGCTACAGCAATTATAAAATTTGAACCATGTCTGACGTTTATTAAAACTTTTGAGCATGTGTATCAAAGGATAATATTTTGTAAAGTGTTTTTTTTTTTTTACTTTTTCATTATCATGGGTAACCCTAACATTATATCTCAATGTGCTTTAAAGTCTGTATTTAAAACTATTTATTCGTAGTCCAGATATTTCGGAGAAAATCTGGTATTTTTTATTTGTTATACTTGCTGTTCTGGTACTTACATTATACACTAAATTTTTGATAAAGATTAAGAATACATCAAATTATAATTAAAAATATTGAGTCAATTTGTTTTTGAAACACCCTTTGCTATATCAAAAAAAAATTTTTTTTTTCTTCAACACAGAATAAATCTTCTTTAGACACAAACTTTATATTAAAATCTTAAAAGATAAAGAACTACTAACTATCCAATCATTCGCAATCCTTTACATTTTACTTACTATTACAATCAATTTAATTTACTTATTACATATTATTTCTCCTGTAGACTACAATAAAAGCGCTTCATTTATATTTATTTATTTATTACTACAAAATATTCCATTTTCCTTCTACTTCTTATTAATTTAAATTCAAGAGTCCTCTAAGCATCTTCTTTTCAAACATGGAATAGTAAAGGACTTCGAGTTTTAACTAATAAATTTTTTCAGTGAAATTTTATATTATAAATTAATTTTGTATTATTCAATTGATAATAATTTAACTATGATAGTTATTAAATTACAATTATTACTCTTAATCTCATATTGTATATTTCTAATCGCTAAAAAGCAGTTAGAATATAGGAAATAGATGTTTCGTGATTTCTATATATCTTTTGAACACTTTTTTTCCGTTAATATTCAACTCCATATTATATCTTGTATTAGGAATAAATTAAGTAGAAAAAAACTATAGAATAAAATAATAAAGAATTACCTTTGAATAATATTATCATATGTATTGGAAGTAGCAATAATCATTGTTTCACAATTACATCGCGAGAACAGTAGCGTTTCAAAGAAAGTTTTCACAATCAAATAGTATCTCATGATAGTCTAAAAAGGTTAATAAAGAGCTTATTTACAAAACAAATAGCTTATAAAACGAATGACCAGACTGAATCAAGATACCAATACTAAAGGAGGCCAAATACATTTGTCCTATTAATTTTGAACTTCATATTATAACTTAGGTTACTAATGAAACGCTATGTAAAAAATACTATCATATGAAGTACTGAAGAATTATTATGCAATAAAATTTTCACTGTAATCATTATAAGGAATTAATATTGTATTATAATTTCATGGTGAACACAATGGCTTTTCTTAAACAACTTTAATTGCCAAAAATATTTTGTAATCAATTTTGAGGATCATCAAAGTGCATGGGAAAGAAGATATTTACTAAAAAAAATTGGTAATAAAACGAAAGGCCACACTGAATCACGGTACCAACCCTAGAGAAGACGAAACACATTGGTCCTATTAATTTTGAGCTACACATGATAACTTAAGATTATTGATGTGAAAAATAATATCGTATGAAGTACTGAAGAAATAATATGGAATAATATTTTCACTTTAATCAATATAAGGAATTAATATTGCATCATAATTTGAGGATCAGCACAATAGCTTTTCTTAAACAATTTCAATTGCCAAATATATTTTATAATCAATTTTACAGATCCTCAAAGTGAATGGGAAAGAAGATATTTTAATTTTGAGCTTCGCATTTTAACTTAGATTATTGATGTAAAAACTACTATCGTATGAAGTACTGAACAACTACTATGGAATAATATTTTCACTTTAATCAGTATAAGGAATTAATATTTTGTCATAATTTGATATTGATCACAATGGCTTTTGTTAAATAATTTCAATAGGCAAAAAATATTTTATAATCAATATTTGGATCTTCAAAGTGAGTGAGAAAGAAGATATTTCAATTTTGAACTTCACATTATAACCTCAATTATTGATGAAAAGTTCTGCAAAAAATACTATCGTATTTAGCACTAAAGTACTACTGAGGAATAATATTAATATTGTATCATAATTTCATGGTGAACGCAATGGCTTTTTTTAAACAATTTCAATTGCCAAAAAATATTTTATAATCAATCTAGGGAATCCTCAAAGTGGGTGGGAAAGAAGATATTTACCGAGAAAAAATAGTGAATAAAACGAACACTGAATCACGATACCAATCCTAGAGAAGACGAAACACATTTTTATTATTAATTTTGGACTTCACATTATAACTCAGATTATTGATATAAAAAGTACTATATGGAATAATATTTATGAAGAACTGAAGAACTACTATGAATAATATTTTTCACTTTAATCATTATAAGGAATTAATATTGCATCATAATTTGATGGTGAGCGCAATGGTTTTCGCTAAACAATTTCAATAGGCAAAAAATATTCTTTTATCAATATTTGGATCCTCAAAGGGAATGAGAAAGACGATATTTTAATTTTGAGCTTCACATTATAACTTAGATTATTGACGCAAAAAATACTATCGTATGAAGAACTACTATCTAATAAAATTTTTAATTTAATCATTATAAAGAATTAATATTGCATCATTATTACATGGTGAGCACAATGGCTTTTCTTAAACAATTTCAATAGCCAAAAAATATTTTATAATCAATCTTGGGGATTCTCAAAGTAAGTGGGAAAGAAGATATTTACTAAAAAAAATGGTGAATAAAACAAATGGCCACACTGAATCACTGCACCAATCCTAAAATAGGTCAAATGCATTTAATTTTGAACTTCTCATTATAACTTAGATTATTGATGAAAAGCTATGTAAAAAATACTATCGTATGAAGTAAAGAAGAGCTATTAAAGAATAATATTTTCACTTTAATCATTATAAGGATTAAAGATATAAATATTGTATCATACTTTCACAGTAGGCACAATGGATTTTCTTAAGCAATTTCAATTGCTGAAAAATATTTTATAATCAATCTTGGGGATCCTCAATGTGAGTGGGAAAGAAGATATTTACTAAAAAAAAAATGGCGAATAAAACGAACGGCCACACTGAATCACGATACCAATCTTAGAAAAGGAGAAACACATTTTCTTCTCTTGAAGAGGGAGAGAAGCCCAAATAGAAGGAAAAAAAAATTTCCGATATTTCATTCGAACGCACAATTTCCATTCGAATTCGGAAGGCATCAATCCATTTTCTCCCAAAGTATTCTTCCCCCCTTTAAACAGAAGGTGATTCTGGAATGATAAATTCATTTCAGTCAAGAACTTGTCCCTCCCTGCCGGATTGATATCAGCGATCTGGGCAATAGAGGATCAAATCGGATATGAGGCAGGCCACTTAGAGGACTTACGGATGGGTTATGGCCTAAAAGTGCCGGATTCAGTGCAGAAAGGACTGTCTTGGAAGTTCTTCGGGTGTGCTGAAGGCTTGACCTTGAAGTGGAAGAATCGATTTTATTTCGATGCCTGGTTGGTAATCGCATTGTCTCTCCATTTGAAAGAATAAAGGGATTTTTCAAGATATAAAGCTGGTGTAAAAAGACAGCTTTACTAAGTACTAGTTAAAATCTATATAGATAAGACATTAATGTATATGATAACGTGTAAATTTGTACTTTTCTTTTTGACTAATAATTGATTTGATAACTATCCCCGTAACTGATTTTTCCCTTATATACTCGTACCTTTTCGGAAGATTACATGTTAATTAATTTTTAATTTTTAATTGTAGAATAAATTAGGTTGGGGATATTTTGTATCATTATAACGCAAACTCTAGTTTACTCATATCGCTTGCCTAGGAATAGTAATTCTATTGCAATTTCATATTGGAAATATTGAAAAGAAATACATAAATATCTGAAAAGACATTAATTCAAATAATGTGAAGTATATTTATACTTTACTTTTCTTGTTGTTTAGTAATTGATTTAATAATTAGCACTTTAAAGGATTATCCCGAGAATACTCGTATCTCATATTTGTATTTTTTTAAGAAAACCATGAGTTCGTGATATCTTCGCAACAATCACTCTATCAAGACTTCATGTTGTTTTACAGACATGTCAATACCCAAAAGATTGCTGAAAACATTTTGTTATTTATTGCTTATATTTACTTTTAATGTTTTTTAATGAGTAAAGGTGAAGAATTGTTTAGCAATAATATCACTAATATATCGTATACTGATCGCAAAAGCTCTGGCGATAAATCAAAGATTTATTGTTCTAATTCAAATCGATATTCTAATTCTATTCGGATCCATACGGGTGAATTTATATCTCAAATTACCTAATAAGAACATCAAGTTAATAAAACATGAGAAAAATTTATTGATTATAGTTTCAACAACGTGTATTTTCGATTTCAATAAAATATTTATTAAAAAATTTAATGAATATATATTCAACATCATCTGTGATCTGATATCTGCTATTTCAATAATTTCTAAAATTTAATTTCTCTTTTTTCTGCTTCAAGTAAACTACATATTGAATTTTATATTTACATATTTTATTCAATTTAAACTTTAATTTATTTAATGTTGCAACTCTAAGAGTATCACATATAAATTTATATTTTACTGTCGTTATAATTATAGGGACACTTATTATACGTCCTGAAAGTATATAGTATCAAAAGTATATGGTTGTTTATTAAACTCACTAAATTATTCTTAATTAGTTTTTTGCCAAGAATTTTTAATAGTAGATATTTAATGTTATAAAATATTCATATGAAAAAAAAAAAATAAATAAACGAATTTGTTCTTAAGAAATTTATGAAATACAAAAATTAAGAATAACAGTCAATATAATTTATAATACTTTTTTGCACTTGTTATTAACAAATGATACATTTGCTAGCTATTAAAATTAAGTTTTTTATTTAATATTTTGTTTATAAAAACAAATTACATTTTAAATTTGTAATCAATGAATTTTTTTATAGAAATACAGAATTTGCGAATAACAGTTGTTATAATTTATAATAATTATTTCCACTACTTGTAAGCAAATGATATAATTGTGGATTATAAAAATGTTGCATTTTATTAAATATAGACGGAAACATATTCTAGATTTGTAAGCTCTCAAGTCTTTCAAAACCAAATCACTGAATAACCTTTCTAAAAATTATCTAAGAAATATGGGAGGCTAAGAAAAGAAATTAACCCTACAAATCCTTAAGTACGAGTTTTATCTTTTTTTTACCCCAATAAAAAAAATTAATTCTCCATGATCCAACATAACCTAGGCCATTTACATTACTCCACGAAAAGATCTTAACATTCCCTTTTACAAGGCCAGTCAAGGGCCATTTGGCAAACAAGGAGCAATAAAAAAAATTGAGATTTTAAGGCCAATTTCACCAAAGATTATTACCCAGTTAATGACAGCGTGACATAAATACAGCCAAAGAATTTCCTTCCTCAGAACAAGACTGTCAAATGAGAAAATAAACCAAAAAATACCTCAAGAAATTCGACAGTTTTTTCTTTCTGAGTCACGCCACATACTACACATAATTACAGTACTCACGACACTAATTTAGGATGCATATCAAACAGTGCATCTGCATACGCATTGACCACAAGGGACAGGACTTGCACCCGGGTTTACGTGACGTCCATTGACCGGAAATGGGTGGTGATCCCTCACCACACCCTGTCGTTCAGCTTCCTGATCCGTGACCAGGACAATTGTTTTCTTTCCATCAGCCATTTTCGCTTTGCGGTTGGTCACTTTTTTTTTTCTTCTTAGAGCCATGGATCTGTGCACGGAATCAGTAAAAAGTGGTCTACTAATTAAATCGAAAATGGCCACAGCTATTATAAATGACATATAAAAAAAAATAACGCGTCTTTTTTTTTAATAATTATGCTATATCTATGTGGGGAATAACATCGTAATTCTGTTAACTGCTTTTTACACCAGCTATTATATGCTTAGAACTGTTCCTACACTTCACTGTCTAATTATTAGATGCATTCTTCTAGAAAGCATCTAATAATTGTCCATAATAATCAATTTCTCTGTAGTGGCCTGATGGCCGTTTGGTTAGTTATTAATGGGTTGTTATTTTATGCTTAGAACTGTTCCTTCACTCCACTATGTGGGAAATTACTAGATGCGTTCTCATAAAAAGCGTCGTATTTTCTCTATAAAGGCCTGATGGCCAATTGGCTAGAGCTATGGTCTTTGGTAACATGAGCTTCATGTTCGAATTCAAGGGATGAAATTGGTGTTTGCTGTTGATTTGGAATCGTTGTTAAACTGTAGAACCCGGTCTAATTAGCCCTAAGAGTGCAAAAAAAAATTACCGTAAAGAGATAAACTAAATTCTTGTTTTGTAAATAAATCTACTATAAGTTGAAAATAATAAATAATCACATAAATTTAAAGACAAGTTCCAAACCTTTCGGAAAATGTGCAATTTTTGATGAATTTTTTTTCGATAAATAATTAGAACATCTTTGTTAATTTGTCCAGAATAATAAAAAAATGTGTGCACAATTTTCATTATTTATTTATATATTATTAATATTTAAAATATAACATATTCGTATATTATGTTTTAAAAAAGGCACCCATGCAGATTATTAGTGCATTTCTCCCGATTGGATCTCGCCTATGGGCAAATCTGTCTTGCATTTTGTCTGACGTTTTTTTTCAATTCCTTCTATTAGCTCACACACTCCCTATATATATCTTGTTCAAATTTTCAATCGCTAATAAAATATTTTTGTTCATCCACTCATTATTAACATCAAGTGTCAAAAAAAATTATTTGAACTTGAGTGGACGAATAAAAAGTATTTTATTAAAGATTGAAAATTTGAACAAGATATATATAAGGAAAGTGTGAACTAATAAGTAGGAATTGAAAAAAAAGGAAACCTAATAAATGCAAAAAAAAAAATATATTGAAAAGAATAGTTTACACTGTTCATTATATTCGGTTACATTTTATTTCTTTACTATCATGGTAATTATTACGTGTGATAGCGAACATATGAAAACATCTCCTATCGAATAAATAACGAAACAAAATATGCAAATTTCTTTCTTCAATTACACGGTGCGCCAACGAAATAAATGCACACTGCAATAAGAAGATGCGCCTTTCTGAAAAGAAGTCGAATCTTGATATACGCAGATGCGGCGAAATGAAATATGAGCCCTTTATCAAGCGAATCGCTCTCTGTTATCAGTGAACATGGCTAAGTGCTCCCTGAGATTATTTGTTCCTTCATTCAAATGTGTTTTTGTCCCTGGCCTTTTAATCAAGCCTTAAGTACCTGTCGCACGCTTTATAAGTAAGACAGCGCTATTTTTTTTTCTGTTTGTTAGACAGCCTTTACTTTGTTTCTAAAGCTTTGATTCATGAGTGAAGCTAATTAAGTTTATTTCAAAAAGAAATATATTTCGCTTTTAGTAGGCAAGACACAGATAAGAAAGAAGCCGGGGGTTAAAAAATGTAATGTTGTAACTAGTAATGCTTTTGAAATCATATATAATCTTGAATTAAAGATTCATTTGTTAGTGTAGATTTTTGTTAGTAGTCTAGTGTTGTAATCCTATTAATGTATATAAAGAATTGAAAATGTTATGGCTTATGGGATAAATTTGTCTGCAGTTATATTAAGTTTAAAAGCCAAGTATTAGTTTGTTTGGTAATAAAATGAAATGTTTTGTATAAATAATTATAGTGAATTAAAATACAGGTTTAAGAATATATATACTTTTTTCAATTACATTATTTAAGTGACTATGAAAAATAAATTACATAAAACACAAAATAATATGTGATGGCCCTTAAACGTAATTATTCATTTGATATGACCAAAACAGTAATTGATCATTGCAGTTATTGAAAAAACTAATTTTTTTAAAATACTAATTTTTTAAAATAAATGTTTGATTTGTCGCTCTATGGTAATTTTTTTGTGCACATTTTGGGCTGATTAGAGCGAGACCTACAGTTTAATGAGGATTTTGAGCATTACAAAAACCCGTGGCACCGACACCAGAGCGCTAGTCATTAGGCTATCCAGCGCCCTAACAATTTTACAATGTTATATTACTCCTAAATATATCCCTAAAGAAAGTCAGACAAAGTACAAGATATATTTATCCATCGGGGTGACATGTACTTCAGTGACCATTCATTTATCCTAAAATTATCCAGGAGTGCCTTTTCAAAAACATTTTTAACTACCTCTTCTCTCAAAGCATGGTTAATTTCACACACCCACAGAAGAAAAAAGGAAACCTAATAAATGCAAAAAAAAATATTGCAAAGACCATTTTACACTGTTCATTATATTCTGTTACATTTTATTTCTTTACTAGCATGGTAATTATTAATGTGATAGTGAACACATAAAAACTTCTCCTATCGAATAAATAGGCAAACAAAATATGCAAATTTCCCTCTTCAATTACACGCTGCGCCGACGAAATAAATGCTCACTGCAATAAGAAGATGCGCTTTTCTGAAAAGAAGTCGAATCTTGATATACGCAGATGCGGCGAAATGAAATATGAGCCCTTTATCAAGCGAATCGCTCTCTGTTATCATTGAACATGGTTAAGTGCTCCCTGACACTATTTGTTCCTCAATTCAAACATGTTTTTGTCCCTGGCCTTTTAATCAAGCGTTAAGTGCCTGTCTCACGCTTTATAAGTAAGACAGCTCTATTTTTTTTCTGTTTGTTAGACAGCCTTTACTTTGTTTCTAAAGCTTTGATTCATGAGTGAAGCTAATTAAGTTTATTTCAAAAAGAAATATATTTCGCTTTTAGTCGGCAAGAGTCAGATAAGAAAGAAGTCGGGGCGGGGGGGATAAAAAAAGTAAAGTTGTAACTAGTAAAGCTTTTAAACTCATATATAATCTTGGATTAAAGATTCATTTGTTAGTGTACATTTTTGTTGGTGTTCTAGTGTTGTAACCTATTAATGCATATAAAGAATTGAAAACAAAATGTTGAAAATGTTATGGCTTATGGGATAATTTTGTACGCAGCAATATTAAATGTAAAATCTGGAGTGTTTAATTTGTTTGTTAATAAAAATAAAACGTTTGTAGACTTAATATATGTGTTTAAATATAAATAAACTTTTTTAAATACATAATTTAAATGACTATTAAAACAATAAATTATATAAAATAAAATAATATTGTGATGGTCATTAAACTTAATTGTTCATTTGATATGAATGAAAAGTATTTAAATTTTTAAGTTTATTATTTATCATTATTATTTGCAATTTTTTTTTTGTTTGTGTTCATTAGGTTTCTCTTTTTCTTTTGTAGCTTCATGAAATCGGCTATACTTCGAGAGAAAAGGTTGTAAAAACTTATGTAAAATGCACCATTGCAAATTAATAAGATAAATCAGTGGTTAGTGCAGTGAATTTGTCCCAAAAAAAGGTCTCCAATGGGCAAACCTGTTTTGTATTTTGTCTGACATTTTTTAGGAGGTAATACAACTGAAATTTAGGAATAATACAACATTGTGCAATTGTTCAACTTTCGATAGAGTATCATAAAAATTTAAGAAAGATTTTACATAACATGTATCTTAGTAATCTTCATCTTCTTTAACAACCTATTCTGTGTAGTCGATGAAATAATACAAAAATTTGCTGTTAATTAAATGCTTTTTGATTAGAGATAAATTTAGTATATCAAATTTACAATCTCATTAATACGCTTTTATTAGTTTCACCTGTATGTTTGTTTGTAATTGATTTTGCCCTACTTTAAGCGATCAGATTTAATTTAAACGTTGTAGACTTATCAAGGACCGAAGACATTAAAATATTTTGATAAGTTTATTATCTCTTCATGATTAGGATCGTCAGGATTAGTGATTTTATTTTAACTTATGAAGAGCAATTTAACCCATATAGAATGAAAGTACCTAAGACATTCAAACCTATGTGGGACAGTGGCACAATTGGTACCGCGCTTGACTACTGATCAGGAGATTCACTGTTCGAATCCTGGCTGGCTCGACATAACTTTTTAGTTTGATTAACTATAAAAGCGTGTTTTTCAGTTTTTTTAAATTATAATTTTTTTAAGATTCAAACATGGATTTGTTATTACTTTTTGTTGTTGTGTTGTGGTGCGCCTCACGTTCCACTTATGTACACCATGAACAGCATACCTACTACTGATGTAAGAGGAACTTTGAAAGTACGTATATTACGGGAGAAAATCCAGAAAATTCTATCAGACGACTGTCTATGCGAGGTTCTAATACATTCTGAATAGATCGATATCGTATCTCCACGTTTCTTAAAGCTGTGACTGCAACTGAATCCACGAGTGGATTCTAGCTTCAGCCCTCACGCGCGTTAGCTGCGCACATCAACACTGGGCCACGAATTGGACACATTTAGCCTTTTGACTTATTATACAAAAAAAATACATATTTATCCACGAAAAATGACTAATTCAAGTGTATTTTCAGAAGAAAATATTAAATTAAAATGTTATTCTTACTTACTATTATTAAAATGCATCAAGGTGTAGCTTGATACTTCTATATTACTTGCATTAATGAATAGTAATCTTAAATGGAAAGGGTATATTAATATTTTGTAACATATTGTAAAAACTTGGGTGATTCCAACAACGCATATTGCTATTATATTTTGCACAGTCTCCACTAAGTTTACATATGTAATTGTATATGTTATACATTTGTAATATATGTTATATATACATATACATATACATTTGTAATAAATGTTATTTAATTCAATTTGCTTCATAATCATGTTCTTCACATATATATATATTGTATGTATATCATTTCTGCTATTTTTTAGAATTTTATAATAATTATTTTTTTTATTAAAGAGTATGGTGGGACATGATGGTCGAGTGACTAGCGCTCTAGTGCTCAATGCAACAAGTTTTGGGTTCGAGTTACAGTGGTGACCATGGATGTTTGTATTGGTTCGAAATCCCCTTTAATTCGTTAATCCCGGTGTAATATGACTGTAAAAGCGTTGAGCTGACAACCCTACCCCGTAAAATTGAAACATAACCAGTATCGAAGTATGCCAGTAGGCAGATTTCCTTGGCCCACCATGGGAATGTTGCAACATGGAAGAAGAAGATAAAGTATGATGTCTTTATTGATCCTTACATGTTCACTAAGTTTTCAATTTTTTTTTTAATCGGAAAAACAGAATTTTTATAACATCCTGAAAAATTCATTGTAATGTTGTTCGCAAATTCCAATCTGTTGGCCAATTGTCCATCTGTATACCATTGTAATATCATAAGGTGTTTGAGGGGGTCTGTTGCATTCCACCCTTTATGTTCAAATACAATTTTTGATAAAAACTACAAGAAGGTCATTTGGGGTTTTGAATCCTTTTCCTCCAGCTGAACAACAGAAATATCCTGGCTACAAATATATCCAAAGGACTTACTTTAGGATTGGAATTGCTTGTCGGATTTCCACCGAGTTCACTTTGATTGAATTGGTTGTTACTCGACGGTAATTTTTTGCACACTTTGGGCTAATTAAACCGTGACCTACAGTTTAACGTGAATCAACGACTTTATAAAATTACATAATTGGCTTCTTTTTCTTTGCCGCAACAAGCCCATGGTAGGCCAAGGCCGTCTGCCTATTGTCAGATTTCGAGACAGGAGATGATTTCTTTTTACAGGATAAGGTTGCCAGCCTTACAGTCATAGGCCGGAGGGGTTCACCTTATTTGGTTAGGCCTTATTGGCTAGTGGTTAAAGTGGATTCTGAAAAAAATGTTTGTCATCAAAATCCTTGAAAAGATGTATGCATATTTAGTTATATTACATTGCTGAATGTGTATTTACTCCTTGATGAACCATAGTTTATAATTAAATACCCTGCTAAGTTAATTATGTATGCCATCGCCGGGACTCGAACCAGAAGATTGTGGCTCCGAGCGTCAGAGCGCTAATCTCTCTGCCATCAGTCCTCCTACATAATTAACTAACTTTTGAAAATACAAATCAGAAGAGTCAATTTGAAGAGATTATGATTTTTTTTTATTATGTGTTGCTCTACAGTCATCTTTTATACACTTCGGGATAATTAGACCGGGACCTGCAGTTTAACGTTGTATCCAAACCAGTCACAAACATCCATGTCACCACCAGGATTCGAATCTGGAGCAGCATGTGGTACCAAAGGCCTGAGTGCTAGCCATTTGACCCTCAGACCGCCCATTGGATTGAAAGTCGATTATACTAACCATCAGACCTCTTTTTATTTATGTTGTTCTAGCTGTAATACGGAAACAATTAATCTTCATGCCTTATCAAGGGCTGCACCGCTGTGACTCATTTAGCACTATCCTGGGGTCACGTTTAGCTTGAAGATATACTACGGACGCTAGTAACACTATCCTCACAACGATCTACAATCTTATTAGACCGAAACCTACAGTTTAAAGGGAATTCCAAACCCCTACAAATATCCAGGGCACCACAGGTACTCGAACCCGAAACCGAAACCTCTGGTACCTAGCAGCAAAGCATTAGCCACTCGGCTATCACGTAATTGGAAGTAACTGTAAAGATTACTAATGTAATTAAGTTTTCTGGATTAGGAATTGTATTTGAAATCATAATTTTGACGTAATCATCATGTGATCAAACTGATCAATATGATCAAAATCATCATAATTAGACCAGGGCATACAATTAAATGCGGATTCCTAACTATTAACTATCAACCACCCCACCGTGGGATTCGCACCCGCAACTTGTGGTACCAAGCAGCAGAACGCTAGCCACTCGGCCATCATAGATCAAATATTCATTGAATTATTTATTTTTTGGTATTTTTAAAATCAATATTACTGTCTCCCTAAAATAATAGTAATATATTAACTAAGTTAAACTATAACAACCAATGTGTAATTTGAAGAATTAAATAACATTTAATTCCTAAATATTTAAAATATTTATCAAAGCACAATCGGATAAAACATTAACTACCATTAAATCCTACGGTTAACTGAGAGTTAGAATTTGATTCCTTTCATTAAATATTCTGTGCAAATTAAAACTTTATAATAAAGTCTGTGCCGTGCAAATGATGAACGATAAACACACCTTGCAATACCTCGAGGACCCGAACTCTTTTCCCGCCTTTGTATATTCCAACCGCATTCTTAAAAGTCTGGAACTACACTCCGGTTTGTTGTGCCAACACGATTCCAGGAAATTGGAATCCCGAAAGCTTGGAGAAATTCCCCGAGGATTCTTGGAGACAAACATCAGAATATTGAATTTTCCATCGTCTGTCTTCGGATCGGTGAGTTCAAAAATTTGGATTTTAGTTGTTGCAGTGCGGGGAAAAATGCAGATTTAAACCTAAATTTCATTTTTAAAGGATGGGATTTCTACCACAACTGGGGCAACTTCTTCGGATTCTTCGCATTGTGGAATTAGATTATTTGGATTGCGAATAAAGTGGATTATCTGTTTGAATAGAAATATTGTCCCGGATAAACAGATTTGTGTTTTCAAAGAGTATCATTGAGTTTTCTTTCTTACTCAAAATTTTATTTCGTTTTAAGCAACGCATAGGAATCAAAAATTGTAGAGATTTAAAATATATTGAGATACCAGAATTTAAATTTTAAGGATTAATAAGAGACAATGTGATTGAACTTCTTTTTGAATAAAAAAAAGAATCTGAAATTTTTTAAAATGTAATCTCTGAATAATGCAGAGTAGGCCCAAAAATTATGACGGTGCTTTAATAACTGATTGCTTGCAGAGTATTGAATTTTTAGACTGATAGGCTTGCAGAGTATTGAATTTTTAGACTGATAGGCTTGCAGAGTATTGAATTTTTAGACTGATAGGCTTGCAGAGTATTGAATTTTTAGACTGATAGGCTTGCAGATTATTGATTTTTAGACTGATAGGCTTGCAGATTATTGATTTTTAGACTGATAGGCTTGCAGATTATTGATTTTTAAACTGATAGGCTTGCAGATTATTGATTTTTAGACTGATAGGCTTGCAGATTATTGATTTTTAGACTGATAGGCTTGCAGATTATTGATTATTAGACTGATAGGCTTGCAGATTATTGATTATTAGACTATCCTCACGATTAAATATTTGCAATAACTTCCATATTTTTTTTTTTTTTTTTTTTTGCTTCACGGGGATTAACTTTTTCGAATACCTTTTATATTACATTTTCACTAATATTAAAGTTTAAAATAGAAGCAGTTTTATTTCTAAGAGGGTTGTCTACTATCCAACTTGTGCTATGCACATCTACTGTGCAAATGGCTTAGATTGGAATCAAATGACTTAAATCAAAAACAAAGCTTTCCATAATTCAACAAATATAATTCTGCAAGTCTGTGAGACTTAATTGCATACCCTATTTATTTTTTAAAATCTATTTAAAATTAAAAAGTATGTTGTATGACAACAATTAAATTTCGAAAAAAAAAGGATATCATTGACACACTATAAAGTTGTGGATATTTTTGTAATCAATTCACCAAATTCTTTCTGTCTAATTTTAAAATATAAGTAGTAGTGACTTCTGATGATCTTGGAATAATTATCTTTCAATAATTATTAAAACAGTTATAAACATTTAAAACCATCGGAATAGCATTTAGACCTTCTTATATTTATTTAGTTGCTCATTTTTTAAAGGACAAATTACAATTCTCAACGCATGGCAACATAAACACTGAGACATATGCTGTATAATAATTTAGTATAGAGGAAAAAATGCGGAAATATGTAATTATTGAGATTACTGCAACTTTTAACAATTTATTTAAATCCAAAATTAGAGAATCATACTGAATACACTTTTAACATATTTGTTTTTCCATATATAGTTGCTTTAAATAGCGAATTTAAATAGAGTTGTATCATATATTTCTTTGTTGTAAGGTTGATTTTATTTCAGAAAATAAACAATGAAATTTACCTTGATTATAAACAAAAACACATTTAATGATATTCAATATTTGCAAAGCATACTCTTAAAAACATTTTAAATAGTTTTTTTAATTTCCTTATTTATTTGTAAGAAGAGATAGAGGCAATTAAGAGATGAGGCATAACTGTGGGAAATGTTTCAGAAAAACTTTTAATTAATAGAAAATAATTAAAGATTCTTTTTTCTTGCTTTTAGTACTAATGAAAAATAAGTATTTCTCACTAATATTTTAAGTTTTTTCCAACATTAAATCGATCAGGACTTTAAATTCTTTGTCAAGACTGGCAAAAGCGACCCCCAATAAATGCCAATTTTGTTGTAAATTTATTAACAGGTGAATAATGGGTAATAGCTTTCTGTCGTTGTTTTCAATGTAGATTCGAGTATCGGGGATTCTTTGAGGCAACTAAATAGATGCAGCAATTCTATTTTAAGGGTTCTGATTTTATATCCGATTACACATTATGAATAATTACTACATTCTTATACAGTCAAACTTAACAAACTAGTTATTGGGTTAGCAAGAAAGTACGTTCGGTTTTTAAAATATATTTAAATGGTTAAAGCCAAAATTTCGTTTTGTCTATCTAATAGTTAAAAGTTAACATTATAAGAAACAAAGAATTGAATTCTTATACCATGAGTTATTGCAAGTCTTTCTAAACTTTTATTACATCCTCCTTATGCATCTTTATTATTTGAAAATGCAAATTATTGCGATTTGTTCTTTTTAAGTTAAGTTTCATTTCCTACTTCCTCAAACTCTCTGTTCTCCTATTGTTACTGATATTTCAGCCTTTCTCATTATTTTATTATAATAATTTGGGTATGAATATTAAAATATACAATACCGTTCCAATTTTTTTAAATTATCAATCAGTTTAAATTGTATTTTTTGCCTCACTAAAACATTATAAGGATTGATAGCATATATCCTGGCTTTTCCTATCTAAATCATTCTCTTAAAAATCATTTTTTATCACTGAAGTTCTGCAGATTCATCACATTTATTCAATCCAGTAATCGATTTCACGCACTATTACTAAAATTCTTTCGAATATTTGAGGTTCAATTTTCAATAAATCTGACATAACCAGCATGAACAAAGTCTCTGTAGACGGTTTTCAATACATTTATTACCACACTCAATTTACCAACCTCAGTGTAGAGATTGATAACAACCCACTTACTCGGCACTTCTAGTCTAAATAACTATTTTTTTTTTATCGTTGCGGTTCTGCAGATTCAATCACATTTATTCGATCCAATATTTTTTTACGCCCTATTAATAAACGATCGTTCGAATATTTTGGATTCAATTTTCAATGAATTGGGCATAACCAGTATAAACACCAAAGTCTTTACATATTGCCCTATTAAATGTATGTATTACTGTATTCAATCTATCAACCTCATTGTAGATATTGATAACAACTCACTTACGCCTCTGCACTTACAGTCTAAATAAATCTTTGTTTATCATTGCGTTTCTGAAGATTCAATCCCATTTACTCTATCCCATAATAATTTTCACCCCCTTTTAATAAAAGACCTTTTTAAATATGTGAGATTCAATTTTCAATATAGTGGGCATAACTAATATAAACAACAAAGTCTCTACATATTGACAGTTTTAAATTTATTTATTTATACACTCTCCTCATTGCAGAGATTGATAACACTCCAGTTACTTCCTGGCACTTCCAACCTAAGACAATCTCTTAAAAACCCTTTTTTCATCATTGAAATTCTGCAGAATCATCTCATTTATTCAGTTCAGTAATGAATTTACGCGCTATCCATAAAAACCCTTTCGAATATATCGGCTTCAATTTTCAATAAATCTAGCATAACCAGCATGAACATCAAAGTCTTTATATATTGTCTAATTAAATGTATATATTTTCAATCTACCAACCTATTGTAGATATTTATAACAACCCATTTATGTCTCGGACCGTCCAGTCTAAAACATTCTTTTTTTATCATTGAAGTTCTGCAGATTCAATCGCATTTATTCGATCCAATAATCTTTCTTCACTCGCTATTAATAAACGATCTTTCGAATATTTCGACTTCAGTTTCATTAAATTGGGCATAACTAATATAAACACAATGTCTCCACATATTGCCAGTTTTAACTGTATTTATTACCATACTTAATTTACCAACCACATTGTAGATTGTTTTTAACTGGAAGTGCCAGGAAGTAACCGAATTGTTATCACGCTTCTTTTTATTATAAAAGTTCTATAGATTCAATCACATTTATTCTATCCAATAATTTTTTTTTCACGTCCTATTAGTAAACGATTTTTCGAATATTTCGGATTCAATTTTCAATAAATTGGTCATAACCATCATGAACACCAAACTCTCTACATGATTGTATGAATATGTTACTAATCTCAATATACCAACTTTGTAGAGATTAATAACAGCCCACTCACATCTTGGCAGTTCCAGTCTGAAACATTCTTTTTTTTTATCATTGAAGTTTTGCAGATTCAGTCTCATTTATTCGATTCAATAATCTTTTTCACGCTCTATCTTATTTCGAATATTTCGACTTCAATATTCTATATATTGGGCATAACTAATACAAACACCAAAGTCTGCACATATTATCAGTTCTCAATGTATTTATTACCACACTCAATCTACCAACATCATTGTAGAGATTGATAACAATCCATTTACTTCCTGACACTTCCAACCTAAACCATTCTATTAAAAAAAAAAATTTTCCAATCCCATTAATGTTCTCCTTACTCATCACACTTCTTCCACCAGCATCCTCTGGGATCGGAGATCCAAATCTCCATCATTCTGTTTCCACTTACTCGCCCCTTAAACTTTTGCTTCTTGTGAGGAGATCGAGATAACAGCCCCTCCGATCCCTTTCCGTCGAAGCCATCAGATTTTCTTTCATTAGGACAATCTGAGAATTGATGGGTCGGTTGTTTATTTACGGACGGACGTTGGTTCAACAATGCCCTGGAATAGGGCGGACCGTTACTTACTTTGGGGCATGTGACACATCTGTATTTAGACCCATTCATCTAACTGAGAGTTTAAACGCTTCTTCTTGCAAGGTCTTGGAGCGAAACGTTTTTTGAGAGGAGATAGTTCTTGAGGGTGTATATATTTTGGGATATCGGTTTTGTGTTGACTTCCAGAGACTACTGAATCTTCTTAAATTGTCGAAAGAGATCTTGAATAAATCAGAGATCACAAAATAAAGGTATCAAGTATAGGTAATTAATTACACGATAAAAAGTATGCAAGATTTATCTATCGTAAATCAGAATAATTTAGTGTAATGTGATGGGTATGATAATATTTTAAAGATTAGAACTATTTCAGGATGGTCATGTGTCTTCTTAGAGTAAATAAATATATTATAAAAATTATTTTTTTTTCTAATACAGTTTACAATACAAAGATAGTTATCTTTTTTGCCATAAGCAAGGACTGCACCGCTGTTACTCATTTAGGCTCACTACCCACGGGGCACGTGTAACTTAGAAATATGTTATATGGACATGAGTAACACGATGCCCTACGATTCTATTAAACGGGTATCTACTATTTAAAGTGGATTCCTGACCACTAAAAATACCCATGGCACCGCCAGGACACGAACTGGAAACTTGTAGTACCAAGCGCCAGTCACTTGGCCATTATTCCCCATATAACCAGCATTAAGTATGAACTTATTTTTTTTTACGACCTATTAATAAACCATTTTGCAAATATTTCGGATTCATTTTTCAATAAATTACTCATAACTAATATAAACAGTAATGTGTCTACATATTGCTAGTTTTAAATGTTTTTTTACCACACTCAATCTACCAACCTCATTGTACAGATTCATGCTAACCCATTTACGACGCGGCACTTCCAATCTAAAACATTAACTTTTTATCATTGAAGTTCTGCAGATTCAATCGCATGTATTCGTTCGATTAATCGTTTACTCCGCTCTATTAATAAACTATCTATCGAATATTTCCGCTTCAATTTTCAATACATTTTTCATAATTAATATAAACACCAACATATTATCAGTTTTAAATATGCGTATTACCACACTCAATCTACCCACCTTATTGTAGAGATTGATAACTATCCAGTTACTTCCTGGGACCTACAACCTAAACCATTCTCTTAAAAAAAAAATTTTCCTATCCCATTAATGTTCTCCCTATTCATCACACTCCTTCCACCAGCATCCTCCGGGATCAGAGATCCAAATCTCCAGCATTCTGTTTCCACTTACTCGCCCCTTGAACTTATATATTACCACACTCAATTTACCATCATCGATAACAATCCAATGACTTCCTGGCACTTCCAACCTAAACCAATCTCTTAAAAATCCATTTCTCATTCCATGAATTCTGAAGAATCATCGCATTTTCAATCCAATAATAAGTTTTCACTCACTATTAACAAACAATCTTTCGAATATTCCGGCTTCAATTTTCTATATATTGAGCATAACTAATATGAACACCATCTCTACATATTGGATGTTTTAAATGTATTTATTACCACACTCAATGTACCCACCACATTACAGAGATCGATAACAATCCAGTTACTTTCTGGCACTCCCAGCCTAAACCATCCTTTTAGAAATCATTTTTCAACCTCCCATTATGTGACACATCTGTATTTACATCCATTCATCTAACTGAGAGTTTAAACGCTTCTTCTTGCAAAGTCTTGGTGGAGAAAATGCTTTTTGAGAGGAGATAGTTCTTAAGGATGTATATATTTTGGTGTATTGATTTAGTGTTGATTTCTAGAGACAACTGGATCTTTCTTTTTGTTTTCTTACGTTATCGAAAGCGATCTTGAGTAAATCAGTGATTACAAAATAAACGAAACATACAAAGGTAATTAATTACACGATAAAAACTGGGAAAAAATTATATATCGAAAATCGGAACAATTTAGTGTAATGTGATGGGAATGATAGTATTTTAAATATTAGAACTATTTTAGCAGGATCATGTCTCTTCCTAAAGGTGTTAAATAAATTATAGAAATTTTTTTTCTAATGCAGCTGGCAATACAGACATAGTTATCTTTTGCAACATAAGCAAGGGCTGCACAGCTGTCTCTCATTTAGTCTGACTACCCAGGGGGCACATATAATTGGTTGATATGCTACGGACACGAGTAACACAACCCTCTACGATTCTTGTAAACCGAGACCTACGGTTTAAAGAGGATTCCGAACTACTACAAATATCCATGGAATCGTCGGGACTCAAACCTAGAACATTTTGTACCAAGCGCCAATCACTCGGCCATGGGACCCCGTATAACCAGTACTATTTTTAAACTTAATATGAACAATGTATGAACCTATTAATAAACTACCTTTCGAATATTTCGGATTCATTTTTCAATAAATTACGCCTAACTAATATAAACAGCAATGTCTACATATTGCCAGTTTTAAGTATGTTTATTGCCACACTCAATCTACTAACCCCATTGTACAGATTCATGCTAACCTGTTAACGACTCGGCACTTCCTATCTAAAACATTGTCTTTTTTATCATTGAAGTTCTGCAGATTAAATCACATTTATTCTATATAAAAATCTTTTTTCACCCAGGGCCTGAATGGACGAGTGCTAGTGTTCTGCTGCTCAGTACCACAGGTTTCGGGTTCGAGTCCCGGCGGTACCATCGATGTTTGCAGTTATTCGGAATCCACTTTAAACTGATAGGTCCCGGTCTAACATATGATCGTAGAGCGTTGCGGAGTTATTGTTACTCCGTGTCCGTAGCCTATCTTCAAGCAACATGCACTTCCCGATTAGTGCTAAGTGAGTAACGTCGGTGCTCCAGTTGCCTTAAGGCATCCACGACAATTTTCTAAGTGACTGCCAGATGCATTAGAAAAAAATCTTTTTTCACCCACTGTAAATAAACAATGTTTTTGAATAATTATGATTCAATTTTCAATAAGATTTGGCATAACTAATATGAATATCAAGATCTCTCCATATTGGCAGTTTTAAATGTATTTATTACCACACTCAATCTACCCATCTCACTGCAGAGATTGATAACTATCTAGTTACTTTCTGGCACCTCCAACATAAATCATTCTCTTAAAAATCTTTTTTCCCCCGCCCATTTATGTTCTCCCTATTCATTACACTTCTTCCACCAGCATCCTCAGGGATCAGAGATCCAAATCTTCAGCATTCTGTTTCCACTTACTCGCCCCTTAAACTTTTACTTCTTGTGAGGAGATCGAGATAACAGTCCCTCCGATCCCTTTCCGCCGAAGCCATCAGATTTTCTTTCATTAGGGCGATCCGAGAATTGATGGGTGGGTTATTTATTTACGGAAGGACCTCGGTTCAACAATGCCCCAGAATAAGGCGGACTCGTTATTTACTCTGGGGCATGTGACGCATCTGTATTTAGATCCATTCATGTAACTGAAAGTTTAAACGCTTCTTCTTGCAAGGTCTTGGGGAAGAAAACGCTTTTCGAGAGGAGATAGTTCTTGAAGGTATATGTATTTTGGGTGTTGATTTCCAGAGACAATTGGATCTTTTCTTTGTGTTTTCTTGCATTATCGAAAGCGATCTTGAATAAATCAGCGATTACAAGATGAACGAAACATATATAGGTAATTAATTAGACAAAATCGGTAACAAATTTATCTATTGTAAATTGGAATAATTTAGTGTAAAGTGACAGGAATAATAGCATTTTAAACATTAGAACTATTTCATTAGAACTACCATGTGTCCTATTAGAGGAAATAAATAAATTATATTTTTTTTTTCTAATACAGCTGACAATACAGGGATAGTTATCTTTTATGCCATAAGCAAGGGCTACACCGTTGTTAAGCATTTAGCCACACTACCAAGGGACACGTGTAACTTGGAGATATGCTACTGACATCAGTAACACAACTCTCTACGATTCTATTAGACGGAGAGCTACGGTTTAAAATGGATGCCGAACGAGTAAAAATATCCATGGCACCGTTGGAACTGCAACTTGTCGTAACAAGCGCCAATCTCTCAGCCATCAGGCTCGTTATAATCAATTTTATGTATGAACTTATTTCTTTTTTACGACCTATTAATAAACCATCTTTCGAATATTTCAATTTCATTTTTCATTAAATTGCATATAACTTATATAAACAGCAACACATATTGCCAGTTGCCTTCAGTTGTTGTTCAGAAGTTGCCATATATACATAATCTACACATTGGCAGTTTTAAATATGTTATTACCACACTTAATCTACCAACCTCATTGTCGGCACTTTAAATCTAAGAGATTCCCTTTTTTATCATTGAAATTCTGCAGATTTCTTGTATTTGATCCAATAATAGTTTTTCAACTACTATTGATAAACTATCTTTCGAACACGGTTTCAGTAAAATGGCCATAACTAATATAAACACCAAAATCTCTGCATATTATAAGTTTTAAATGTGTTTATTACCACACTCAATCTACCATCCTCATTGCAGAGATTGATAACAATAAAGTTAATTCCAGTTACTTCCAACCCAAACCATTCTCTTAAAAAAAATATTTTTCACTTCCCGTCTGAAACATCCTCTTTTTTACCACTGAAGTTCTGCAGATTCAACACATGTATTCGATCTAATAATCATTTTCCAAGTACTATTAATAAACGATCTTTAGAATATTTCGAATACACTTTCAAAACATTTTCCATAAATGATACGAACACCAAAGTCTCTACATATTATCAGTTTTAAATTACTATTTATTACCACACTCAATCCAACAACCTCATTGCAGAGATTGATAACAATCCATTTACTTCCCGGCACTTCCAGCCTAAGCCATTCACTCAAAAAATCTTTTTTCAACCTCCCATTAATGTTCTCCCTATTCATCACACTTCTTCTACCAGCATCCTCAGGGACCAGAGATCCAAATCTCCAACATTCTGTTTCCACTTACTCGCCCCTTAAACTTTTGCTTCTTGTGAGGAGATCGAGATGATAGCCCCTCCAATCCCCCTCCGCCGAAGCCATCGGATTTTCTTTCATTAGAGCAATCTGAGAATTGATGGGTCGGTTATTCATTTACGGAAGGACGTCGATTTATTAATGCCCCAGTATGGGGCGGACCCGTTATTTACTTTGGGGCATGTGACACATCTGTATTTAGATCCATTCATCTGACTGAAAGTTTAAACGATTCTTCTTGCAAAGTTGTTGGGGAGAAAACGCTTTTTGAGAGAAGATAGTTCTTAAGGGTGTATATATTTTGGGATATCGATTTCGTGTTGATTTCCAGAGACAACTGTATCTGTTGCTTGTGTTTTCTTGCTTTATCGAATGCGATCTTGAATAAATCAGCGATTACAAAATAAACGAAACATGTATGTAGTAGGTAATCAATTACACAATAAAAAAAATGTGAAAGATTTATCCATCGTAAATTGGAATAATTTAGTGTAATGTGATGGGAATGATAGCATTTTAAGCATAAGAATAATTTCGCGATGATCATGGGTCTTTTCAGAGTAAATAAATAAATTATAATTTTTTTTTCTAATACAGCTGACAATACAGAGATAGTTAGTTTTTTAATGAAATAAGCAAGGGTTGCACAGCCTTTACTCATTTTGCCACACTACCCACGGGGCACATTTATCTTGGAGACCTGCTACGGACACGAGTAAAACAACGCTCTACGATTCGTTTGAACCGTGATCTACCGTTTAAAGTGGATTCCGAATCATTAAAATATATTCATGGTACCACTAAAACGCGAACCCGGAACTTGTGGTACAAGGTGCCAGTCACTTGGCCATCAAGCCCCGTATAACCAGTATTATGTATGAACTTATTTCTTTTTTACGGTCTATTAATAAACCATCGTTCGAATATTTCGGATTCATTTTTCAATAAATTATGCATAACTATTATAAATAGCAATGCTCTATATATTGCCACTTTTAAATATATTTGTTACCTCACTGAATATGTTTATTACCTCACCAACCCCATTGTACAGTTTCATGTTAACCTACTTACGATTCGGCACATCCAATCTAAAACATTATTTTTATTATTATTGGAGTTCTGCAGATTCGATCCAATAATCTTTTCCCCCCACTATTAATAAACGATCTTTTGAATATCTGAAATTGAATTTCCAATATATTGGGCATAACTACCGTAAGCACCAAAGTGTATACACATTACCAATTCTAAATGTATTTATTACCACACTCAATCTACAAACCTCATTGCAGAGATTGATAGCAATCCAATTACTTCCTGGCACTTCTAACCAAAACCATTCTCATAAAAATATTTTTTTTTCCTGCCATTAATGTTCTCCCTATTCATCACACTTCTTCCACCAGCATATTCTGGCACCAGAGATCCAAATCTCCAGCATTCTGTTTCCACTTACTCGCCCCTTAAACTTTTGCTTCTTGTAAGGAGATCGAGATAACAGCCCCTCCGATCACTTTCCACCGAAGCCATCAGATTTTCTTTCATTAGGGCAATCTGAGAATTGATGGGTCGGTTATTTATTTACGGAAGTCGGTTCAACAATGCCCCAGAATAAGGCGGACTCGTTATTTACTCTGGGGCATGTGACACATCTGTATTTAGATCCATTCATCTGACTGGAAGTTTAAACGCTTCTTCTTGCAAGAGGTCTTGGGGAGAAAACGCTTTTTGTGAGGAGATAGTTCTTGAAAGCATATATATTTTGCGATATCGATTTTGTGTTGATTTCCAGGGACAACTGGGTCTTTTATTTGGGTTTTCTTACATTATCAAAAGCGATCTTGAATACACAGAGTTAAACACAAACTAAACGAAACAAATATAGGTAATTATTACACGATAAAAACTGCGAAAGATTTATCTATCGTATATTGGAATAATTTAGTGTAATGTGATGGTAATGATAATATTTTAAACATTACATCTATTTCATGATGCTCATGTTCGTCTCTGAAAGGAAATATTTGTAAAAATTGTTATGTATAAACTTGTTTATTCAAAAACTTTTTTTAACTAAAATATTAGCACCATTACACAAAACATTAAAAATGATCGTTTCGGGGATGTCGCATATAAATAGTTTGTTCTTCAATATTAAATTAAAACTTTATTATTGATATAGGTGCTCAAATACAATCGAGCTTCATTAAAAGCACGATAATTTATGGATTCTTTTCTGAAAATATTATTTTTCGAAATTTGTACGCATTTCAATGTTTATAAAAAAATTTTAACACAATCCTCGCCGTAACTTTCGCATTATTAATTTTCATTTCTCATAAATTTTGTTTTACTAATTCGAAACTTTTATTCTGAAGAAAGCAACAAATATAATTTCTGAAATATTCCTAAAATCGTAAAAATTAGGTACTTTAATCTTATGAAATTTATATTAAATGTTATTCTTTTAATATGTTAATATAGTACATATTTATTGCAATCATAAGTGAAATGAAAGGTATGTTTAAAAGAATATACATCAAATTAAACATCAAAATAAGTATGAAATGAAAGGATATCTAAAAGAATATGTTAAGATAGTATATATTTATTGCAAGCATCAGTGAAATAAAAGGTATACTACTGTGTCCAAAAAGTAAAACCAGTTTTCAATTTAAAATACTCGTGCATATGGTAATTCATTTTTTTTTTCTTTTTTAGGTTGTGGCATCTGTGTGAAATGTTACGTCAAAATATTCATTAGTGTTTAAGTTACGCTTTGTTTTGTGAGATGCTAAAACTGATTCCGGCGATTTTTGAAATGTCTGAATTAATTGTGCAAAGAACTTGCCTTCAATTTTATTTGCAGAAACGGTATAGACTGTTGCAGAAGGCATTCGGTGAGCATTACTATATCGGAAAGAAATGTTTAGAAGGGGTATAAACGGTTCAAAGAAGGCAGAGAACGCATTGAAGATGAAGAGCCCTCTTGTCGACCACCAACCTCAACCGACGAAGTTCACGTCCAAAACATTAAAGATTTGGTGCTTGCAATCCGTCGATTTACAATTAGAGGCCTTACAGAAAACACTGAATGCACCAGCTCACTCTGCATTCATTCTTCCTAACTTTTTTTGCCAAAAATGAAACCCATATCATTCCACAAGGTTGTGGAACGATATGGATTTCATTTTCTAATTTAGCATCGTGCTACTTCTGGCTATTCCCTGAACTCAAAAGACCACTCCGGTGACACCGTTTTGAGACGATTGAAGAGACATTTCAAAAATTGCCTGATTCAGTTTTAGCACCTCGCAAAACCAAGTGTAACTCAAGAACCAATGAATATTTTGACTTAAAACTTCACACACATGTCAAGGACAGTGCCAACAACCTAAAAAAGAAAGAAAATTGAAATACCACAGGCCCGAGAAATTTAAATTGCAAACTGTACTAACAGAATATGTTAGAATAGTATATTACATTTATTATTACAATAGTATTTACATTTTCTATTACATATTTATTGCAAGCATAAGTGAAACGAAGTGTATATCTAACAGAATATAATAGGATATTGTATGTCTATTATACGCATAAGTAAAATTATAGGTATATGTAATGTATATGTTTGTAATGTTTATAAACCTGACATGACTTGGTATACAATTTTTATGATAGCGTTTAGCTTATATAGCAAAAAATAACAAAATGTCATTATTTTAAAGTAAAGATGAGCGAATTCAATTAATATATCCTTTATTAGATTTTTGGATGTTTAATTGTTGTTTTTCTTGAATGAACTTTATTAACTTGATTATTTTCCATTCAGTTAATGAATTTTAAATAATATTTCTGTACCAGTAAACGTAAAGGTTTTAGAAGGGATTTTAAGATGCTAGTATTCTGTTAAAGAACAAATATAATGGTATGGTTCTCCAGTTTTTCCAGAAAACAGAAAATACTCTTCTGAATAATTAAATCGTTTGAGAAATTAAATTTGCAAAAATTTGTAAACTAGTTTTAATTATATTTTTCATTTCTGTTATATTGGGACAACCTTTCTTTCTATGTGTTTTTTCATAATGTAATTTCTAATTCTCATTTATCTTAAAACTTTAATAAAAAAATAAACTACCATTTCCTTTTAACTTTTAAAAGATTCAGTCTAGATAAAAAAGACATATATATAAATTTAATTTACAGAAATATATATTTTTGACTGATTGCTTTCAAAATTGTAGTCGGTTGTCCTTGTTTTTCTATGAATTATTAATCATTTGTAATTAAGATCTCAATTTTATTTATGAAGTGACGCTAAATATATTTTTTGGAAATTTCAATGTGCATAAATAATTCAAGAATATAATATCTTTATTGTTAGTCAATCACAATATTTTGCTGTACCAATATTACTTGTGCATTAAAATGTATTTCCTATAATTTCCAAAGTAATGAAAAAACACGCAAAATATTTTGAAAACAAGCATTTTTTGAAATTATTATTTTTTGTTTGTCCATTATTTATGTTGCTTTAATTAATTTGACGTATAAAATTATTTATATTAATATTTCAAAAACTTTATGAATGCTCAACATATAGGCCCTTATGGACGTTAAAATTTATTTTTAATTAGTTTTTGGCATGTTATTTAAATGTATTAAATAAAAGCAGTGAAATCGAAGTAAAAAGAGATGGAATGATTTGAATTTGATAATATTATGTAATGCAATACTTTTTCCTAGGACGAAAATTTATTTTTTTTCCATAAAGTTCATGCAAGTTTTGCTTGGAAAAAATAATTAACCTTTTATTTTAATTGTCTCCCAATATAACTCTTTACCCCCCTGCGAAAAAAAGCTGTTACAGTTAAAATCTCAAAAAGGCTTTAATAATATTTCACCATGAACTATTCTACATAAATTATTGGCAATGTATTAAAAACTATTTTAACAATATATTGTTTAAAATATTTTGCCGTTTATGACATAGCGTATTCTCTAATTTACTACTTATGTTATTATAAAGCTTGCATTTTAAGTCTTATTTTCTCCAAATTATTTTTCATGTTATTTTAATTCTTATTTATTTATTTTCCTTATTTTAAATTGCTTCTATATTTTTACTGTTAGTGTTAAATTTTGCTTGTTCTTTTGACTTGAAAATTAAACGATTTTTTTTTTTAAATATTTTGTCTCCATTTTAATGAACACAAATAAGAATAATGTTACAATGTTATAAAAATTTTAAGATTGTTCAATAATTTACTTTTAAATTTTGCTTTAAAATAAAATTTATCGTCATCTGTAAAACATACACTATGTGAAAGAAAGTGACGGGACACGACACTATAGCGACATAAACCCATATTTATTAAAATTAATAGGAGTTAGGGCTTCCTTTGGCTGCGATCACAGCTGCAACCCTTCTGGGCATGCTTTCCACTAAATTAGCCATAGTGGCAAGAGGAATTTCCTTCTAAATGTTTAACAGGAAGTTCCATAGTTCAGGTTTGCTTTTGGGGAGTGGGGTGCAGGCCCTCAACCGACGGTCCAATTCGTCCCAGAGATGTTCAATTGGGTTAAGATCAGGGCTCTGCACCGGCCACTCCATGCGTTTAACGTTGTTGTTCACATACCAATCCAGAATCCTCCTTGCAACATGGCATGTAGCGTTGTCGTCTTGATACCAGCAATCATCCATACCGTACGTTGCCCACAAGGTAGGAAGGACATGATTGTCGAGAATATCACAGTATCTATTGGCATTCATCGCACCATCCACCTTCACCAGTGGGCCAGCCCCATACCAGGAGAAACAGGCCCATACCATCAATCCTCCTCCACAAAACTTTACAGTTGGGACGACACACTCGGGCAAAAGGCGTTCTCCTGGTAAACGCCATACCCAAACACGTTCATCGGAACGGAAAAGGGTAAATTGCGACTCGTCACTCCAAAGGACGCGTTTCCAGTCATCCAGAGTCAAAGTACGGTGGTCTTTGGCCCATCGAAGGCGTGCTTTCTTGTTGATTTTCGTAATCAAAGGCTTATGGGCCGCCGAACGTCCAGTGTAACCTAACTTATGGGCCTCGATACGAAGAGTTTTGGTCGAAACGGCCACACCTGTGGCTTGTCTAAACTCATTAGCGATGTTATCCATGGATGTTTGACGGTTACTTCGAATCTCCCTGCCGAGCACCCGCCGATCCCTGCTGGTGAGAACTGTACGTCGTCCACTTCGGGGTTTGTTCTGACAGTGTCCCTTGGTCTTGCAGCGACACACAACACGTGTTACAGTTGATTTTGAACAGTTACGGAGACGGGATATCTCCCCAATTGACACCTTGGCAAGATGCAATCCAACCAAAACACCTTCCTCGAACTCAGACAACTCCTCCCGTGGCGGCATCTTGACAAAAAACAACTCTAGTCGACTCCACAGAGTATTTATAGGATATGGCTAACACGTGATACCTATTATTGCGCATGTGTCGGCTGTATTGTCGACTTTTCTACTTTTCGAGGGGGTGTCCCGTCACTTTCTTCCAGATAGTGTATTTTTAAAACATTAGGGAATTAGATTTATTTAGACATATTGTTATTATCTTAAATTACCATTAAATTTTTATCTAAGTTAATAGTTTATTTTTTAAATCTACAAAATTAAATTCCTTATTTGAAAATTATCTGAAAAATAATTTTTCTAAAAATATTGAGTAGTTAAAGTAACTTTTATTATGTATTGAGCAAAATACTGTAAACTATTGTAAATTATTTTTATAATATACTATTACTTATATAAATTCCATATTTTTCTTTAAACGCATATTTCAAGAATTTTAAAATAATGATTTTCTACTGAGTCTTTTATATTAGCGTAACTCTTAGATGCCAAAATATTTGATAATTATAAAGAAAGTAGTTTATTTTATTAAATTCTTAACTATTACGAAATTTTAATGCAAATGTATGTACTGGAAAATATTTGAATCTACTAAAAATCAATTAAAAACTGTAAAACCCTACAATATATAATAAAAAGTATATTACATATTAGTTATGCTTACCTTTCCTCGTTAGACATTTTCCAATTGACTTCTAATTAAAAAGCGGCCTCGTGGCTAATTGGCTGCCACTCTGGCCTTTGGTACCACAGTCTTCAGATTCGTATATTGGTGGTGGCATGGAAAACTCTTGAATTCAAATTATTTTTGAATTCGGAATATTTAAGACGAGCTATGTAATCATATCCTATGAGTTACGTAATCCTATCCTATCCCTATGAGTTATTATAATCTTATTAATATTTTAAACTGATAATGATAAATGTTTTTTTAATCATCCTTGCAAATTCAAGAATGATTAAAAAAGCATTTATCATTATCAATTTAAAATCTTTGTTTTATCTTATACAGAATAATAAGTTTCAACTGATTTACATATATATATATATATCGGTATTCAATACAGGGTAACAAATTTCAAAATTTTAATTCTGCATTGTTATTTTTTCTTGATAAAATTTATCAAAATTAAAAATACTTTAATATCTCCATACCTGCCAACGAGTCATATCTGCTAATTGAAAACAAAATGCAACTCTAAACATATACTAACTGCACGGGCATTCTAATATCTTCCCAAATGCATTTTTTGTATACTTAAACCAAAATCACACTAACCCACCCTAACAACTCCGGACAAAATGAAAGAAGGAGGGGAAAAAATCCTGCCTTTACTTTTTCGCCGTTTTTGTGTGTCCACCTTCCACATCTGGGCAATGACATTAAGCTCCGAGCGGTCGAATTCTTTTCCGAAAACCCAACTCTTGTTAAAAGGACGTGGTAAAAGGGGACAAATCTTTGGGGATTCCACCTGATTCCCCGGAGACTGATGGTGACTTATTTTCGTGATCGTGTAAGAAATTGGCCATGCTTTGATGGAGGGGGGAGGTCAAGAGTTTGGACCCACGGACCCTGCAGGTTGTTAGGACAAATCAGTGGTCAGTGAGGAGCATTGAGGGATTTGGTCCGAGCAGATATCTCCCATGGACAAGTCTATCTTGGATTTTATCTGGTGTTTTTGAACGCGATTAATTTAGGGGTAGAATGACCATTTATCTTTTAAGACTTCCATTGGATCTAATGCAATTTTAAGCTCTTAAATGAACGCTATTATTTAAAAACATACTGGAGCCTGAATAATTTCGCAAAATTCACTTTTGGAGGTACATAAGCTGAACAATAAGGAAAACTTTTATAAAAACAGAAAAGTTAATTATTTAAAATTTAATGATAAAAAGAGGTAATATGAAATGCGAGAGTATATAAAGTATTTAAATACATTAGGTAAATTATTAGAAAAAAATAATTAAACAGTAGATGTAGTTGTTGCAAAATTATGAGCAATGAAAATATAAATGCACATGACAAGCATACAGATAAGCAAAGTATATAACTAAATCATTGGTATTCACATAAAAATTAGGAATGTGCAAATTAAAATATGTATAAAATAAAATAACAAATTATTTCAAAATTAGTTTACTCGGTCTAATGTGACTGTTAAGAAAAAATTTAATTCTACATAGGTATTTTTTTCTTAAAATATTTTTGATTTTTATCAAATTTATTATTTTCTGTAATTTTAGCAAATCTACCATCTTGCCATATCTGTTAACATATGATAGATTTATTTTATAAGATAAGTTGAGATATATTTTATTTACAATTAACTGCACGTGCATTCTAATATCTTCCGAAATGCAATTTTTGTACACTTACACCAAAATCACACTATCCCACCCTAACAACTCCGGACAAAGTAAATGAAAGAGGAAAAAGAAAAGGCTGCATTTACTTTTTGGTCGTTTTTCGTGTTCCACCTTCCCCATCTGGGCAATGACATTAAGCTCCGAGCGGTGGAATTCTTTTCCGAAAGCCTAACTTGTGTTAAAAGGAGGTGGCAAAAGGGGACAAATCTGTGGGGATTCCCCGGAGCCCCATGGTGACTTATCTTCGTGTAAGAAATTGGCAGTGCTTTGATGGAGGGGGAAAGTCGAGAGTTTGGAAAAAGGCACCCACGGACCCTTCAGGTTGTTAGGAAAAATTAGTGGTCGGGAAAGAGCATTGAGGGATTTAATCCGAGGAGTATATCTCCCATGTTTAAATATATCTTGCATTTTATCTGAAGTTTTTGATCGCGATTTGTTTAGGGCGTAGAATGGCCATTTATCCTTTAAAGTTTAGATAGGATTTAATGCAACTTCAAGAATGGTTATTAAACATTGTAGTATTTATTATCAGTTTGAAACCTTTCATTCTATATTGTCGATGTAGAGGCCTGTTGGCCGAGTGTCTGGCACTCGGTACCACAGTTTTCGGGTTCGAGTCCCAGCTTTACCATGGATGTTTGCAGTGGTTAGGAATCCACTTGAACCGTTGGTCCAGATGTAATAGGATCGCAGAGCGTTGCGGGGGTATTATTACTTCGCGTCCGTAGCTTATCTTCGCGTTACACACACCTCCTTTGTAGTGCTAAGTGAGTAACGTCGGTGCGACGCTGGCCTTACGGCATCAAACACAATTGTGTAGGTGTTTACCAGCCGCATTAGAACAAAAAAATTTTCTCAAAAGCAAATGCTTACGGATTAAAGGTGAAAAAAAATATTGGAAATTCCTGAATTCAAATTATTTAAGAATTCGAAATCTTTCAGATAAATTGAATTCTATTTTACTTGAATTTTTCTTATTGAATATAGAATAGTTCAGTTTCAACACATTCACATTTGCATCGTTAAGCAGTAGAAGGTAAAAAGATTTCAACCTTTTAATTCTGTATAGGTATTTTTTCTTGGTAAAATTTATCAAAATTAAAAATACTTTAATTGGACTATATCTGTCATTAGAGCCATATTTGCTAATTGAAAATAAAATACACCTCTACCCATATGCTAACTGCAAGTGCATTCTAATATCTTCCCAACTCCATTTTTTTCCATATATAAACCAAAATCACACTATGCCTAACAACTCCGGACGAAGTAAAAGAAGAAAAGCCTGCATTTACTTTTTCGTCGTTTTTTATGTGTTCCACCTTCCCCATCTGGGCAACGACATTAAGCTCCGAGCGGTGGAATTCTTTTCCGAAAGCCCGACCCTTGTTAAAAGGAAGTGGTAAAAGGGGACAAATCTTTGGGGATTCCCCGGAGCCCGATGTTGACTCATCTTCATGTAAGAAATTGGCCGCGCTTTGATGGAGGGGGGAGGTCAAGAGTTTGGTAAAAAGGCACCCACGGACCCTGCTGGTTGTTAGGACAAATCAGTGGTCAGTGAGGGGCATTGAGGGATTTGGTCCGAGGAGATATCTCCCATGGACAGATCTATCTTTTATTTTATGACATTTTTGATCGCGATTTATTTATGGGTAGAATTACCATTTATCCTTTAAAGTTTAAAATTTTTCATTCTATATTGAATATGTGGAGAGCCCGATGGCCGAGTGGCTAGTGCTCTGACGCTGGGTACCATAGGTTTCGGATTCGAGTCCCTGCGGGACCATGAATGTTTGTAGTTGTTCGGAATCCACTTTAACCGTAGGGCCCTTTCTAACATGATCGTAGAGAGTCGTGGGGTATTGTTACTACTCGCGCATGGCTTATTTTCAAGCTACTATACACGCACCTCTTGGGTAGTGCTATGCGAGTAACGTCGGTGCGGTGCTTGCCTTAAGGCATCAAAGATAATTGGCTAACTGTTTGCCAGCTGCATTAGAACAAAAAAGATATTCTTAAAAGCAAATGGTTGCAGATAAAAGGCAAAAAAAATATTGAAATTTCTTGAATTCAAATTATTTAAGAATTCGAAATATTAAAATGAGTTATTTAATCCTATTTTACCTGAATTTATCTTATTGAACATAAAATAGTTAAGTCTCAACATATTCACATTTGCATCGTTACGCCGTAGAGGGTAAAAAAATGTCAACATTTTAATTCTGTGTAAGTATTTTTTCTTGGTAAAATTTATCAAAATTAAAAATACTTTAATTTGACTATATCTGCCATTGGAGCCATATTTGGTAATTGAAAATAAAATATACCTCTACATATATGATAAATGCAAGTGCATTCTAATATCTTTCCAAATGCAATTTTTCTATAGTTAAACCAAAATCACACTATGCCACCCCAACATCTCCGGACAAAGTAAAAGAAGAAGAAAAGCCTGCATTTACTTTTTCGCCGTTTTTGTGTTCCACCTTCCCCATCTGGGCAACGACATTAAGCTCCGAGCGGGGGTATTCTCTTCCGAAAGCCCAACTCTTGTTAAAAGGACGTGGTAAAAGGGGACAAATCTTTGAGGATTCCCCCCGATTCCCCGAGACCAATGGTGACTTATTTTCGAGATCGTGTAAGAAATTGGCCATGCTTTGATGGAGGGGGAGGTCGACAGTTTGGAAAAAAGTCACCCACGCACCCTGCAGGTTGTTAGGACAAATCAGTGGTCTGTGAGGAGCATTGAGGGATTTGGTCCGAGGAGTATATCTCCCATGAACAAATCTATCTTGTATTTTACCTGACGTTTTTGATCGCTATTTGTTTAGGGGTAGAATGATCATTTTATTTTATAAAACTTTGATAGAATTTAATACAAATTCTCGAATGATTTTAAGAAAAACATTTTTGTAATCATTATAAGTTACAATATTTCACTCTATATTATCGATGTAGTTAAATAAAGTTCCTGGTAGGGTCTAACAGTGTCCCGGCTGTGCTGTGGATGTTTTAGGGATTCGGAATCCCCTTTAAACCTTATGTCCCGGTCTAATATGACTATTACTAGTACATCACTACTGAATTGCCATTTAACAGTTTGGGAAGGAATTGGGTGAGAAATCTGATTTGGGCTCTGCGACGCTCTACAGTCATGTGAGACTGAGACATAAAGTTTAAAGTGGATTCCGAACCAATATAAACATCCATGGCACCGCCAGGATTCGAAGATCTAGTAGGACTGTAGATCGTAGGGCTGACAGACCTATCCAATAAAAAGAAAATATATCCTTTCTCGAAAGCTCTCGGCAGACGCCCTTGGTTCACCATGAGGTGTTTGCGCCAATGAAGAAGAATATATTCAGTCATTTAATGTTTTGTAAAGATAAATTTAGTATTACTTTACTAATACTTTAAATTTTATTTCAAATTGGATTTATTAAAATTTATGCAGTTGTCATGGGGATTTGACTAATCTCGCGCTGTATTTTAGACCAACGATTATTGTATTTTAGACCAACGATGTGTAATAAAGAGGGGGCTGTATCCTTCCAGGAAGAGTTTTAAGGATAATTACCCCTAATCTGCATGTCGTAAGAATGAAAACCCAGAAAACTTTCACTAGGCATCCTTACTGTCTGTACTATAGACGTTTATGAAGGTTGTCATGGCTATCGCGTCATCTCATTTCAAAAAGAGTGACCGCCAGCGAATTCTAACTTAACACTTCCTATAAGCTACGAATTAGGCGCTGTTTGTACATAAAGATATATTTATTTACATGTATTTTAATGCGGACAAAGTATCAAACACACATTTTTCCTCTAATAACTTATAGTAAATGAAAAAAAAAATGCAGGCATGCCTATTTGCATTACTATACTATACTCACGTATTATCATTAGTGTTGTTGATGTTTCTTATCCCACTTGTTCGAGACTGCCATCTAGACCAAATCCATGAGCTCGTGTGTTCTCATGGAAGGAAGGACTGGGGGCAGTTTTTGTTGTGATGCAGCTGTCACGTAGAACTGTCACTTAGCTTACTATTGCTAAAGGAGGGCAGTGCCTTCCGGGGGGACTTTTTAGGAGGAACTACCCCCATTACATATCATGTGGGAGAAAACTCTCACCAGATATTCCGACTAGATAGCCAAGATGTTGAACATCCCATACGGCATCGAGTCTCCTCTGTTTTTGAAACAGTGTCTACAACAAAATCGACGTCTGATTGAACCTCAGCTCAAATGCTCATCAGCGGCCACGTTGCCACTGAGCCACGGATCGGGCTTTGTCATCAGTGGTGTTCATAAATGATATTATGAATATATCCGTGAGTTCATAAATCAAATTTGGAAAAAACGTGTGACTTCACATTTTAGAAAAAAAAATATGAAAATACAATAAAATACATTCTTTAAAATGTGTAATTATCGTGAAAATATTCTTCTACATCATTGATGAAATAAATAAAAAATTATTTGAAATCTGTAAAAAAAAAATTAAGCTTTTTATGTAAAAAAAATATGTGAAGTCTGTGAAAAATTAGACGTTTCAGAGAAAACAAAACGTTTCATAAAGTATTATCCTTTTATACAATATGTTTAAAAGAAACTAATGCATGTACATCGTTAATTAAGCATAACAAAAAAAATTCCTGAAGCTCCAAGCGAGAATAAAATGAAATGTCTGTAAAAAAATACTAAAAATCAGTGTTTGAATGAATTGTTTTTCTTATTGTAAATAGTAAAAGGAATAGTTATAATAAAATTAATATTTTACTGAAGCAAATGGAAAACTAATTTTGCGATTAATCCGATTACAGATTTTTTTTATACAAAGAGATAGTGGAAATAAAAATAAATTCATATACATAAATATATATTTTATATATATTAAATTGTGATCAATAATTTTATCATTAAAGATATTTAATTCTTTTGATGAATAGAATTAAATTTAAAAATCTATAATAAATATTTAAATGAAAGACTATTTGTAGAGCGTTGTATATAGGGCTAACAACCCTACCCCGGGAAAAAAGGAAACATCTCCTGTCTCGAAGTATGTCATTAGGCAGACGGCCTTGGCCCATCAAGGGGCTGTTGCGCCATTGATAAGGATATACTGTCATTTCCTAAAATGACTTTAATAACTCCATTGAAAATAAAAGCTATATATATATGTATATATATATATATATATTTCAGTGGTTTTGCTGGATCTAATTCATTTTTTTATGTTTGAGAGTAGTCTTTTATTAAGTAACTTCTTGAAGCTTTCCGACTGATCCATAACAAAATAGCGAAGAGGTCGAAATTGATTCTAACAGTTTACGTTGCAGTTACTGAAGACACTCGATGGTAGTTGAGACAGCTTCTGTGTATATCTTGCATAAACAGAGAGAGTATCTGGTGAACGTTTTCCAGTTTTCTTCGAATGCATTATGATGCAAATGTGAAGCAGTTACCATTAACAAACACTGGATTCTACATCTGTTATGAACTTTCCGCCATATATTAAGAGATTAAAATGAAATCTTGGCTTACTGTGTTGAGAGTACGCCAAAAGATCTTTCACTAGAAAACTTTGCAGTGTTTATGAATTAAAAATAAAACTATATAATTGAACAGTTGTAGCTGAATGCTGTTAGAACTTGGCGAGATGTGCCAAGTAATGTAAAATACGTTGTTGGCAGGAGCATGTGATGCATGTTTGCATTATAAAACTTTAATTACATCTTATAGCTTTACTAATTATCATCCAGGGATTTTACATACATATTTAAGTAAATGACTTTGTATTTCCTCTTTTGCTTCATGTTAAATGGGTTTTGTACCTTCTACACTGACCATGTCTGTATGACAATTTTTGATGCACCTTTTTCTAGTAAGTAGTAGTACCTCCTTGAATGGTGGGACAGCCCCGCGGTCTTATTAATTACTATAATTAAAATTAATTAATTTGGCCACTGTCATTTACCCACTGGCAGATTCCGAAATATATGACGTTTTTTTTTTTATGGGGTAGGGTTCTTCAGCTCTACGCCTATCGCTCTGTAGTCATATTACATCTTCAGTTTAAAGTGTATTTTACACATACACATACGCACATATATACACATGCATACATATACACATAAACACACAAGTCTAGTCTTTTCGCACGCATTTTTCGCATCTTTCATACACACATGCTGGATATGCGTGTGGTCGTAATTGCTTGAAACTGAATTATTTCTTTAGCTAACGAAACATTTGGCTGTCATATTTATTAAAATTTTCTAACACAGCCCTGCACAACTGCAACGCATAACACACGAAATATAATCATATAAAAATATTTGCAAAATCATCTTAAAATAGTATTCGTTAAGAGACTTCGTAACTTCCGTACTGTCTGGAACTCTTTTTTCGACTCCTCACCCTCCTTTTTCTCTTTTTCCCTCTCCCATTATCGGTTCCAAAGTCTAAATTAATTGTCAACCCATCCTTGAAAGGAGCATGCAAAGTGCGAATTCAAACTAGCGTAAGGGTCAACCCGTCCTTGAGAGGACGATCTATGTACCTTGAACTTTCCCCACCCGCTTTATAATTAGTTAAGGGGATGTATGATGGGTATATCCTTACTTATAAATACATATATGTAATAGTTTAGAGAAGAGGTACATCGAAATTTTACAACTTACATTTTAAGAAAAATAGATTTTAAGTAAATTGATTTTATGTAATTAAATTATTCAGATTTTATCTGTAGCTTTTTCCTTATATTTAATTCGTTATCTACTTTCCTTATTGTATTTAAGCTTTTTTTTTTTTTTTTTTTCGTTCTCTTTGCAAAAAATATGCATATTTTGCTTTTAGTTGTGTATATTCATCGAAGTGTTTGAGAGTTGTGATAGTTTGATACCCCGACTGTATGCCAGGTTTCAATAAAATGTTTTTCATGTGGATGTATTGATGTATTTGGATGGATCATCATATGATAATAAGATGTTAAGTTTTATGCTTGATAATTAATACACTTCAACACTAAATTAATAGTAAACCTGTATTACTTTTCTCTTAGTCTATTGAAACTCTACTTTCACAATGCTTGCATCCAAAATACATGAGAAAAACTTAAGATGGTATTTTAAAATTAATTATAATATTTGCAGAATTTCTTCAGAAAAATCCCCTTAACTTTCATTTAAATTTAATATTTTTATTTCTCGAGCACATTTACTTTAATCTCCACGCGGAATGTAATGAATGAAACAAATTATGATATTTGAACAGGATTATTATCAAGGTTTGCTAAACGAATAGCAAAAAATTTAACACTAGTATAAGTAAAAAGAATTCAAAATCAAAAACCTAATTTTAAGCTGTAAAATTAGGCAAGTGATTCATGTGATTTTGAATTCATGTGGGCAAGTGATTCATGTGATTTTGAATTCAATGTGGGCAAGTGATTCATGTGATTTTGAATTCAATGTGGGCAAGTGATTCATGTGATTTTGAATTCAATGTGGGCAAGTGATTCATGTGATTTTGAATTCAATGTGGGCAAGTGATTCATGTGATTTTGAATTCAATGTGGGCAAGTGATTCATGTGATTTTGAATTCAATGTGGGCAAGTGATTCATGTGATTTTTGAATTCAATGTGGGCAAGTGATTCATGTGATTTTGAATTCAATGTGGGCAAGTGATTCATGTGATTTTGAATTCAATGTGGGCAAGTGATTCATGTGATTTTGAATTCAATGTGGGCAAGTGATTCATGTGATTTTGAATTCAATGTGGGCAAGTGATTCATGTGATTTTGAATTCAATGTGGGCAAGTGATTCATGTGATTTTGAATTCAATGTGGGCAAGTGATTCATGTGATTTTTGAATTCAATGTGGGCAAGTGATTCATGTGATTTTGAATTCAATGTGGGCAAGTGATTCATGTGATTTTTGAATTCAATGTGGGCAAGTGATTCATGTGATTTTGAATTCAATGTGAGCAAAAGAAAAATCTTCATTTACAGCTACAGTCAATATAAAATCTTGGAGAAACAGAGAAAATAAATATATTCTGAGGCTCTGCGTGTGTTACTTTGATATTTAGCTCAATGTTTACAAAATGATCCATCAAAAAATTGGGTGTGGTTGTTCTTATGACAGTTTGTTTGCATTTTTAAAATCAATTGTAATACATTTTTAATAGTAATTTTACCAAATTTAACCCATCGTTAGAAAGATAATGTATTGTAGATAATTTTTCAATAATCCCAAAATCGATTTTTTTTTTACTCTTCAAGGTATAGAACCCGCTACAAAATAAATTGTCCTTCATATATTTTCATAATCTTGTTCACACTAATTTTTATCAATTTTTTAGCATAGATCATTCAGGATAGAAAAATTAAACTGACACTTCCCAGAGCATGTATTAAAATGTTTACCAAATGTATTGCGGTATTTCATTTGAATATTATGAAATAGTTTTATCATAAATTTGCTCTAAATGTTATAAAGACTGATTAATACAACTAATTAATTTAATTTATTAATGTGTAAGTACATACGTAATTGATAATTATATTATGACGCAATTCGTAACATAAACAGCTTCATTTCAAAACTTAATATAAGACTTATAAAGGGATAATATTGTAGTGAAGAAAATATATCCTTTTAAAATACTTGCCAATGCCAGTATTTCTTTTTGCGCAGTGGTAATGTGCGCAAGAATTCTCGGATTGAAATCCGCTGGCCACTTCCATTATATGGAAAAAATCTCAGTTATGATTGGGGCAATCTATGTAAACATTATCGACAATCAAACGACTTGGCTGGTATTTACCAGATTTTCAAGCATACAACGCACAAATGCGGGGTAGTTCTCTTGAAATTCATTATCCATCAGTGGGTTGTTCGTGGCATACATGAGTTATACCTGAAATACTGATGTACCTGGAAATTTCTGATGTACAGCGAAAAAATTGCCAAAATTGTCATTATTTGATGGCATTTAAAGATATGTGATATCAACAAATTTTAAATTAAGCAGTTTTCTATTATAAAGTCTAAGAGCTATGAATTTAAAACCATGGTTGACCCCTTACTGTAATTTACAAACTTTACTAGCTCAGAAAAAAAATTGCATAAAGAACACATTACCTGAAAATAATAACCGATATCCACAATACTCCTGGATATTGTAAAAAAAATTATTCAACCTTTAGACACCCCTGTAGGTTTTTTTCTAATAATAGGAATGTCTAAGCATTTGGTCATTGAAGTTTGTTTTAATTCTATATATTATACTGTAAAATTTATGTCTTCAATATGATTTCAATATCCTATATGCATTCCTACTATAGATATGAAATTCATATCATATCTGTAGTAGGAAAGCATGTAGAATATTGAAACCATATATTCTGTAGGACAATAGTAATACTTTACCTATCTAGTAAAAAATTTCTTATTAGCTTAGTAAAATTGCAGTGCCCTAGTAAAAAATTTCAGCAACGATTACTGCATTCGTTATTCTTTTAATTTTAAAAGCTAATGGATTAAAATCATATTATTTTAAAAAATTATCTTTACTGCTGTTTGCGAATTTCTAATTAGAAAACTATGCAAATTAAAATCTAAATTCGTTTAACAAAAAAAGTAATGACTAAATTAAGATGACGAATTTTTAAAAAATTGGGTTAACAATGTTGTTTTTTTCGTAATATGACATTTTTTAATATATTTGTCAAAAAGACGTTTCATTTTGTCATTTATTTATTTTTAAATGTTTCCTATATCAATTTTCTCTTATAAAAGGAATTCCAGAATTAGAAGAAAATTCTTTATTCTTATTCATTTTCGCTGCTATTATTGAAAATTTTTATCAGAAGCTCATAGTTCTTTTTAAATTTTATCTATAACAACTGAAGGAAAATAATAATCCTTATTATCTGCATTCTTTTATATATAAAATCTAAAAGGGATTACTTAAGTAATTTTAATAAGCTTAAGTACTTTCATAGAAACATAACTATTTTAACATTTGCTAGTTTTCACTTTTTTAATAATTTAAAAGTAATAAAGTCCATTTACTTATTCAAAAATTGAGAGGATTTATCTAGATATTTTCCTTTTTGAAATATATGTTTGCATTTCTTTTCTTTTCTCAGAATTATTTCGGAAATTAAACATTTTAACGCTTTTTCTCTGTGTTAAAATTTTACATATTTAGTAAAATTAAAAAATTTTCTTTTAAAGTATAGTCATTTTTTGAAACAGTTTTATAATAGTAATGCATTTAAAGTAAGAAAGTTAAAAATTTTAAACAATTTGGAATTATTTTTAACTAAGCATTAAGTTATGAATAATAGCTTGTGTATAATAATAATACGAAATAAATAAATTTTGTGCAAACAACTTTATACTAATAATTTAATTTAATACTAAAATAAATTTTGTTGACATATTGTCTTTACTTTATTAACTCAATTGAATTATTGATTAAATTTTTTAATTAATTTATTGCAAATTTAATTATTTACATGGAATTCAATATTTTGTTGTATTTAAAATTTAGTACCCACATTTACACAAAAATATCAATAAATCTTAAATTAATCAGTTTTCTACAATGAATTCTTAGAACTATAATTTAAACATCATGGTCGACATCTTACTTTAATTTCCAAACCTAAATAGCTCAGAAAAAAATTACATAAAAATATATTACCTGAAAATAATAACTGATACTCACAATACCGCAGCATATTGTAAAAAAAATCAATCTTTTGACATCCCTGTAATAATGGTACTGGTCAAAAATGGATCTGTGAAGTTTACTTCAATTATATGTCATATACTTTCAATATTCTATATGCTTCTCTACTATAGATATGAGATTCATATCATATCTATAGTAGGAAATCATATAGAATATTGAAAGTGTATATTCTGTAGGACTATAGATATAAATTTTAATATAAACTTTTCGAAAAGCAAATAAATATATTCAATCAAATATATGAGAAGGAAGATTTGACTGGTTAAATATGTAATGTGTTGAAACAACTGCTTGCGTTTCCTTAAATTTTACCTATCTAGTAAAAAATTTCATATTAGCTAAGCAAAATTGTAATCCCCTAGTGAAATATTTCAACAACGATTACTGCCGTCGTTATTCTTTTAATTTTAAAAGCTAATGGATTAAAATCATATTTTTTTTAAAAATAAATCTTACTGCTGTTTGCGAATTTCTAATTAGAAAATTATGCAAATTAAAATCTCAATTCGTTTAACAAAAAAAGTAATGACTAAATTAAAATTACAAATTTTTTAAAAATTGTGTTAATAATGCATTTTTTTCGTACTAAGACATTTTTTAATATATTTGTCAAAAAGACGTTTCATTTTGTAATTTATTTGTTTTATAGTTTTCCTATATCAATTTTCTCTTATAAAAGGAATTTCAGAATTAGAAGAAAACTCTTTGTTCTTATTCATTTTCGCTGCTATTATTGAAACTTTTTATCAGAAATTCATGGCCCTTTTTAAATTTTTATCTTTGACAACTAGAGGAAAATAATAATCCTTATTATCAGCATTCTTTTATAAATAAAATCTAAAAAGGATTACTTAAGTAATTTTAATAAGCTTAAGTACTTTCATAAAAACATAACTATTTTAATATTTGATAGTTTTCACTTTTTTTAATATGATAATTTAAAAGTCCATTTACTTATTCAAATATTGAGTAAGTTTTTCTTTTTGAAATATAAGTTTACATTTCTTTTCTTTTCGCAGAATTATTAGGGAATTTAAACATTTTAATTCTTTTTCTGTGTTAAAATTTTATATTTTTAGTAAAATTAAAAAATTTTCTTTTAAGGTATATATATATTTTTGAACTTTTATGACACTAATGCATTTAAAGTAAGAAAATTAATCTTAAACAGTTTGGAATTATTTTTAACTAAGCATTAAGTTATGAATAATAGCTTGTGTATAATAATAATGCGAAATAAATAAATTTTATGCTAATAATTAACTTTATACTAATAATAAATTAATTAATACTAAAATAAATTTTGTTTACACATTGTCTTTACTTCATTAACACAATTGAATTGTTGATTAGAATTTATAAATAAATTTATTACAAAGTTTATTATTCACATGGAATTCAATATTTTCTTGTATTCAGAATTTTTAACAATATTTTTAATATATTACAAATGACATAAAATGAAAGAAATTTATTTAATACTGTGTGGGAATTACAATTCTATATTTACTATTTTTAATAAATATATTATTTAAAAAATGCATGTAAGAAGAGCGTACATGTAAATAAAAATATAGAGAATATCCATTTTAAGCATCAAAACATGATTTAGTAAATCCATTTATGAAATCTATGGCAAAATTAATATACCTTCTTTTGAGTGCGTGGAAATATCTAACTGAACGTAGGAAGTATACTGCATCATAACAAAAAAAATCAATATAAATTCCAATATCGAATGATCTGACAGAAAGATTTTAACTTATTTATTTCCTCAATAAAAAAAATCCCTTAACACCCAAAATATTCCCCCCCCCCACTTCCCAATTTATATGTATTTAATATTCAATTTTTTTATGGCAACTAAAAGGATAAAAATAATTAGTACTTACTTTCGTTTTAATTATATAATTTAAATCTGTAATTAATTTAAAAAGCATGTTGTGAAAAATCAAATTGTTCATAATGTACATAATAGCAAACAATATTATCTTGGATAATATAGAACTTGCATATAATATAGAACATAATCTTTCGAGATTTAATGAATCTGTGTTAAATTTATTTAACAATTTCAAAGAAGTAGACAAATCTGCTTATATGCCAATACACTACATCTAAAAAATTCAGCAAACAATCAATTAATCCCAATTCAATACCTATTATAAACATTTATTTAAAAGCAAAAAGTGGGCCTTCATAAACTTTTTTTTCTTATGTTATAATAATTAAAAATATATTTAAAAAGCAATGTTAGGAATTGGTAACTATTATAATTTTTTACCATCAAAATATGCTTTTTCAAGGATTTAATAAATCTGTGACAAAATTAATTTAATTTCAAATACACCTCACCTCTACCTGAAAGGAAAAAAGCTAGCTTCCACAAGTTATTTTTTTTATTAAAATTAAAAGAATATCACATTTAAGGAACACTTAAAAGGATATAATAGGAATTGTATTTAATTTAAATAAAGTAGAATTAATTTTATAAACATGTAAAAAAGCAAATCAAATAGTTCGTAATGAAACATGATAAATATTATAAGGATTTATTCCGGAATTCAACAATTCTGTGTTAAATTTATAGAATTATTTTTAAAAAATATAGATAGGTCTATCTGATTCGAAAAGACCTAGACAGCCAATACCTATCCCAATTTGTTATGATTTGATAACTGTAAATTTGAAACCCATTCTTCTGAATAAAAATAAACTCTTTGCTTACAAAATAGTCGTTAATGTTTTTAACTCTTTCCTATTTTCCATCTTTATATAAAGCCAGCTTTCACAAATTTTTGCCCCTTATCCTAGAAATAATTTAATTATCATAGCATTGTCGATTTATAATAGGAATTAGTACTTGTTAATATTAATTTTATTTAAATTATTTAATATTAATTTGCATATATTGCAATAAATAAATATATAAACAAATTGTTCATAATAATATGTAATTCCTTCAGTGATTTAATAAAAATATGTTAAATTTATTCAATATTTCTTAAAACAGAAATATCTTCCTGATTCGAGAAAATATGCCAACTCACAACACCTGAAGAACACATCAAACAATCAATACCTATTAAAATCTGAAAGGACTTGACAACAGAACATTTTTAACCCCTTCTTCTAAAAAAAAATCCATTTGTTTACTAACAAATTGTCCATGCTTTTATCTACTATTTTACAATTTTTAAATGAAGACGAGTTTTACAAATCTTTGCCTCTTAAACCAGAAAGAATACGTCATTGAGAATTTTAAGTACCGTAGTATGATTATTTTATTATAGGAATTAATAACTACTGAAAATATAATACATTTTTAAATATTCTGATATTAATTTTATAAATATGTTGCAAAATAGCAAACCAAATTGTTCAGGATTTAATGAATATATATTTTAAATTTATTGAATATTTCCTAGAACATGGGCATGTCTTCCTGATTCGAGAAAATAGTACAACTCAAACACTAAAGATCAACAACAGACTATGAATACCAATTCCAATCAAGAATGGTTTGACAACTGAACATTTTTAACCCATTCTTCTCTTCAATGAAAAGAATCCCTTTGATCACAAAACGTCGCCATTTTTTTTCCTACATTTTAATGAATATGTGTTCAATTTATTGAATACTTCTTTGAACATAGACTTCCTGATTCTACAAAATACTACAACACACACCTAGACAATCAATTCATTTTAGATTGGAATTGATAACTGAAAAATTCTAACCCATTCTTCTCCACCTCAATGAAAAAATCCCTTTGATCACAAAAACGTCGCCATTTCTTTCTACTTTTGATGATCATGTGTTAAATTTATTGAATATTTTCTAGAACGTAGACTTCCTTATTTGAGAAAATATGCCAACACGTAACACCTAAAGACACCGATAATCAATACCAATTTCAATTTAGAATGATTTGTCTATTGAAAATTTCTAATTCATTCTTTTTCTCCTCAATGAAAAGAATCTCTTTGATCACAAAAAAGTCGCCATTTTTTTTTCTACTTTTTCTACTTTCTAAAAACGAGGCAATAAATCAAATAAAAAAAAAACGATGCAATAAATCAAATAAAAAACGATGCAATAAATCAAATAAAAAAAAACGATGCAATAAATCTAATAAAAAAACGATGCAATAAATCTAATAAAAAAAAAAACGATGCAATAAATCTAATAAAAAAAACGATGCAATGAATCTAATAAAAAAAACGATGCAATGAATCTAATAAAAAAAAAACGATGCAATGAATCTAATAAAAAAACCGATGCAATGAATCTAATAAAAAAAACGATGCAATGAATCTAATAAAAAAACGATGCAATGAATGCAATGAATCTAATAAAAACGATGCAATGAATCTAATAAAAAAAACGATGCAATGAATCAATAAAAAACGATGCAATGAATCTAATAAAAACGATGCAATGAATCTAATAAAAAAACGATACAATAAATAAATAAAACAAAAACGATGCATTAAATCTAATAAAAAAAACGATGCATTAAATCTAATAAAAAAAACGATGCATTAAATCTAATAAAAAAAAAACGATGCATTAAATCTAATAAAAAAACGATGCATTAAATCTAATAAAAAAACGATGCATTAAATCTAATAAAAAAAACGATGCATTAAATCTAATAAAAAAAACGATGCATTAAATCTAATAAAAAAAAACGATGCATTAAATCTAATAAAAAAACGATGCATTAAATCTAATAAAAAAAACGATGCATTAAATCTAATAAAAAAAACGATGCATTAAATCTAATAAAAAACGATGCATTAAATCTAATAAAAAAAACGATGCATTAAATCTAATAAAAAAAAACGATGCATTAAATCTAATAAAAAAAACGATGCATTAAATCAAATAAAAAAAAACGATGCTGTAAATAAAAAAAACGATGCTGTAAATAAAAAAAAACGATGCAATAAATAAAATTAAAAGTGATATAATAAATAAAATTAAAAGTGATATAATAAATAAAATTAAAAGTGATATAATAAATAAAATTAAAAGTGATGCAATAAATACTCATGCATTTTGCATTTATCTATTCACATTATCTAACTTAAGTTTTTTCAGCCACATTTCCCAAATGAACCGTACCCCAGACTACTTTGGTGGTAAAAAAAAATCAAACCCACAAAAACAAGCTGTTACTTTGGAAGTGCTAATATCAGCGAAGAATCCGGAAACCGATTGCATGAAGCGAAAGTAATCCCAATCTTGCACGTTTCCCACAAAACGTCATCTCCCGTTCCTGTTTGTTCCACTGCACCAGAACAAACACCCGGATGTCGAGGAGGGCCCCAATAACAAAAAAAAAAGGAATCTTTCACCATTATCGAGGAGAGGCCATTTGCCGATGAGGCAGACCAATAGAGTAGCGATTATCCGTCACTGTCAGATGCGATATAATACAAGGAGACAAAGTATGGCGATCTTTTCCTTTTCCATTGTATTGAGAATCTTTTGATTGGCGAGCTCCGAAGAAAAAAAGTAATAACAAATACAAAAAATAAAAGAAGCCAACATTTTCTCTGATTTTCTTCTCCTCTGTAGTGATGTAGGAGACAATCAAGGGAATCGACGATGTTTGATGGATGAACTTGACAATAAAAAAAAAAGGGGGGAAGTAGAAAAAAATGGCGACTTTTTTGTGATCAAAGGGATTTTTTCATTGAAGGGAAAAGAAGAATGGGTTAAAAATTTTCAGTTGTCAAATCATTCTAGATTGGAATTGGTATTGATTGTCTGTTGAGTTCTTTGGGTGCTGTGGGGTGAAGTATTTTTTCGAATCAGGATATCTATGTTCTAGGGAATATTAAATAAATTTAAAACACATTTATTTAAAAGTAGAGAAAAATGGCAACGTTTCGTGATCAAAAAGATTTTTTCATTGATGAGAAGAATGGGTTAAAAATGTTCAGTTGTCATGTCATTCTAGATTGGAATTGGTATTGGTTGTCTGTTGTGTTCTTTAGGTGTTGTGCGTTGGCGTATTTTCTCGAATCAGGAATACTTTTCTGTTTTAAAAAGTTTTTTTCCATTTTTTCCGTTCAGTAAATTTAACACATGTTCATTAAAAAGTAGAAAAAAATGGCGACTTTTTTGATCAAAGGGATTTTTTCATTGAGGAGGAGAAGAAGAAGAATGGGTTAAAATTTTCAGATGTCAATTCAAGATTGGAATTGGTATTGAATTGTCTGTTATATTATTATATCGGTTTTTTTTTATTTGGTTTATTATATCGTTTATTTTTTAATTTGTTTTATTATACCGTTTTTTTATTTAATTTATAATATGTTTTTTTTTATTTAGTTTATTATATAGTTTTTTTATTTAATTTATTATATAGTTTTTTTTTATTTAATTTATTATATAGTTTTTTATTTAATTTATTATATAGTTTTTTTTATTTAATTTATTATATAGTTTTTTTTTTATTTAATTTATTATATAGTTTTTTTATTTAATTTATTATATAGTTTTTTTTATTTAATTTATTATATAGTTTTTTTTATTTAATTTATTATATAGTTTTTTTATTTAATTTATTATATAGTTTTTTTTATTTAATTTATTATATAGTTTTTTTTATTTAATTTATTATATAGTTTTTTTTATTTAATTTATTATATAGTTTTTTTTTATTTATTATATAGTTTTTTTATTTAATTTATTATATAGTTTTTTTTTTTATTTGATTTATTATATAGTTTTTTTTATTTGATTTATTATATCGGTTTTTTTTATTTGATTTATTATATCGGTTTTTTATTTGATTTATTATATCGGTTTTTTATTTGATTTATTATATCGGTTTTTTTTGATTTATTATATTTTTTTATTTGATTTATTATATCGGTTTTTTATTTGATTTATTATATCGGTTTTTTTTTTGATTTATTATATCGGTTTTTTTTTTTTATTATTATATTGTTTTTTATTTGATTTATTATATCGTTTTTTTATTTGATTTATTATATCGTTTTTTTATTTGATTTATTATATCGTTTTTTATTTGATTTATTATATCGTTTTTTATTTGATTTATTATATCGTTTTTTTATTTGATTTATTATATCGTTTTTTATTTGTTTTATTATATCGTTTTTTATTTGATTTATTATATCGTTTTTTATTTGATTTATTATATCGTTTTTTTATTTGATTTATTGTATTTTTTATTTGATTTATTGTATCGTTTTTTTTATTTGATTTAGTATATCGGTTTTTTTATTTGATTTATTATAAATTTTTTTTATTTGATTTATTATATCGGTGTTTTTCTTATTTGATTTATTATATCGTTTTTTTTATTTTATTTATTATATCGTTTTTTTTATTTTATTTATTATATCGGTTTTTTTTTTTTATTTATTATATCGTTTTTTTTTTATTTTATTTATTATATCGTTTTTTTTTTGATTTATTATATCGTTTTTTTATTTGATTTATTATATCGTTTTTTTTATTTGATTTATTATATCGTTTTTTTATTTGATTTATTATATCGTTTTTTTTTTTATTTATTATATCGTTTTTTTTTTTTTTATTTGATTTATTATATCGTTTTTTAATATTAACATTTTTGCAATTCATAAATGAATAAATGTGGAGGGGTTATGTTTTCCTCCTCTTTTTAATTTGATTTTTTTTTTCTAAAAGTTTATTTTTGTAAGGAAAATAACGTCGAATGCAATTTGGACAAAAAAATGCTTTCAGTTTAAAGATTTGCAAAATAAATTTACACTATAAATAACGAGCTAATTTATTACTTATTGCTTATACGAGCTAGTTCAAATACTTCATTGTTGCATGACTATTATGCATTGAATTATTTTTAATATTTTTGTTGTATGATTTTTTATTAAATTATATTTATCTATTATTCTACTAATTAAATTCTATGATTTCTATTTATTCTACGAATCTAAATAGATTGGTTATTTCGTATTATTTTTAATTTAATTTCGTAAAATATTATTAGTGTTCCTTAATGTTTTTTGTGTAGGTGAGAAGTGAGAACACTTGGACTGAATTTTTTAGTTATTTTCTTCTCTATAAATTAATTTTATTAGACAAAATAACGTTGAATACAATTTGGATAAGAAAATGCTTTTAATTTAAACTTCTGCTAAATTAAACTTACACGATATTTGAATTAAGTTAAATACTTCAATGTTGTATGACTATTATGCATTGATTTTTTATATTTTTTGTTGTATGTTTATATTTTTTATTAAATTCAATTTATTTAGATTCAATATTTCATATTATTTTTAATTTAATTTATTATTGTTGCTTAATGTTAATATTTATGCAATTCGTAGATGAACATGTGAGTGGTTTTTTTTTTTTCTCCTCTTTTTACATTTTACCTTTCTTTTTTATAATATTAATTTTGTAAGACATAATAACGTCGAATTCAGTTTTCATAAAAGGATTTCAATTTAAACTTTTGCTAAATTAAACTTTCACGATATTTTAACTAATTTAAATACCATATTGTTGCATGACTATTATGCATTGATTTTTTTATTTAAATATTTTTTCTGTTTTTCATTAAATTATTTATTTAGATTCATTATTTCATATAATTTTAATTTATTTTCGTATAATATTTTTAGCGTTTCTCTATATAATGTTTTGTGCAAATAAGGAGTAAGAACACTTCTAGTGCCTTTTTAATTTAATTTTCTTGTCTATAATTTTATTTTGTAAGACAAAATAACGTTGAATGTAATTTGGAACAGCAAATGCTTTCAATTTAAACTTTTACTAAATTAAACTTACACGATATTTGAACATATTTAAATGCTTTATGAATGACTGTTAGGAATTGAATTTTTTTAAATATTTTTTGTTTGTTTACATGGCTTTATTAAATTTTAATTATTTAGCTTTGTTATATATTTTTAATTTAATTTTAAATACAATTGAATGAAAATGTGATTTCAATATAAGACATAATTAATTAATAGTAAATAATAAGTAATAATTAATAAATAACTAATAGTTTAATTAAAAAATTAATTTAAATATAATAGCATAATATGTATAGTTATTTTTTTCAAAATAAATAAAATATTTTAAATAAACTTAAACGTGACAAATATGTAATTTTTTTCTTTATTACACTACCTATATAAATATAACTATGCAAAAACTCTCTATTATTTAAGTGCATTGTATTTTTCATGACATGTATTTTCATAGCAACCATATAATAGATAAAAAAATATAATATAATAATTATATATATATATATTTTTTTTTTTCATTTATACATTGTTTAAATGTTATTTTAACGTATTTAATCTTAAATGAAATGTTGTTAACATCTTTAAGTTGATCCGAATGTCAAAATATTAATAATAATTTAACCAACACACAATTTATTTCTACATATATTACAGAATATTTCGTAATAAAAATAGAATAAATATTTAACTACATCTTTAAAAAAGATTTGACTATATTCTCACAAAAATTTTTGTGTACTTTATAAACATTGTAAACAAATGTTGCAAAAATATTTTAGTATGTAAGGTATTTTAAATAGCTCAAGAAGAAATAAAATGACAGTGTGTAATAATGTAATAGAACAGTGTAATAATGTATTGCTGCAATAAAATATACAAACTAAATAATTAAAATTTATAAAAAATGTAATCTTAAACCTCTCATTTTAACAATTTAATGCGTATTTATCATAGATAGATTTTTAGTTAAAAAATGAAATGTTATAAAAATACATGAAAAAGGAATGTAAAATGTATTTTTATGATTATGTAAAACTATAATAAATATTGAAAAGAAAATTTGAACAAATACCAAATAAATATCTAGTAGTTTCAATATTTAACTTTACCCAGTATGGAGAAAGGGTTAGTTTATATTATGTCAATGTTTTGTCAATAAAAAAAATATCAATTTTTTAATTAACTAATTCAAAAGTTGTAATTTTTTTTTATTTCAAAAAAAAAATGTACATATTTACGTAAAAGCTCATCTCTTAAATAAAACTTTCAATATAATTTTTATTAGTTTTCTTTAATAATTTTTACAGAATAGAAGCTAATCAATTTAAGTTTTTATGATGCTAATATAAGATATTTTTCAAGGAAACTAATAAACCTACATTGATATAAATTTCAATAACCTCTAATCGAGTGTGTTTTTTTCTTAATTTTAAATAAAATATATAGAGAGAGCGTGTATGCAAAGTTAATTTTTTTTCTTGAAAAAGTAACATAATTTACTTAAAAGAGCATATTTTAAAAAGGAAATTTAAATATAATTTTAACTTTTCTTTTAAACTTTTAACAAAATAAAAGTTAAGCTATTTACACTATTAAGCTGTTAATATGAGCTATTTTTTTACAGAAGCTAATAAATCTACATTTATACAAATTATAATAACTCTAATTGAGTGTTTTTCAAAATTTTAAATTATATATATATATATATATATATATATATATACATATTCCTTTTTTTACAATTTTCTGTATTGTATGCGAGTTTCAATTATCCAACCGAATTGAATAGAGATCGCAATGTATAGACATCAAAGACATCCCTACATTTCCATACAAAAGCTCCCGTATCTTTGAGAAAAAAAAAAAACACTCTTACGATAAGGTATATTCATTCACCCACTATGCAAATAAGGTGAACTACACAAACTACAAAAAAAATCTCCATCCATCCAATGCGCTTCTTATGAGACACTCCAGAGGTCCATGGAAGAAGAATCTCCACGGAAGGAATATGTGATCGCTTACCCACACCCTTAATGTCACGTTCTGCAATAACCCCATCTTGCCGGAGGCCCAATCCCCATGAAAAACCATAGGAAAACCCAAGACAATTTTTCCCATCATCCCTGAATAAAAGCGATGCTAGGTACATTTCGATCCAGAGATCCACATGGAAAGAATCCATTTCTCCAGAGAATATGTGAGGAGACACACAAACTGTAGGAAAGACAGAAAGAAAACAATCCTGCCAGAACCAGATACTGGTTATGGTGGTAAGCAATCTAAGGTATCGATTTATTTTTTATGCCTCCTACCCCCCCCACCCTTGTCCTCTTCTGTGTTATTGTTTTTGTCTTCCCTGCTGTTGTTTTTGCCTGAATGATGTCTGCAGTTATGGCGATATTTTCCTTCCACGGGCGATAAGTATCCGGATGGCCGTCATAAGCCTTTATTGAACCAGGCTGCCTTTGATCTTCATAAAGTTTTGCCGATAGACCAGTAAAGGTCCACGCACTAGTATTTGTGAGATATATGTCCTAGATGATTTGGTAGGGATAACGTTGAATCTTCATTCAAATCTGAGTGATGTTTTGTCCAATGCAGACTATCGTGGATTCGTTTAATTGAACAGATTAAACGTTCGTAGCACATTCGTTTAATTGAACAAATTAAACGTTAATTGCACATTCGTTTAATTGAACAAATTAAACGTTAATTGCACATTAGCTTAATTGAACATATTAAACGTTTATTGCACATTCGTTTAATTGGAGAAATTAAACGTTCACTGTTCCGTCGTTTAAATGAAGAAATTAAACGTTTATTCATTCGTTCGTTGTTTGAATTCATTAAGTTTTTCTAGTCTTCGTTGCTTTTCCTTACATTTTTCTTATAAAATTCAGTAATAATTAAGTTTTACAATTTTCTATTTTATGACAATTGAAAAATATACTCTTCTACAAGAACCATGTTATAGTTAATTTTACTCGTTTACAGAAAAAAATTTTTGCGTTAAATGATTTATTTCGTTAATGACAAAAAGAAATTGTCGTTTACAGAAAAAATGAAATTTTCTTTTAATTGATAACTACAATCTTATTATTATAAAGATATAACTAAAATTTAATTGCCTTATTTATTATGTTCATTTTAATCACCAAAGAATTTATAAAATTGCATAATCAACTAACTTTTGAGAATACTAATCAGTAGAGTAGGGTATGAAGAGAATAAATAATTCCTGGAATATAAAATTTAAGAACTCCTAATTACTTTTTAACAATATCATTTTGATAAAATAAACAAATTATTACTGATGTTTACAAATTTATATTTGTTATGTTTGAATCATTTAATTATTCTTCAGAAATCCAGATGACCGTCATAAGCCTTTACTGAACTTGACTGCCTTTGATCTTCATAAAGTTTTGCCGATAGGCCAGTAAAGGTCCACGAACTATTATTTGTAAGATTAGTGTCCTAGATGATTTAAGAGTGATCACTCAAATTTGAATGAAGATTCAATGTTATGTTCTGTCCAAAACCGACTATCGTGGCTTTGTTTAATTGAATAAGACTTTCATAGAATTTATTTATGATATTTTTCTAGTCTTCATTGCCTTCTTTTACATTTTTCTTATATAAAATTCGGTAATAATTAATATTTTTAATTTTACCAATTTTCCATTTTTAGACAAGAAATACGCTCTCCAACTAGAACTAAGTTACTGTTACTTTTAATTATGGAATGCATTTCCTCGTTCAAAGAAAAAAATGTAATTTTATTTTAATTGATAACTGCAATTTCATTATTTTAAAGATATAACTAACATTTCATTGCCTTATTCCTCCAGTTTATTTTAAAAATCAACGAGTGGCGCAAAAGCCCCATGATTGACCAAGGCCTTCTGCCTACTGATTTTGAGACAGAAGATATTTTCTTTTTACGGGCTAAGGTGGTCAGCTCTACCTTCTTACAGTCATAGTAGGCCGGGATCTAGGTCAAAAGTGGATTCTGAATCACTACAAACACCCAAGGCCCCTCCGGGACTCGACCCGAAACCTGTAATACTAAGCAGAACGATATTCACTCGGCCATCAGTCCCCCTACATAATTAACTTTTGAAAATACAAATCAGTAGAGATAGGTTGAAGAGATTTTAGTTCTGTTTGTTTGTCGCTCTACTGGCATCTTTTGTACACTTACGGATAATTAGACCAGGACCTACAATTTAACGTGAATTCTGAACCACTCGCAAACATCCTTGCCACCGTCAGGCCGCTGAAGCTTGTGGTACCAAAGGCCAGAGCGCTAAGCAATATGCCCTCAGGCAGCTAAGTTGAAGAGAATAATAATTTTTAAAAAATTAAATTTAGGAACTCCTAATAACTATTTTAACAATATTATTTTGATAAAATGAACAAAATTTTGCATATTTATGTTTGTTATGCCTAAATCATTTAACTATTCTTCGGAAATCATTATTTTTCATTCCCTCAATCCCTTCTAAAACACCATTGTTTACTCTTCCAGCACTCCCTTTATACTCTTAAATACTAGATCATATGTTACAAGACACAAATTGACTAACAAAAAAAATCAATATCAACAGATACTTGTTATTATTGTGATAAGAAATCTAATGTATGTAATTAATTTTATGTCCTTCCCATTGTTATTGTTTCCCTGTAAATGATAGCTGCCGTTTATGGTGATATTTTCTACCCTGGCGATAAATATACAGAGGGCAGTTATAAGCCTTTGTAGGAAGGGCGTTCTTTGATCTTCATAAAGTGTCGCCGACGTCTCATAAAGGCTTGCAGCATTTCACGTGGACTGATGTTTGTTGGATTAATGTCGTAAATAAATTAGATGTGACGGCACTGTTTTCATTTCGCGCCTACAGTTAAATTTAAGTGATAATTTTGTACTCCAGCAAGGGTTCTGGCATTGTTTACACTGAATGAGATATTTAGGTTGTGTATATACTGTGGATTACATGTTCTCTTAATATATGCACCTGTGGTTTTGGTTTTCCACACATTTGGACTATGTATAATTAGTACTTAACATAAATGCGTGGAAAACCAAGTTTAACTCTTATTAATAGTTTTTTCTTAGTTAATAAGAGTTAAAATTAAAGTTGTTTTGCTATTTAAACTGGTTTACCCAACTTTATTTTAAACGCTAGTTCTCAAAGTCAGTAACATCACCACTCAATCTTCAAGGTATGATCAAAGGGGTGTATTTAGATGGCATTTAATAAAGACAGAGATGAAACCATACAGAGTGAAGAGATAATGTGAATAATTTTGAAACTATTCACTAAACTAACACCTGTTACGTCAGATTATTTATGTAAGCACACTAAATGCAAGTTATAATCGACCAGCGGATGAAGCAATTACATTTGCAAGAATATGCGAGACTAGATTTGTTGTGAATACGATATGATAAATATGTGTAACGTATTCTTTCGTACAAAGAATACGTTACACCACATATAACTTTTACGTACTATTGTATACAGGTTGTATTAATTTAAAATCCTCAACAGCCATTGTAATTTATGATGTCAATGTGTCTTATTTGCAACATCCTTATAAAATATGTTTGAAGATGTAAATAGAAATATAGATGCATGAATAAATCCAAATTTTTTACTACAGCATTTTTTTTCCTTATAAGATATAGATTTCCAGGGAGTACAGAGTGTTTTTTGAAAAACTGCGACAAATACAGCTTTTTAAAAAAATTCCCGTTTTGGCAAAAGCAATTTTAAAGTGCAGGAAATAGAAAAAATCCTTTTTTTTTCCTTTAACAATAAATCCTATTATATTATACTAAAATTTTAAAAACTTATTTAGAGGAATTATTTAAAAAAGAACAAAGATATTTTTAAATAATATAATAAGGTAATAATTTAGTTTTATTGATTTCTTATAATATTACTTTACAGATAGCAAAGAAATATTTAGATTAATTAGCAGCCACCTTAAATATTGTCGTTAAAAATTAACACACAATATACAATAAAATATACGGTAATATGCAATAATATACAATATATAGTATCTAATTTTATACAATGTTTCGTGAAATAGTTTTAAAGATATATTGCGTAACTCCTACTTTCATTGCCATCGACAACACTGAAGTATTTTCAAAACTTTTTAGTTTGCCTTAGCTTAATCTATAACCTTTTCTTAAATCTTTAATGATATTATTGTATCAACAAGGAATTTCAATTTTATTCTAATACTATTTCTTGACTCATATTCACATCACGCAATAATAATAATAATAATATTTATTCCAGAACATTTATTCTACTCACTTGTACTTATATATATATGTTAAGTCCATATTTTCGTTAATTTAAATTAATTTTTTTATTTAATTTCAATTATTATTATTTTAACTTTAATGTCAATTTATTTTTAATTAGCAGCCACCTTAAGTACGATTTAAAATAAAATTAACATACAATATACACTAACATAAATACAATATACGATAACAATATACGGTGATATTCAATAACATAAATGCAATATACGATAACAATATACGGTGATATTCAATAACATAAATGCAATATACGATAACAATATACGGTAATATACAATAGCATAAATGCAACATACGATAACAATATACGGTGATATACAATAGCATAAATGCAATATACAATAACAATATACGGTAATATACAATAGCATAAATGCAATATACGGTAATATACAATAGCATAAATACAATATGCAATAAGAATATGCGGTAATATACAATAACAAGTTTTATACAATAAAGTTACATGAAATACTTTTAAATTTAATTTTATTTAAAGACTAAAATATTTAATAACCGGATCCTTCTTTAAGTCCAAATTGCTAAATTTATCAAAACAAACAAAGAAATACAAAATTGCCTTTTAGATGTAGTTTTGTTAGTTGTTTCTAACTAATTTTGGTCGAAGGTCTTTCCCCATCAATATTCATGTATACTTTATACTTAAATTTTATTTTAATAATTTCCCATCATTTTCCCCATTCTATATCTTCGTTATTATATCGGGCATTTAGTCTGTGTAGCTGAGAACACTTAACCTCAGTTTCATTCAACAATCCCTATAATCCCTTATCGCGATGCATTAATCTCATTAACTGGGGAACAATTAACTGTTTTTCCCTAACTATAAGATTAGGAGGGCCGCAATCTTAACGATGTCCTTAATGAGTTGCGAAGACATTAAATGGAATAATCGCCCCATGTAATGGCATGCGCAACAAGGAATCACAATTACAACCAACAGTTGGTGCAATAAACTGGGAGTTCTATTGTCTCATTTTATGACAGCGCAGGGAAATGGTGGGTTTGTGAATGCTGGACTTAATAAGACTGATGAAGCATCGTCGGAGGTACTTTGAAGGCAGATAACATTCTTATGCGTATTTGTATTGTTTTGGATGTCTTGGGTACTGACAATGGTTTTTTTGTGCTATGTAAGAATAAATTAGTCATATCTGTAAATGTCTAAAACATTTATGCTAAGATATTAAAAGTAAGACTGGTGGTGAAATAGGGTTTAAAAAAATCATTATATATGAAATATACTCTCAGATTAGTGTAAGAGTATTAGTCAGTGTAATAAAAATGAAAAAAATTCATTGGAAAGCTAATTGTAAAGCAAAGTATTGATATTTAAAAAGCAAGTATTTTGTCCCTAACCTGTATTTAAACTGTAGATCCCTGTCTAATTAGCTTAAAGTGTGCAAAAAATGACAGTAGAGATACAAATCTAGCCAAACGACTCAAACAGTATATTTTGCAACATGTACCAAATTTTGAATGTATTCAACACTGAAGAGAAACAATCTGATTGTTGCCAATCTTCACATTTGGGGCCTGATAATCGAGTGACAAGCGTTCTGGCACTCTGATCCACAGATTGCGGGTTCAAGTCCCAGAGATACCATGGATGTTTGTAATGGTTCGGCATCCCCATTAAACCGTAGATCCCGATCTAACATGATTGCAGGGCTGGCAACCCTTGCCCGTAAAAATAAAACTCTCCTGTCTCGATATCTTCTAATAGGCAGACAGTCTAGCCCCACCATAAGGCTGTTGAGCCAATAAAGAATAATCCTAATATATTTTAATAAAGGAAATTGAGTTGGTTTAATTTAAATTACTATTCATTAGTATTAATTGTAATTAGTATTATTTTAAATTTAATTTAATATTAACTTAATTTTAATTAGTAGACACCTTTATGTTAATTTTTTAAAATCATACTTCAATATACAACAAGGGTACGCAGAAGATCTACCTCTCCGTGGTGCACCTGGTAACAATTTTTAGTGGCTAAAAGATCTGCAACTTGGCATTATTGTTAGATTAATGAACTTTGTTTCAGCATATTTTGTTATATTATTTTGTTGTTGTTGTTGTATGTTTTTTTTTCATTGTTCTTTTTTGCTGTAACTGTTCATAATCTGCATTTGGAAATAAAAAAAAAAATACAATAACATAAATATAATATACAATAGCAATTTTGTAAATAATATGCAAAAACAATTTTATAAATAATTTACAATATATAATTTTATACAATAATGTTACATAAAATGTTTTTAAATTTTAATTTTATTTAACTGTTGTATAATCGAGTCCTTCTTTAAGTCAAAATTGCTAAGTTTATCGAAAAAAACAACTAAATACAAATTATCTTTTGTATATACTTTTGTTGTTTGTTCCTAACTAACTTTGGTCGAAGGTCTTTCCCCATCAATATTCATTTACACTTTATACTTAAATTTTATTTTAATAATTCTCCATCATTTTCCCCATCCTGTATCTTCTTATTCTATCTGGCCTTTAGTCTCTGTAGCCGAGAACACTTAACCTCAGTTTCATTCAGCAATCCCCGTAATCCCTTATCGCGATGCATTAATCTCATTAACTGGGGAACAATTAACTGTTTTTCCCTAACTATGAGATTAGGAGGCCCGCAATCTTAACGATGACCTTAATGAGTTGCGAAGACATTAAACGGAAGAATCGCCCCGTGTAACGTCGGATGGCATGCGCAACAAGGAATCACAATTACAACCAACAGTTGGTGCAATAAACTGGGAGTTCTATTGTCTCCTTTTATGACAGCGCAGGGAAATGGCGGGTTTGTGAATGCTGGAGTTAATAAGACTGATGGAGCATCGTCGGTGGTATTTTGAAGACAGATAACATTCTTATGCATATTCTTATTGTTCTAATTGTATTTGGTACTGAGAATGGGTCTTTTTGTGCTATATAAGAATAAATTACAGTTATATCTGTAAATGTCTCAAACATTTATGCTGATATATTAAAAGTAAGAATGGTGCTAAAATGAGAAGGTTTTAGAAGAAATCATTAAATATTAAATACACTCACATATTAGAGAAAAATTATTATTCAGTGTAATAAAAATGACAAAAGTACATTGCAAATCTAATCATATATATAAACGTTGAAAACTCCATATATATAAACGTTTTCAAATGTATTTTATCTGCTGCTGTATTTCAACTTTAAATCACAGTCTAATTAACCTAAAGTATGTAAAAACTGACAGTAAATCTACAAATTGAACCAAATCGAATTAAAACAGTACATTTTGCAAGAACATGTTCCAATATTGAATGAATGAAATTTGATAGTTGCCAGTCTTAATATTTGGCGCCTGATGGCCGAATGACTAGCGTTCTGGTGCTCTTTTCCACAGGTTACGGGTTCAAGTCCCGGCGTGCCATGGATGTGTATAGTGGTTCGTCATTCCTCTTAAACCGTAGGTCCCAGTCTGACACGATTGCAAGGCTGACAACCCCTGCCCGTAGAAAGAAAACGTCTCCTCTCTCAAAATTTGCCAATAGGCAGTCAGTCTAGGCCCATCATGTGGTCGTTGAGCCAATGAAGAAGAATTCTAATATTTGTTTAATAACGTAAATTGAATTGGTTTAATTTTAATTAGTATTTCATTATTATTAATTTTAATTAGTATTTCATTAGTATTAATTTTAATTAGTATTTCATTAGTATTAATTTTAATTAGTATTTCATTAGTATTAATTTTAATTAGTATTTCATTAGTATTAATTTTAATTAGTATTAATTTTAACTTTAATTTAATATTAATTTAATTTTAATTAGCAATCACCGCAAGTGTGATTTAAAAACAATTAACATACAATAACATAAATACAATATGCAATAACAATATACGGTAATTCACAATAACAATAATATACAATAATGTACTTACAATATACAATAACAATATTATAAAATAATATACCTACAATAACAATTTTATACAATAATATACCTACAATATACAATAACAAATTTATACAATAATATACCTACAATATACAATAACAATTTTAAACAATAATATACCTACAATATACAATAACAATTTTAAACAATAATATACCTACAATATACAATAACAATTTTATACAATAATATACCTACAATATACAATAACAATAATATACCTACAATAACAATTTTACACAATAATATACCTACAATAACAATTTTACACAATAATATACCTACAATATACAATATCTATATCTCAATTTTATACAATATTGTTACGTGTTGTTAATATTGTTTAAATTTAAATTATTTTTAAAGACTAATATATTCAATAACCGAATTCTTCTTTAATTCCAAATTGCTAAATTAATCGAAACAAACAACTAAATGCAAATTACCTTTCATATATGCTTTTGTTCTTTGTTTCTAACTAACTTTGGTCGAAGATCTTTTCCCATCAATATTCATTTACACTTTATACTTAAATTTTATTTTAATAATTCCCCAATCATTTTCCCCATCCTGTATTTTATTATATCGGGCCTTTAGTCTGTGTAGCCGAGAACACTTAACCTCAGTTTCATTCAGCAATCCCCGTAATCCCTTATCGTGATGCATTAATCTCATTAACTGGGGAACAATTAACTGTTTTTCCCTAACTATGAGATTAGGAGGCCCGCAATCTTAACGATGTCCTTAATGAGTTGCGAAGACATTAAACGGAATAATCGCCCCATGTAACATCGGATGGCATCAGATGGCATGCGCAACAAGGAATCACAATTACAACCAACAGTTGGTGCAATAAACTGGGAGTTCTATTGTCTCCTTTTATGACAGTACAGGGAAATGGCGGGTTTGTAAATGCTGGACTTAATAAGACTCATGAAGCATCATAGGTATTTTGAAGAAAGATAACATTGTTATGCGTATTCTTATTGTTCTTGGTGTATTTGGTACTGACAATGGGTCTTTTGTGCTATGTAAAAGTAAATTATTGATCGGTGTAATAAAAATTTCAAAAAGGCTTTGAAAAACTAATTACAAAGCAAACCTTTATATATTTTAAAACCTATTTTGTATCCAAACATTATTTGAACTGTAGGTCCCGATCTAATTAGCCTTAAGTGTGCAAAGCTTAGTTTTCAGTGAGATGAAAATGAAAAAAAAACTATTTATGAAGTAAACCATTGATGTTTTCAAATGTATTTTGCACTCAAGCTGCATTTAAACTGTAGATCCCAGTCTAATCAATTTAAAAGTGTGCAAAAAATATGACCGTAAAGTGACGAATCAAACCACTCAAGCTGTGCATTTTGCAAGAACATGCTCCAAATATTGAATGCATTCAGTACTGCAGAGAAACAATTTGATAGTGGCCAATATTAATATTCGCGGACTTACTCGTATGATTAGCGCTTTGGCTCTCTATGCCACAAGTTGCGGGTACGAGTCTCGGCGGTACCATGGTTGTTTGTAGTGATTCGGAATCCAATTTAAACCATAGGATCTGTAACATCTCGGCCTATACTAAACTTATAACGGCTTCAAGACGAGGTCGAATTTCAAGTTCATGGAAACACTTTAATTTTTAGTGATAAGCATTGTATACATCCAAATATACAGATACAGATATCTATTAAAAATTGTAAATTAAAGGTAATTTCATTCACAAATGCAGTTCATTCCAAAGACGGAGATTTTCAGAGTTCACGAGTACACGACGAATCTAATGTACTGGTCTGCGGAAGACCTTAATTATCACCCGGCATGATATACGAAATCACAAGGATCTCACTTTGAAAATAGGCGGAAAACTCCGGCCTGTTCAGTCATTTCAGAAAAAAAAAAGAAAACAACACTTCTAGTCGTCTCGTCACATACCTCTTCTCCTTCTTCACCAAAAATCTCTTTTTAAGACAATCCATCAGGGGGGGGATCAGCTTCCCTTATTTCGCATTGGAGTAGGCCTTTCTCAGCGTAGGGTTTGAAACTTTGCCTCGTAAAATGAAAACGTCTATTGTTTCGAAATCTGCCAATAGGCAGACATCCTTGGCCACTCAATGGACTTTTGAGCCAATGAAATAGAACCTTAATATTCGCTTAAAATGAAATTTGAAAATTAATTTTTAAAATTTTGTAACCTCATATTTATGTCTTGTCATAAATACTAGATATTAAAATATTATTTAAAGTGCAACTCTGATCAGAGTATTCCGAATGCAAAATAATATGAAAATTGTTGAACATTAATATTAAATTTATAAACAGTTTTAAGTTTTTTAAGGAATATAATCAATAAAAGAATATCGTAAACAAATTATTATATGCAATATAACTCAATATCTTATAACCTACGATTCGTATCAAGGAACTTCGAGTTGTTACATAAATATTCGTCCCTTTTCACTGTTTAATAAGTGAAAGAAATAACTAAAAGGAGTGACAAATCGTGTTGAGACTTCTGCGTCTCCCAGTCTCCATACCAGCCCAGTTATCTGCGATGAATTTTCAATGAAATGAACGATCGAAATATTTATCACGACGTAGGGCTCGAGTTGTTAGTGCTAGTCAGTAGATCTGATCTCCCAAAAGACCGCGTGATGGATCGCTATCTCTGCGAGCATTCATTTTCAGTCGAATGTGACAGACGGAATAAGTCTGCTGTGTCTTTTAGTAGCTTGCTCGAAAAATACATTTTCGCATGTGGTTGATGAACTGCTCATGTCATCGGTCTTCTCGTAAAGATAACAACTTTGTATAGTATTTAATGCTGCTTGTGGCACGTTATGATTAGTTAAAGAACGTATTACAATTAATCATAACTTTTTGTAAAACAAACAAATAAGTGTTTAAAATCGTTTTTATTTGTTATTGATTGTTAAATTTTTTCTGTTACATTTGCTTTAAATTGTTAGTTGTTCCTACATATATTGTATAGCTTATGAGAAATTACTGCTATGGCTTGTTGGTATGGCTGGTGTTGTTGATGAAAGGGTACATGTCATCGGTCTTCTCGTAACTTCATATATTAACAAGAGGGAAACTATGTATATTATTTAATACCGTGTATGGCACGTTATGACTGGCTGAAAAATGTATAACGTTTCATCGTAACTGTTTTAAAAGATGATGAGCAAATAAAAATTTTAAACCGTTTTTATTTGTTGGTGATTGTTATTTTTTTATGTTGCATTCGCTTTAAATTATTAGTTGTTACCATACGTATTGAATAGTTTATAAGAAACTGCTGGTGTGGCTTGATGTTGTTGATGAAGGGCACGTGTCATCAGTCTTCTCGTAAAGATAACAAGAGGTAAACTGTATTTTATATAATATTATGTATGGCGCGTTATGATTAGTTAAGGAATGTATCACATTTAATCGTAACTTTTTTAAAACATGGTGAACAAATAAGTACGTTATATAGTTTTTATTTGTTATTGATTATTGAATTTAATTATTAGCTACCCGCATATGTATTGAAGAGTTTATGAGAAACCGCTGGTATGGCTTGATGTTGTTGATAAAGGGCACATGTCATCAGTTTTCTCGCAAGATAACAAGGGGGAAAGATTGTATACTGTTTGATGCTGTGTATGGCAAGCTATGATTGGTTACAGAATGTATCACGTTTAATCATGACTTTTTTTAAAAGATGATGAAACTATAAATGTTTTAAATCGTTTATATTTGTTGTCGATTATTAAATCTTTTATATGTGTCATTCGCTTTAAATTATTAGTTGTTCCCATATGTTTTTTTTTTTTTTTTTTTGCAAAGTTCATGAGAAACTTCTGCTATGTTTTGAGGTATGGCTTGGTGTTGTTGAGGAAGAGAAAATGTCATCGGGCTTCTTGTAAGATAACAAGAGGAAAACTTTGTATATTATTTAATGATGTGCATGTCGCATTATGATTGGTTGAAGAATCTATTACATTTAATCATAACATTCTTCGATGATGAACAAATAAGTGTGTTATATCGTTTTTATTTGCCATTGATTATTGCATTTTGTTTATGTTGTATTCGCTTTAAATTATTAGTTGCTCCCATATGTATGGCATAATTTATGAGAAACTATTGCTATAGCTTGAGGTTATGACAAACGATTAGATTTTATCATGACTCTTCGGAGAAATAAATCAGTTAATTAATTTTTAATCAGTTGTTAATTTTTGTCAACTTATCTCAGACTTGAAAACTCTCTTCAAAAATTGAAATGGTAGATTGCTTAGCATAATAAACAGTGGTAGCATTTTTTTCCTTGGAAAGGCTGTGAAAACTTTCTTGGTTTTTTCTCCTGTCTAACAAGAATAACTGCCAGTTATATCTTAAAAATCTTTCACTACGATACTCCTTTATCCTTGATGTATCTTACCAATTCAACAAAGTAGTGTACGCTGAACATATCTGTTGTATCTTTCCCGAATAAATAAATTTATGTATTGAAATGTGGGACATAGAAAATATCCAAGGAAAATATTTGTATCGATATTTTACCTTTAGGCTGTGTACTTCATAGATTCTTTCATTAAATAGAGTGTGCAATTATTTCATGAATTCTACCATAGTTAACCATAATAGTTTAATAACTCCAAGCTAAAAAAAATAGACTTTTATTATTTGTCACAAGTGGCAAAACCAAAATTTGCCTCTTCATAATTTTTGTCCATTTCTCTTCCAGGCATTATTTGGTTTTAAAATAAAAATTAAATATTATTAAATTAATAATATTTAATTATTATAATTATCATCATTATTATTTAAGTTATCAATACTTTTAATAATTTATATTTAGATTAAAAAATTAAATATTACATGTATTTAAAGAAATTTCATAATATTTTAATTAATATGTAGCAATATACTGATTAAATCTGATTTCAATTCAAAATATTTTACTTTAGATTACAAAACTCATGAACAACGTAACATTTAATCTTATAAATTCTGAAAATTATGTATATATGGTGTGGGTGGGTATGCGCAGTGACGACGATTCTCTTAAGGCATCTTTTATCGGAACACTGCTCGAGTGCAAAATGATCATTTATGTGCGTGTTCATTCGACAAGCCTTCATTAAAACTTTTATAACTCTTTCTAAATTAAAATTATATGATTTTAATAAACCCATTATAGATGGATTTCTGGTTAAAACTTGACAATTGAAAGGAAAGGACAGCAATAAGTCACAACCTGAGCATAAATACGCTGGCAGCTTTATTGCAGACACTATCGCAAAAAAACGAAAACACTCTATGGCGTTTGTGATGTTCAGTCTCTTGCCTCGTTAGTCGGACTACCTGCTGATGTTCTCCGGGTTTTCTCCCATACTATAATCAATTGTGTGGTCTAAAACACTGCACTGCATTCCTCCTAAAATGCATTACCATCCTTCTTCAGTAACTTGGAGACAAGTGAGTCTTCTACCGACAGGTGCACTATTGCAACAGAATCTGCCCCCCTCCCTCCTTCCATGAGCCCATACGGGTTCTTGGATTTGATCTATATGTTGCTGTCAATCAAACGGGACAAGAAATAACAACTCGCTGGTCGCTGCTCTCCATCAATTAAAACCCAAAACAAAATTAAAGCAAACAGATGGATATATTATTCCTTTAATAATGTGCTGATCAGAAAAGCAATATTTAATTCCAAGGGAACTATGAAACATCAAGTACAGCCTATTAATCATTTTAAATAACATAAATCCAAAATTAAAATTATAATTACTGAGACATATTGTCACATGCAGAATAAATGAATGATAACATCTATAAGTGATTTTATAACATAAAAAAATTATAATTATGAAAATATATACCGTGACATACAGATGTACAAATTAATTATAATTATGAAAATATATACCGTGGCATACAGATGTACAAATTAATTATAATTATGAAAATATATACCGTGGCATACAGATGTTATCTTTCATTTATTACTGCAAGTAATTAAAAAATGAAAACAGATGTTATCTTTCATTTATTACTGCAAGTGATTTTATAACAAAAAAAAATTATAAAAATATATACATCTTTCATTTATTACTGCAAGTGATTTTATAACATAAAAAAATTATAAAAATATATACCGTAAGTGATTTTTCATAACAAAAAAAACATAAAAAAAAATTATAAAAATATATACCGTGGCATACAGATGTTATCTTTCATTTATTACTGCAAGTGATTTTATAACATAAAAAAATTATAATTATAAAAACATATACCGTGGCATGCAGCAATAAATGAAAAATAACATCTATAAGTAATTTTATAACAAAAAAATAGAAATTAAACAAAACAATTTTTCTTTAACATTCAATTGAATAACAAATTTTTAACGCTATTCAATCTCTGTTAGAAAAACAATAGCCCTAACTACCATTTCCATACAAAATGAACTGTCCAAAACCTAATCCTCCGGTACATCTTTTGCCATCACAACAAGTAGGAATATTACCCCTAACAAAGTAGAAGCTATGGCGAATCGACAGAGAGGCTTAGTCGTCATCTAATCTCTTGCCCAATCGACAAATCCCGAAAATAGGCCGATAAAAATACGAACTACCGTCGTTTGTCTTGCTCGCTACCCCTTCCGACACCCCCTTTTAGAACAAAAACAAAAACTCTTTTCGCACGCTTTATAACTTCTTCAAGTCTTTGCCTCTTTCCCACTCAATTGCCGACGCAAAATCGTTTCAGTAAAAGCTGCGCTACTGCGCATGCTTCAATTCCAACCAAGACTTGTGGAACGCGTTATTTTTCAAACAGTTTAAAATATTTCACTAAATTTTCATTAAAATTCAATAACAAAAAGTATTTTATTAATTTTTGAAATAATACAAATTTTAAAAAATGCTTTTCTGGAATTATGTATGTTCTATATAGTATATATTTTTAAAGGAAAATAATTATTAAGATACCTACTTTTTTATAAATTTTTATCGTTTTTATAGTTAATTAAAAGGAATAATATTGATATTTCATAAAATAATAATTATTTTGTTTTATTAAAATATTTTTTTCATGAGCTATCAAAGAAATATTTATATAGATTAGAAGTATATACAACCATTATTTTAGTAGCGAAAGGTTTTAGTATTTTTAATAGATAATTTAATATCTTGAAAGATCACTCAGTGTTGGTAAGACAAATTTGTTTTACAAAGTTAGATCATACATACTTAAAAAATAATGTTTAATATCAAATTTTAACCATTTAAATTCATAACTTGAAATTATACCATCTCTTGTCAGCGTATTGGCATAATTGTACTGAATTTAATATATAATCTTTAGACGTAATTCAGAATTAAATGTAATAACTTTTCTTAATTGTAGGCTACTTTTAAGAAGAGTTATTTTTCCCATAATAGTTTTAATTTTTCGCATAATAGTTTGATTTTTTCGCATATTAGTCTGATTTCGCATAATAGTTCGAATATTAAATAATCAAAATAAGTGTAATAACCGATTTATTATAAAATATTATTAAAAATAAAAATGTTAGAATTAAAAATTTAAAAATAAAAAAAAAATTTTATAACTTTCAAGTTTTCATTTTTTTTTTTTTTTTTCAATTCAATTTCTACAACGGGTCTTCTTTTTAATTTTAAAGAATTTGATATTTTTTAATTAATCTATCTTTTTAATCTGTTTTCAGATTATAACAGCATATCTTATTTATAAATCAAAGCTGAATTTCATTGTAAATTCATTATTTACAAAAGTTCATTAAAATAAAGAATTTTTTTTTTGCCCGGATGAAAAGAGCATGCGCAGTTTTTACTCCCCCGATCACCGGAGCGTTTCCCCCGCGAAAAGATGTACGGTTATTGCCCAGGTAGTGGCCAATAGAGAAGCTTTCGCGAATTACATCTTCTGAGGCAGGAGGTTCGTCGCAAATCCTCTTAATTGCCACGGGGAGGGGAACGTGAAATTATAAGGCAATTAATCGGGAATTATGTTACGTCTGGGAACTAAAATATATTTTTGATTGTTCCGTGTCCCCAATTCTGTTCCGGTCACGTGAGAGTTCTGAACGGAAGATAAATTTCTAAGCCGTGACCGAGCGACATTTGAAAAGCCCACGGAATTCCCGAAGTTTGTTCCTTGCACACAAGACTTTGCATATATTATTAAACACTTCGAACGGGGCTTTCTCAATTTATGGTTCCCTCCACTCTTCGCTTAAAATAAACCTGTAATGTAATATGAATACCTGGAGTTGTTGCTTCATCTTTTGAGTATTGACTTTTCCGCGTTTAAAACTTGCCCCGTAAGAAGATTACGTATTAAAGCGTTTATTAAGGAGGACAGAATTTTCGGCATACAGTTTAAATGAGCTTGCCTTGTTAATTATAGAAGATCTGCATCAAACTATTTGTTTACGGATTTTAGCGTAGTTATTATTAAAATGCAGGATAGAAACAATGCTTATGGTTTGCAATCTATAATTTCCTTCTAGAAACTACTAAATCTCTGATTGCACAAGAAAAATTTAGCCTTTTAGTTCGACGTTTGGTAGTAATTTTTAAACAAATTACATATTTTAAAGTGATTGTCAAAAATAGCTTGAAGTTTGATTGTAATTTTTAAATAAATAGCATATTTTCCAATGATTCTCAACAATAGCTTGAAGTCTTATTATAACTTTTAAATAAATAGCATATTTTCCAATGATTATCAATAATAACTTGAAGTCTGATTGTAATTTTTAAATAAATAGCATATTTTCCAATGATTGTCAATAATGATGTTGTATAATAAATATAGGTTGCAAAGTGCAGATAATGTTGCTTTCCAATATCAGGCATATTATTCCAGGAAATAACAAAGTAGGGACTGCAACATTAATACAAATTACGGCCTTAGATGGGTGTGGTCTTGATTCAGTGTTGTTCCATGGTGTCACGGTAGAAACTGAATTATTTCTGTAAATGATAATACGACATCGTTAGCTGTCATATTTATTTACAATTTAAAAGACAGCAGTGTGGCACACTTTGTTGTTACTAATCCCACCTGGTGCAGTAAAAACCTACACCATGTCCAATAGACACCATCGCAGGTGACTGGTTCATGGCTAAGGGTTATATGCTTAAAATAAACCTGTAATGTAATATGAATACCTGGAGTTGTGGACTTAGTTACTTTATCTTTTTTATCTTTGTATTGACTTTTCCGCATTTAAAACTTCCCCCTTAAGAAGATTACGTATTAAAGCGTTTATTAAGGAGGACAGAATTACATATTGTTTAAATGAGCTCGCTTGTTAATTGTAGAAGATCTACATCAAACTATTTGTTTACTGATGTCAGCGTAGCCATTACTAAAATACAGAATAGGGTTATATAAAATTGACACACTGCTTAAGTTTTATAATGTAGAAGGGGTACCAAGGCCGTATGCCTTCTGCCAGATACAAGAAAACTAATTCTGAATAATATGATAGTAAAAAGGAAAATAAAATTTTAACAATATAATACGTCATTTAACATAATGATTCCTTTTATCCATTTGTGTAGACAATTAACGAATACATCTGCAAGTGATTTTGAATTTAATTGACATTATCATTATATCTTTAAAGTTTTCAAGGACATTTTCTTAATTTCTAGTTTTAACAGATACTCTTATTCAAACCAAAAATAACAGATAAAAAAAAGTCTTTCTAAAAAAATATAAAAAAAGGGTAATTTGAATTACTGCAACATTTTGTCAAGTATATTCATGCTTCAGAAATGTCACCTTTCCGTGCGATGGAAGAAAAATAAATATTCAATGTTGATGCCTTCTTATCACACAACACAGCACAGTAGATTTTCAAAATAACTTTATGGAGATTACCATAACAGTTCAAAGCGATTCGTAACAAAGTTCCCAAATGCCCTTACGGTACATACTTTTTTTTTTAATCCCAACAGAACGCTCGCTAAATGTTGCATCGTTATTCAAATCTACGATTTTTCATACAAACGATGAAAGGGTTCTGAGTTAAAATGCCTGTTATTCGAAAGCAACATTATTTGCATTTTGCAACTTGTTTTTATTATACAACATTATTATTGAACAACCACTGGAAAATACGCTATTTGCTCAGAAATTACCACCAAACTTCAGGCTAAAAGGCCAGAAAGGCATTTATGTTCTAATATTACAAAAATGATCTATACCTTAATAATAATAATAATAATAATAGTCATTTATCATTATGCTTCATTTGTATCCATTTGTGTAAGCAATTAACGAATGCATCTGTAAGTCATGATTTAATTGATACTGTTATTATATTTAAAAAAGTTTTTCAACGACATTTTCTTAATTTATACTTTTATCAGAAATTCTAATTTGAACTATTGATAATAGATAAAAAAAAAAATACTGATAATAGATAAAAAAAAAACTTTATTCCTAAAAAATAAAATAAAAAAAGTAATTTGAATTACAGCAACATTTTGTCAAGTATATTCATACTTCAGAAATGTCACCTTCCCGTCCAATGGATGGAAAATAAATATTCAATGTTGATGACTTCTTATCAGACAACACAGCACAGTAGATTTTCAAAATAACTTTATGGAGATTACCATAACAGTTCAAAGCGATTCGTAACAAAGTTCCCAAATGCCATTACGGAACATGCTACCTTTTTTTCATCCCTACAGCACGCTCGCTAAATGTTGCGTCGTTATTCAAGTCTACGATTTTTGATACAAACGATGAAAGGCATATGGTCATGAGGGAATAATTATCCAAACGGATGTAAAATTTCAATACTATATTTTATCTTCACTTCCAACAGCCTTGTTTCGTTCCTAGTCACATGCCCTCTACTTTGCATTTAGATTAGTTTTTCTCTTCACACAGTGGCAACACGAACGATTCTTCCCTTCATCTTGGATCTTTTCCAATATAAATATTACCATTAAAAGAAGGCATGGGGAGAGAGACTGCGATGAAACAATACCGGATAGAAATTCGCCGTGGCTGTGAGAGTTTTCGAATTTCGAACGCGAAGAGTTAATTAACGCAATATTTCTTCGCGAATGAAATGTCTTGGCTGTCAGAAAGGGAAAAATTTACTTTTGACAAGTTTCATTTTGTTCATGTGGATATTTATTATCTTGCAGGCCCTCTTTGAAAATGTCCCTTGCATACTGATGATGGCCTAGGCCTTCCATTTATGTTGGAAGACAGACCTCTGACAATTTTCTTCTTTTGTTGAAAATGGCTATTTGCTATTAGCGCAACCTGAAATGTAATTTTTTTCAGTTGTTGTTGCTGTTATTATTGTTGTTGTTATTTTCCAGGGCTCTTTTGTTCTTTTGTTTGAAGAGGTGTGGATGTAGTCACTTTTCTCTTCGGAATTAGATATTTCACGAAAGGGTTAAATTATTTCAGAAAAGAAATTAAAGTGCGTGTTATGCAGTTGGCTTTTGTTTGGAAAATGTGATTATTCTCCGGCCATTTTGACTTTGGCTTTTTGAACTGAGACATTTTTACTAACTTGTATTGTAAATGCAAAGATCATTTTGAATTCATTGCGCATTGTACGATAAGAAGTTCAAAGGATTGTTATAAATAAATTTCAAATATAAATAAATTGTATTTTTGTCAATTTAGAAAACTAAAGTTGTGAATAGTTCTATTTATATATGTATTGAAATATAGTCAGAAAGGAAGAAATTTGCTTTTGACAAGTTTCATTTTGTTCATGTGGATATTTATTATCTTGCTGGGCCTCTTTGAAAGCGTCCCTTGCATACTGATGATGGCCTAGGCCTTCCCTTTCTGTTACGAGACAGACCTCTGACAATTTTCTTCTTTTTGTGAAAATGGCTATTTGCTATTAGTGCAGCCTGAAATGTAATTTTTTTCAGTTTCTGATGTTGCTATTGTTGTTGCTGTTGTTGTTATTGTAAGTTTCCAGAGCTCTTTTGTTCTTTTGTTTGAAGAGGTGTGAAGTAGTCACTTTTCTCTTCGGAATTAGATACTTCACGAAAGGGTTAAATTATTTCAGAAAAGAAATTAAAGTGCGTGTTATGCAGTTGGCTTTTGTTTGGAAAATGCGATTATTCTCCGGCCATTTTGACTTTCATGTTTGCTATGAATTGGGAAATTATTTTTACTAATTTATGTTGTAAATGTAAATATTATTTTTATTCATTGGGCATTGTATAATAAGAACTTCAAATTATTGTTATAAATAAACTTCAAATGTAAATAAATTGTGTTTTTGACATTCAATCATTGTTGTTGTTATTGTAAGTTTCCAGAGGTAATTTGTTCCTTTGTTTGAAGAGGTATCGAAGTATTTCATCGGAATTAGATACGTCACGAAAGGGTTAAATTATTTCAGAAAATAAATTAAAGTGCGTGTTCTGCATTTGGATTTTGGCAGCAGTTGGCTCGACCATTTTGACTTTGACTTTTTGAAATGAGAAAATTTCTTGAGAAATTATTTTTACTAATTTGTTTTGTAAATGTAAAGATCATTTTGAATTCATTGCTTATTGTACAATAAAAAGTTCAAATTATTGTTATAAATGAACTTCAAATATAAATTAATTTCTTTTTTGACACATTCAAATATATTCAAATATAACCAGAAAGGGAAAAATTTACTTTTGACAAGTTTCATTTTGTTCACGTGGATATTTATTATCTTGCTGGGCCTCTTTGAAAGTGTCCCTTGCATACTGATGATGGCCTAGGCCTTCCTTTTCTGTTACAAGACAGACCTCTGACAATTTTCTTCTTTTTGTGCAAAATGGCTATTTGCTCTTAGCGCAACCTGAAATGTAATTTTTTTCAGTTTCTGCTGTTGTTATTGTAAGTTTCCAGGGCTTTTTGCTCTTTTGTTTGAAGAGGTGTGGATGTAGTGACTTTTCTCTTCGGAATTAGATACTTCACGAAAGGGTTAAATTATATCAGAAAATAAATTAAAGTGCGTGTTCTGCAGTTGGCTTTTGTTTGAAAAATGTGATTGTTCTCCGGCCATTTTGACTTTGGCTTTTTGAACTGAAACATTTTTACTAATTTATGTTGTATCTGTAAAGATCATTTTGAATTCATTGCGCATTGTATGATAACAAGTTCAAAGAATAGTATAAATAAGTTACAAATATAAATAAATTGTGTTTTTGACAATCATTTGCTGTTGTTGTTATTGTAAGTTTCCAGAGCTCCTTTGTGATGTTGCTCCTTGATGTAGTCACTTTTCTCTTCGGAATTAGATACTTCACGAAATTGTTAAATTGTTTCAGAAAAGAAATTAAAGTGCGTGTTATGCAGTTGGCTTTTGTGTGGAAAATGTGATTATTTCTCGGCCATTTTGACTTTACTTTTTGAATTGAGAAAAGTTCTTGAGAAATTATTTTTACTAATTTGTATTGTAAATGTAAAGATCTTTTTCAATTCATTGCGCATTGTACAATAAGAAGTTCGAATTATTGTTATAAATAAACTTCAAATATATATAAATCGTGTTTCTGATAATCAATTGCTGCTGCCGTTGTTGTTGTAAGTTTCTAGAGCTCCTTTTTTATTTCGTTTTAAGTGTGGAAGTAGTCACTTTTCTTTTCTAAATTAGATACTTAACGAAAGGGTTAACTTTATTTCAGAAAAGTAATTAAAGTTCGTTTTCTGTAGTTGGCTTTGTTTGGAAATTGTGATTATTTCTCGGCCCTTTTGACTGAACATTTTGTTAACAATTATTATTTTTTTGAACAATTGGCTTTACTAATTTTTATTGGGAATGTAAAGATCATTTTGAGTTCATTGCGCATTGTATTATAATAAAAATAATTGTTAATTGTTCAAAGGATTATTATAAATAAACTTCAAATATAAATAAACTGCGTTTCTAACAACTAAAAAAAGTTGAAGTTGTGAATAGTTCAATTTATATAAACTTTGAGATATATATCAGATATATACAATCATTTTAATTCTTTATTTTTTCCTTTATTAATGTATATATAATAGAAAAAATAAAGAATATATATATATATATATGTGGTTTTATGGTAACGAGCACAGTTAGCGTATAATAAGACTTGGGTTCTAATCCACTTACGCTATTACGCTAGACGCAGCTTTCAGAAACGAGGGTACTTGTTGGCAATTTAGGCAATGTATAAACGTCTTGCATCAACTTACAGAATAACTGTATACAGTTTTTAATTTAGATCATTCAAAATTTTGCTTTCATTTAAAGATTTCCCATTATTTAGTTATTCGTTTAGGATAGATGCTATGTTCTTTGAATATTTAAAAGAAAAACACTGAAGATAAAAAGTTTTAAAAATATTTCAAAAAATTGTTTTTTTAATTTTATTTCATTTTATTTCTACATGACAGTTTTTTACACAATTTTTTTCTTGAAATAAATTATTCTGGGGAAAAGATTGCGACATATATTTGTTTTATATAATGTAAACATTATTTAAATGACCATTATGCATAATTCATACAATATATACTTTTTCAGTGACTATCCCTCTGATTATCGATGCCGCATGTTTGCGCTTCGTGTGCTGGAAGTAGCATGGATAATTGTAGTGATCCATAATCCACTTTAACCTATAGGTCCCAGGCTAATATGACTGGAGAGAGTAGGGCTGACAACCCTAGCCCGCAAAAAGAATATATCTCATGTTTCGAAATTTGCCAATAGGCAGACGGGCAGGGCCTACCATGGGGCTCTAACGCCGTTGAAGAAGAATATACATTCATTATTCTAAACAAAAATTATGCACGCTAAAAGAATAATTTTTAATTTTATTTTATTTAAATTCAATAATAGTGGAATTCAGCAATTTTTATTTAGGTAGATTAGATTTTAACAGTATTAAACAAATATATTTAATTGTCTTTAATTTGGTTTGATTCTTTGTGGCCATTGTTTGGCTTGGTAGGACTAAGCAGACTGAAATCTACTGTTTAAAGTGGATTCCGAACCACTAACGAACATTTCTGCTATGGTAACAAAGGACAGATATTTAGCCACTTTACTATCACTTAATTACGTTTTACAAACAGTAAAAAATACTAACCTAATCAACTCATAACCTGCCGGAAGTAATTTTATAAAAGGCCCTCTATATTTAAAAATTCTTTGCTTATAACAAATGAATGCAAATTGTTATTAGAAACCTTTTTCTTTCATGTCAGTTGTAACGGCACCATAATATGATCTTAAATAATATATAAGAACTAATTAAAACATTTTAAAGTTGTTTTGAAACAAACATATGCTTTATTTCTTGCTGTTTTCTGCCATCTATAATTTAAGTTCTGTAATAAGGCACGGGTCTTGAAAGGGAGAAGGGTGGATCTCACTCGAATAAAATACTGGAAACTCTAAAAATAACTACTCTTTATATTTCGTGTTATATATAATTTCCTCATTTATTTTATGTAATATGTAATTATATATAAATTTATTAAAAACATAAGTGTAAAAATAACAACTTTATCTGCAAAAAAAATTATTTTTATTTCATCAAACCGTTTTGTAAAGAATATATTTTTAAATTAAGTTTGCTTTTTTATGTACTAAAGTGTTGTATATCTTAGCAGCTAGCTAGGTACGGTTGATGATTAATTAAGGCAGTTTACACAAGATAAATTATTTTTTAAATAATAAGGAACTTTTAAATAATAAATAGCTCTTCCAATTATTAATCAAATGGCTCTTTCAAATATTAAATAATTGGCTTTATTTTTCAAATGTCCCTTACTGAAATGTGACTTCTAAAGTTATTGTAGATGGCCACTCCAGTTCTATAACTTACTAGCTGCTTTATAGTTGGCATATTTCCAGGGACACTACTAATATATTTATTTTAATCAGAATTTTAAAAGTCTCATTAAATAAAACATTTTTCTATTATTTCTCAATGTTAACGAAACTAACAATATTAAATGACTTTCAATTCGTTCTGATAAAGCGTTTGCAAACTGGAAAAAGAAAATTAAATCTTTAAAAATTTTTGAAACATCTCAAAACGTATTAAATCTGGAATATATTGAAAAACGATATTTTTATATATTCTATGGAAAATTTACAGTACAACAAATATAATAAAAAATAAACACAAGAAGCAATATAGAAACAAATGACATCAGTTAATCCATCCACTTAAGTCTGACAATCCAATAATGAATCCATAAAGAAACAGGAAGCAAGATGAGACATATCTATTTCTTCCTGATTATCACACAGGAAACGGAATCCTTTTAATTCTGTGAAGGTGCTTGGGAGATAATCGTGACCACAGAAAAGCCGTAGCAATGGCAACGATTTTTTTTCTAGGCCCTTCCGGGATGTCATGAATCTGATTATACCAGGGCTTGTGACTGTTTCTAGCGGCAACATCCTTAAAGACACCTCCTCAACACCCTCTTTTTTAATTAACCTCTCTCTTATTTTCGAACAATCCACGTACGTTCCACTGCAGTACTCTAAGAAACTCACAACTGAAAGCCGCATTTATAGACCATTTTGCCGTTTCAGATGTTGCCCTGAGTGCACTGTGAGAAGGTAGACCTATGTTGCACTCCTGGAAAAAAAACGATTGATAATTGGTTTATTTAATAAGTATATTTTTTTTATTCAGATATATCATATTCGTAAAAACGGGATAGTTGAATAAAAAACTTAAAGTTAATAATCAATATATTGAAGAATAAAAACGAAAGATTCATTGGTATACATTTCTTTCCTTTTTTTCCGATAAAAAAAAATCACGTGTTAAAAGATGTTTTTAATTAAATAGAAAAATAACAAAGCAAATTAATCCTATATAATACAAATTTAATTACTTTCTGGCAAGTATTTATAAAAACATTAACTCCGTAAATCGATATTATTATTTTCCGTTAAATAAATGACCTTAACCATTACAGTGTATTTAATAATACTTAATTCTCGAGTAGTTTGACATTTGACACATTTAGTTAATGTTACTAACCAGCTGAGACAGTCTTGCGCAGAGGATTTTGTTTTCAACGGACCTGTTTACTCTCCTTCCTCATTAGCGTCTTCATCTCCTACGACTGAAATTAATAAATATTTAATATCCCTCTTTCTGGAACTTACCAAATAGTCTGATGCAAGATAATGAAAATTAATGAAAGTTTGAAATATGAGTTCATGTATGAGTTCTTATGCTGAAAATGAAATCATTTTCTTGCAATGCATTTCAAATGAGTGATAATTGTCCTCTCTGCATTAGAACACATTCAAAGTAAACCCTGGTTAAAGCATGTTGCAGTATAAGATAATCACAAAATGTTTCTTTTTTTTTTTTTTTTTTTTGGTAAATTTTCAAACACTGGAGCGATTGTTCTCCGGCGCTTGGTGCCACAGATTTCGGATTCGAATCCCGGCGGTGTCACGGATGTTTGTTCGGAATCCACTTTAAACCATAGCTTTCCGGTCTAATATGACTGTAGAGGGACGTAGGGCTGACAACCCTACCCAGTAAAAAGAAACCATCTCCTGTCTCGAAATCTGAAATTACGCAGACGGCCTTGGCCCTGGGGCTGTTGCGCCACTGATGATGAGGATGAGGAACGATAATTACCATAATTGTTTTTGCATTATGATCATGATAATTATAATGATCATGATGATATGATTCGATTGCATTATGATCATTATGATCATGACCGTATAATTACTTTTACAAAGATGAATGTTATTTTAATTCATTTCATATCGAATTAACTTTAATTGTGATTTGTCACAAATATTAATGGACATTCTTATGTTGGATTATTATATACTGCAATTAATTATGCATGCAATTATATTCTGTTTTTAGTTTACATCCAGACTGTTAAACGTATACTCTATTTTGAGTATACGTTAAGAATTTTTATATTTGACTGAAATGTCTTAGCTGATACGTTAGCTTTGTTTGGAAGGTCTCAACTTAAACATCCTAAGTTCGAAAGCCTAAACTTGAAGTTGTCATATATAAATATTGAGTAAAATCACTAGGCCATAAAATTCTTTTGTTTGGTTTGAGAAAGCAAAGAGTTAGAACCCCTATTTTAAATATTTTGTCATGTCCTATCTATCCCCTATTTTTAATAGCTTGACATGTCCTGTCATGTCATGTCAATCCCCTATTTTCAAAGTCATGTTTTCAATTTCATGTCAATCCCCTATTTTCAAAGTCATGTTTTCAATTTCCTGTCAATCCCCTATTTTTAAAGTCATGTTTTCAATTTCATGTCAATCCCCTATTTTTAAAGTCATGTTTTCAATTTCATGTCATTCCCTATTTTTAATGTCATGTTTTCAATTTCATGTCATTCCCTATTTTTAATGTCATGTTTTCAATTTCATGTCATCCCCTATTTTCATTGTCATGTCAATCAGCTGTTCATTTCATATTTCGGTGTCACAATGTAGGCGTTGTATAGCAAGTTCTTACTAATTCACTCTGGAATCTAGAAAATAATGACTTTTTCATAGGTAATTTATTAGAGGTCAATAGCCAGGTATTTGAAAATAAAGATAAATATTGACTTTATATCCCATTCTTATTCAAATATATTAACCTATTTGTTATTAAAATCTATCATCTGTAATATTAAGTCGAAAAGTTCCTATACATTTTCTGAAGCATTCAAGATTTTGCCTCTTAAATAGTGCTATTTTTTATATAGTTTATAATATGTAACAAATATTCTAAACTAATGCCAAAAACTAATTCATTTTTGCTTTTTATAACGGCCATCACATCATATGAAATCTAATATGATCAAAACTTCAAATCATTCCAATTTATCCAAAATAATTCAAGATGTACTTTTTTTTAAACAAGAAATTAAATCAAGAACAAAAATCAATATAAATTCATCATCCTCTTCTCCACGTTGAAGCATTTCTCCTCGACAAGTTCTGGTTAGTCCACGAAATAATTAATGCTCCAAGATTTAATTTCTCATCGTTCTGGCTGTTAAATAAAAATTCCTTGACATTTCATTTTCACAAGTCATTTTCTTCACCGAGTTGTTCACCACAAACAATGGTTCTGACTTCATTTCGTTCTCATTTCTTTCCGAAATATGATGAAAGAATTCAAAATGATATTGAAATTCTGTAATTAATGGAGTTTTTGAAGAACCGCATCAAATATATTGGACGTTTAAAGTAAATTTGATCGAATTACTCAAGAGTTGTCTTCTATCTTTTTTATCTTGAAGTTGCGTGAAATTTTAAACTTTCTGCTACAGTATTAGCATTTCATTATACAAATTATAACGTTTTGTTTTTTGACGAAATTATTTTTCAGATGTCCTGAAATTAATGAGCTTTCTAAAAAGAAAAATGTTAAATATTTATGGAATGCATTTTGTTAAAAAATAAATTGTTTTCAGAGGAAAAGTAATTGAGTTACAAACATTATTAACTTAACCAAAAAAAAAAAAAAATTTTAAGGCCTAACTACTAGCTCAGTGCTAATGTACTCAACTAGGGAGAAGGAAAGCTCAAATTCCAAATATAAATTCACTGACAGTGTCCGTTACCGTCATGGTTTTCAGAAAACAGAAGATTCAGTGTCAATTTAGCTTGCCAATGATATCGTCAGTCTCTCATATAACAAGCAAATACGATCAGTTATTCCTAAATGCTCTCTTGGAAATCTATTCTTAATTCATCGTCCATAATATACATAGGACACTAGACCCACTGATGTCCACTGACAAAAAATTGATAAAAAATATATATAAACGTTTAGAATAAAATTTTTATTACTTAAAATAATTGTGTATTTCATTATAACATATCGTAACACGTTAAGATTTATATAAATGTATAATCCGATGTTGATTTAATTGTTAAAATTAAAAAAAAAATGAAATCTACTCACGAATTTCAATTTATCATGTGTGAATATACGGTGATGAGCATATTAATATGGGAGTATACCAAGAAATTTATGAAGCTATTATTCAGAATAATACAAGAACTTTCAAATTCAATAGATACGGGAATATTCAAATGTTCGATAAACTCTAAAACTTCACAAAGCAGTAATTGTTTAAATACTACAAGAAACACTACCAAATTCAACAGATTCGAGAATATATCAATGTTCGATACTATGAAATTTCAAGAAGAAGTAATTGTTCAAATACTGCAAGAAGAACTACCAAATTCAATAGACGGTAATATACTAATGCTATGAAACTTCATGAAGAATCAATTGTTCAAATTCCACACGAAGCACTATACAATACAAACAGAAAATTCTGTTAAGTGATGGTTAAATTATAATTTATAAACATAAATTAATCCTTAGACATTATTTTGAGGATATTGATATAATAAACTGTTTTATAATTTGAAAGCCATACGATTCAAAATGAAATGAAGAGCACGTGACTCTATATTAGTCAATCGTTATATTTAACAACACATATTTCATTTATACATACACTGAAATGACAAAAGTCATGGGATACCTCTTAATATCGCGTCGGCCCTCCTTTCGCCCGGCGAAGTGCAGCAACTCGACGTGGCATGGACTCAACAAGTCGTTGGAAGACTTCTGCAGGAATATTGAGCCATGCTGTCTCGATAGACGTCCATAATTGTGAAAGCGTTGATGGTGCAGGACTTTGGGCACGAACAGATCTCTCGATGATGTCCCATAAATGCTCGATGGGATTCATGTCGGGCGATCTAGGTGGCCAGATCATTCGTTGGAATTGTCCAGAATGTTCTTCAAACCAATCGCGAACAGTTGTGGCCGGTGACATGGCGCATTGTCATCCATAAAAATCCCATCGTTGTTTGGGTACATGAAGTCCATGAATGGCTGCAAGTGATCTCCAAGTAGCTGAACATAAGCATTTCTAGTCAATGTTCGGTCCAGTCGCACCAGAGGACCAAGTCCATGCCATGAAAAAACAGCCCACACCATTACGGAGCCACCACCAGCTTGAACAGTGTCTTGCTGACAGTTTGGGTCCATGGCTTCGTGGGGTCTGCGCCACACTCGAACCCTACCATCAGCTCTTACCAACTGAAATCGTGACTCATCGGGCCAGGCCACGGTTTTCCATTCATCTAGGGACCAACCGATATGCTCACGTGCCCACGAGAGTCGCTGCAAGCGATGTCGTTCTGTCAGTAAAGGCACTCGAGTCGGTCTTCTGCTGGAATAGCCCAAGAAAGCCAAATTTCTCCGCACAGTTCTAACAGACAAGTCCCACATTGATTTTTGAGGTTATTTGACGCAGTGTTGTTTGTCTGTTAGAATTTACGACTCTTTGCAGACTTCGCCGGTCTCGGTCGTTAAGTGCAGGCGGTCGACCACTGCGCTGTCCATGGTGGGATGTTATGCCTGAAATTTCATACTCTCGGCACACTCTTGACACAGTGGATCTGGGAATGTTGAATTCCCTAACGATTTCCGAAAGGGCATGACAAATGCGTCTAGCTCCAACTAACATTCCGCGTTCTAAGTCTGTTAATTCCCGTCGTGCGGTCATCATCACGTCAAAACCTCTTCACATGAATCACTTGAACAGAAATGAAAGCTCTGCGAAAGCACTGCACATTTATACCTGTTCTACGCAATGCTACTGCCATCTGAAAATTTGCATATTGCTATCCCATGACTTTTGTCACTTCAGTGTATATAAAATAAAATCATGTGAAAATCAACATTTATTTTAAAATAAAACGTTTTGAAGTGAAAGTTTCATATGCTGTGCAAGACGATTAATTTGTTTTAAATAATAACTGAGCTTTTATTTACTAACTTTCCTTTTTTTTGTTATACATCTTGAAACTCTAACCAGGACACCATGTTCACACTTGACAATAAGCCATTATAGAGATCGTCATTGAATCCCTTGGTAGTGCAGGCTAACTAGCGTGCAAAACGAAAAGATTTTTGTTGGTAGATGGCTATTGACATATTAATTGAATTTAAATGAATTAAACTATATTTTCAGAAAAATCTATGAAATTTATTTCGTTAAATGTCAATTTCACTCTGCAATTACATATGGATAGAATATCTCATTTTAATCAAAGTATTTATTATTCAAATAGCAAATAAGACAAAAATTCATAGGATCAAAAACTCCAAATGAATGTGTCCAATACATTTTTATTACATCTTTACATATCATTGTTTATGCAATGGTATTTCTTGTGTTGTTTCAGCATTTCTTACAAATATAAGCAAAATATTACCAATTTCTTTTAGCAAATGCCAGTTTATATTTCCCCATACCCTCTTTTGTAACAATAATCTTATTTTATGCTTCATATTCCGAACAAAAGTTATTTATTTTAGCAGAATCCCAACTATTATTTTTAGTCGTAAGTTGTTTCAAGGTGCCTCAGTATTTTTCTCCTCGTTCATAAACTTGTCAGTTACCATCCAGCCTTCTGATTTTTCCGTGAAAAATTAGCTTTCTTATCCAAAAAATAATATCTCTGTTCTAAAAGAATTAGAAATGTTTTTCCATTAAAAAATAATCTTAGAAATCAAAATCAAAATATATTCCATCTGGCTTTGCATAATATTTCAATAACATCATTTTTCAGGCAATTGAAAAACAGTACTGAATTAAAAATAACATAGAAATAAAATAGCCTTGCTAAAAAATTTATTTTCTATGCAAAGCCTCCAATTAACGTATTTCTGCAATACAGAATATACTATAATATATATTTTTAGACAATGGTGGATATAAAGTAAGTGTTTTTATTCCCATGAAAGCAATTATAATTCATTTTAATATTTGGTAATTCAATTAAATAGAATGTGTAGTTTTGATATTTTGTAAGTTAATACAATTCGAGATTTTTTAGTTTATTTTGTTATAAAGTTTTAATTTAAATATAAACTTGTAATATTTTATTTATCTAGTTTAAAAATTTAATTGTAGTAATAATTATAAATTTCTGTTTAATTAAATATAAAATTTAAGTTTAATTATAAAGGGTCTGTTCATTTAGTTGTGTGTATTTTAGTCATACATTTCAGTTTATTTAAACTAAATAACTAAATGAACATTGTTTCAAAATTCCAATGAACTTTTAATTAATATTTGTTCGAACTTAATTTTTTTTTTTTTTTCGAAACTCATTTTTATTTGTTGAATCTCAATCATCACCAGTTTTTAAATTTTATTTTTATTTATTAAATTTAATTCATCATCAATTTATCAATTTTTTTTTATTCGTGTAGTTTAAATTACAAAATTTTCCTTTCACATTTTAAGAAGGATTTTGTGTTTTGGTTATTAATTATAATTTAAATTTCTTGTATTAAATTAAATTGGGGGTTTGTTATTATAATTTTAGCCCCCGTTATATATTTCTGAGATGCTAAATTTATAACACTGGCCAGCAAATTTTTATATGCTCCTTAAAAAGAACGCTGGAATCATTATGAGGAAATTTTAAATACAGAAAATTACGGTCTATAGAGAAATGAAATAGTAATTTATAGAATTTCTGTTTAATTATAAAATTTAAATTTAATTATAAACTTCTACTCATTTAGTTAGTCAAAATTTCAGTTTCCTTAACTAAATGAACATTTGTTTTGAAATTCGAATGAACTTCTAATTAATATTTGTTCGAATTTAAATCATTTTTTTTTCGACACTCAGTTTTTATTTACTGAATCTGAATCATCACCAATTTTTCAATTTTCTTTTTTATTTATCGAATGTAATTCATCAATTTTCCAAATTGGTGCAGGTTATTAATTTTTTTTATTTATTGAATTTAATTAATCATCATTTTTTTTAAATTTATTTTTATTCGTGTAATTTAAATTATCAAAATTTTCAATACACATTTCATGACAGATTATGTGTTTGAATTAAGAATTATAATTTAAATTTCTTGTTTTAACCTAAAATGGAGGTTTGTTGTATACGGTGTAATAATAGTTATATAAAATTGAGGTGTTAAAATTATATTAATAATCAGGTAATCCTTATATGATCATTAAAAACAACGTTAGGATCATTATGAAGAAATTTTTAACAAAAGAAAAATTACTATTTACGGAGAAATAAAATAGTAATAAAATTATAAATTTCTGTTTAATTAATCATAAAATTTAAATTTAATTATAAAATTATAAACTTTTGTTAACTTAGTTCTGTATATTTTATTCATACATTTCTTTTTACTTAAACTACATAACTAAATGAAAATTTTTTTCGAAATTCCAATTACCTTTAATTAATATTTGTTCGAATTTAAATCATTTTTTTTTCGAAACTCATTTTTATTTGCTGAACGTAAATCTTCACCAGTTTTTCAATTTTATTTAATATTTCTTGAATTTAATTCATCATCCATTTTCCAAACTTGTTGTAGTTGAACAGTGTAATTTAAATTACAAAACTTTTACTTACACATTTTATGACTGATTATGTGTTTCGATTATTAATTATAATTTAAATTCCTTGAATTAAGCTAAAATGGAGGTTTGTAGTTTACTGTGTACTTGGATAAATTTGAGATGCTAAAATTATAATGGGACCTGAGAAACAGGTGCTCTGGTGCTCGGTGCCGCAGATTTAAGGTTCGAATCCTGGTGGTGCCGTGGATGTTTGTGGTGGTCCTGAATCCCTTTGAAACCGTAGATCCCTATCTAATATGGCTGTAGATTGCTGGTCTTAGGGCTGGTACTCCTATCATGTTAAAAGAAAACGTCTAATGTCTCGAAATCTGACCAGATGATATCCCTGGCCCATTATGGGGCTGTTGAGCTAATAAAGAAGAAGAAAATTATAATAATGGCCAGCTGATTTTCATATGTTCATTAAAAAGCACATTGGGGTCATTATTAGGAAATTTTTAACAACAGGAAAAACACAATCTATGGAGAAATTATAAGCAATTTGGCTAACGAAAATCTTATGCAAGAATAGAAATCTAATTGCATAAAACTAATCTTATATAAAAACATTTTGACATACGTTTTCTTATCCAGTTTATACGTCAGAAGCAATGATTGTTGTTGATAAAGAAACAAGAAAAATTCCATAAATAATGTGGAGAGTAACTGTAAAAAGATTCTTAACGATTTTGCTTCAATTATAATAAAACTGAATCTAAAAATAGGACAATAAGGTAATAAAAGTTAATAGTAAATTTTTGTAAGATTTTTGTAACATTAGTTTCAAAAGGGTTACATTGTTTGTTATACCCATATTGATTTTCTCAGATTCGTAAATCCCTAACATTAGTTTCAATAGGTTTCATTGTTTGTTATTCCGATATTCATTTGAATTATCACTTAACTTAATGTTAATCTATGTATACATCGTTCAAACCAAACGTTATAAGTGGCAAATAATTTAGTTTAGAGATAAATCCACCCTTCACTATTGACTAATGCACGTAAAGCTGCAGCGTACAGGTAAGTTTAGTGTCATTATAAATGCATTATTGCCTGGTAGTAAATGTGCTGCGCTGGAATAACATGAAAGCAACGAGATTTAATCAAATCTAATATTCATCCGCTGTGTGGGGTGGGGGAAATTTCATGCGTGGGAGTCAACCCTCCACCCAATCGTTTGTCTGCTGATGACGTCTCCGGGGAAGTGCTGTTGGTGCGTCCCTTCAGAAAACTGTGGGCGTTGGTCATACTTTGTCAAAACGACATTTTGGAATCTTCGAATCATTTATATCATGATGCAGCTTGCTCTTAAGGAAAGGTACTTAAATAATGAGAGGGGGAACTGCAATATTTAACCTTGAATCGTGTATTAGCAAATAGCATCGTTGTGTACATATTTGCAACTAGGTTAATGTATAAACAAGGTATAATTAAAGTGCAGTTTACTTTTTAAGTCCATACAGAAACAAAATATCCAAAAAAAAGATGGGTAATCAATTTGAAGAATTAGGTTTAGAAGTTGCTTTCAAATGTGCACCTAACACAAGTATTTCTATGATTTTTTTTTATAGTTGAAAATAAATAAATGGCATTTCATTGAAATATATTTTCGACTTAATAATACATCGTAAAAAATGCTAATAATTAAGGTAAATTATGCTAAGCGTTATGCTAAATTATGCTAATTATGTTAATAATCGGGTTTAGAAGTTGCCTTTTAAATGTGCACCTAACTGTTAATTCTATGATTTTTATAGTCTAAAATAAATAAATGGCATTTCAATAAAATATATTTACGGCTGAATAATACATACTTTGTAAAAAAATGCTGATAATTATTCTAAATTATGCTAAGAATCAGGTTCAGAAGTTGTCTTTTTAAATGCGCACCTAACAAGTATTTCTATGATTTTCATAGTGGAAAATAAATAAATGGTATTTCAATTAAATATATTTACAGTTAAATAATGCATACTTTGTAAAAAGTTGATAACCATGCTAAATATTATGCCAGAAGTTTCCTTTAAAATATGCACTTAACTGTTATGATTTTTATAATTGTAAATAAATAAATGGCATATCAATGAAATATATTTACAGCTAAATAATGCATACATTATAAAAAAAAAGTTAATAATTATGTTAAAGTCCTTTTATTTAAAAAACATTTCATTGAAGTAAAAAATAAAAACTAATTAAACCTAAAGTTTTATAAATTAATTGGATTGCTTTATTAAAGTTGTGTTTAATTAGTTTTAATAAGATTGAGAAACTATTGATCCAAAAATTATTGAAACTGTTTCGACAAATTATTTTCTCCAAGAAATTAAATATTTAACTATTTCATTACCATTATTTTATGTTAACATTTCTTTTAATCATAGTTAATAAAAAATAAAAAACATTTCAGCGTCATTTGTTATTTCTCTTCTCTTTCATAACCTTTTCATATTAAAACCAAAAAAAAGTTTGCTTCCTTATGCCACTCATTTGACACCATTATAATAAAAGAGATAAAAAAAGCCCAAACTGCAAACGTCTGCTTGTTTCGATACTACTTTCATAACCCAAAATCCGGTCGAGGCTTACATTAAAGAAACTGCATCTGCGAAAAAGCAGCAGAAACAAACTGTTACTTACTTACAAGAAAAATAGAACACGAAATGAAATAAAAGGGGACGCGGAACATATTTCACATCTTCTTGTCACCGGGCTTGACAACTACGTCCCCTTGGCTTCTAAGTCTCTACTGACACTCATCCCAACTTATGTATGGAAATAGAATACAGCGACCCCAAAATACATTTCATTCCAAGAAGCCTTTCTGAGTGTTGCATTTTTTTCCCCGAATTCTTCCACTCCTCCTTTCATAAATTTAGAGTATCACTTGAAACTCTTTCTGTATTGGAAACCTGCTCATATAGCCAGACAGTTTCTGGATGGGTAAACGAACGTATAAACTTGAGTTTTTTTATGAGACGCATTCTGTTATGTGCCACTAGAATGTATGCTTAGTGTCGAGCAGTTGCATTTAATGGCAAAACATCTTTCCATTTTTTTTTCTACTTTTGTAACTGTATGAATTCGCTGAAGCGCACAGGATAATTTGTTATTATTATTATTATTTCGATTTGTACTGAAGGAAAAATAATGGATTTATAGAAGTAATGGATTCATCGGGATTTATTCCGTAAATCGAGATTTATTTCCGTTATCGAGAGTTATTTTTTTATACTTTTTATACTATATTTAAAAATTATTAAAAATCTTTAATTGAAATGACTGTAAACCTTTTACATTTGTTATTCCTTTAAATTTGTCATTTATTATTTCTCTTTTGTTTTTCTTTGCTTTTTTTTATTTTAAAAAGATTGAGTAACTAGTGAACAAATAGAAAACCGTTTCTACAAATTATTTTCTACAAGAAATTAAATATTTAACTATTTCAGGTTGTCATTACTTTAATAACATTTCTTTTAAATCCAAGCTATAAAAACAATAAAAATGATTTCAGCATCATCTGTTATTTCTCTTCTGTTTCATAACCTTCCCATATTAATAAAAAAAAAGAATTTCCTTCCTTTTATACCGCTCATTTGACGCCATTATAATAAAAGAAATAAAAAAGCAAAAACTGCAAACGTTTGTTTTATTCGATACTACTTTCATAAACCGAAATCCCGGTCAAGCCTTACATTAAAGAAACTGCATCTGCGAAAAAGCGGCAGAAACAAACTGTTACTTACTTACAAGAAAAATAGAACACAAAATGAAATAAAAGGGGACGCGGAACATATTTCACATCTTCTTGTCACCAGGCTTGGCATCTAACTCGCTACTGACACTCATCCCAACTTATGTATGAAAATAGAATACAGCGACCCCAAAATACATTTCATTCCAAGAAGCCTTTCTGAGTGTTGCAGTTTTTTTTTCCTGAATTCTTCCACTCCTCCTTTCATAAATTTAGAGTATCACTTGAAACTCTTTCTGTATTGGGAACCTGCTCATATAACCAGACAGTTTCTAGATGGGTAAACGAACGTACAAACTTGAGGTTTTTTATGAGACGCATTCTGTTATGTGCCAGTAGAATGTATGCTTAGTGTCGAGCAGTTGCATTTAATGGCAAAGCATCTTTCCAGTTTTTTGGCTTTTGTAGCTGTATGAATTCGTTGAAACGCACAGGATAATTTTTTTTATTATTATTATTTCGATTTGTACTGAAGGAAAATAATGGATTTATAGAAGTAATGGATTCATCGTGATTTATTGCCGTTATCGAGATTTATTATTAATAATTTTTATACTGTATTTAAAAATTATTAAAAATATTTAATTGAAATGACTGTAAATCTTTTACATTTGTTATTCCTATGCATTTGTCATTTATTATTTCTCTTTTGTTTTTCTTTGCTTTTTTTATATTTTAATAAGATTGAGTAACTAGTGAACAAATAGAAAAACTGTTTCTACATATTATTTTCTCCAAGAATTTAAATATTTAACTAGTTTAGGTTGTCATTATTATAATAACATTTCTTTTAAATCGAAATTAATAAAAATAAAAACTATTTCAGCGTCATTTGTTATTTCTCTTTTGCTTCATAACCTTTCCATATTAATAAAAAAAAAGAGTCTCCTTCCTTTTATGCCGCTCAATTGACGCCATCGTAATAAAAGAGAAAAAAAAATCACAGACTGCAAACATTTACTTGCTTCGATACTACTTTCATAACCCAAAATCCCGGTCGAGCCTTACATTAAAGAAACTGCATCTGCGAGAAAGCGGTAGAAACAAACTGTTACTTACTTACAAGAAAAATAGAACACAAAATGAAATAAAAGGGGACGCGGAACATATTTCACATCTTCTTGTCACCAGGCTTGACAACTACGTCCCCTTGGCTTCTAACTCGCTACTGACACTCATCCCAACTTATGTATGGAAATAGAATACAGCGACCCCAAAATACATTTCATTCCAAGAAGGCTTTCTGATTGTTGCAGTTTTTTTTCCCCGAATTCTTCCACTCCTCCTTTCATAAATTTAGAGTATCACTTGAAACTCTTTCTGTATTGGGAACCTGCTCATATAGCCAGACAGTTTCTGGATGGGTAAACGAACGTATAAACTTGAGTTTTTTTATGAGACGCATTCTGTTATGTGCCAGTAGAATGTATGCTTAGTGTCGAGCAGTTGCATTTAATGGCAAAGCATCTTTCCATTTTTTTGGCTTTTGTAACTGTATGAATTCGTTGAAACGTACAGGATAATTTTATTATTATTATTATTATTTCATTTTGTACTACAGAAGAAATAATGGATTCATCAGTACTGAGATTTATTACGTGAAACTACATTTAAAAATTATTAAAAATCATTAATTGAAATGACTGTAAACCTTTTTAGTTCTTTTCTTTTGTTGAAACTAAATAACAGTAAAAGTTCCCCAAAAAAGTAACAAAATACAAAAATGAACATATTTGATACAATTAATTCACTCTGATTAAAGTGACATGAATTTTAAATGCTACCTAATGCAAATCTCCAATGTAAATGCTATGGGCTTAATTTAAATTCCACCAATTTGGGTGGAACGTATATTCTTGAGTTTTTCTTATGTGACGCATTCTGTTATGTGTCAGTAGAATGTATGCTTAGTGTCGAGCAGTTGCATTATTTCTCTTTTGTTTCTTCTTATTTTTATTTATTTTTATTTTATTATTATTATTTTTTTTTTTTTTTTTTTTTTAAAAGAAATTGAGTAACTGAGTTGAGATCGAGTTGAAATTGAGTTCTAACGAACAAATAAAAAAACTGTTTGTAATAAAATTTCTTTTACATCCAAGTTAATAAAAAATAAATACCGTTTCAGTGTCATTTGTTATTTCTCTTTTGCTTCATAACCTTCCCATATGAATAAAAAAAAAAAGAGTTTTTTTTTTTCCTTTTATGTCGCTCATTTGACGCCATTATAACAAAAGAGATAAAAAAAACGAAACTGCGAACGTTTGCTTGCTTCGATACTACTACCATAACCCAAAATCCCGGTCGAGCCTTACATTACAGAAACTGCATCTGCGAAAAAGCAGCAGAAACAAACTGTTACTTACAAGAAAAATAGAACACAAAATGAAATAAAAGGGGGACGCGGAACATATTTCACATCTTCTTGTCACCAGGCTTGACAACTACGTCCCCTTGGCTTCTAACTCGCTACTGACACTCATCCCAACTTATGTATGGAAATAGAATACAGCGACCCCAAAATACATTTCATTCCAAGAAGGCTTTCTGAGTGTTGCAGTTTTTTTTCCCCGAATTCTTCCACTCCTCCTTTCATAAATTTAGAGTATCACTTGAAACTCTTTCTGTATTGGAAACCTGCTCATATAGCCAGACAGTTTCTGGATGGGTAAACGAACGTATAAACTTGAGTTTTTTTTATGAGACGCATTCTGTTATGTGCCACTAGAATGTATGCTAAGTGTCGTGCAGTTGGATTTAATGGCAAAGCATCTTTCCCTTTTTTTGGCTTTTGTAACTGTATGGATTCGCTGAAAAGCACAGGATAATTTTTTTTATTATTATTATTTCGATTTGTAGTAGATGAGTAATAATGGATTCATCTGTACTGAGATTTATTCCGTGAAACTATATTTAAAAAATTATTAAAAATCACTGCTTGAAATGGCTGTACATCTTTTTAAATCTTTTCGTTTCTTTAAACAAAATAACATTACAATTTTACATTCAATGCAATTTAATCCATTTTAATTAAAATGATATGAATTTTAAATATTACTTATTATAAATCTACAATGTAAATGCTACGACCTTAATTTAAATTCCACCAATTTATCATAAATCATAATTTAAATAACATCGATGTCTGATTTTGTTTGTCATTTTGAGCACAGACAGGGACTTACAGTTTAACGTGTATTCCGAAGCACTACTACTACTACTACAACTACACCACACCACACCACACCACAGCATGCCACGCCACCACACTATACCTAGAGGTGAGTTGTCCCTTTACAGTTTGAGAATGATTTGGGTGAGAACTCTGATTAGACTCTCTGACGCTGTATGGTCATATGAGACCAGGACCTATGGCTTAAAGTGGATACCGAACCACTAACAAACATCCAAACCACCGCCAAGATTCGTATCTGAATCCTATGGTAACAAAGTCCATCAGGCCTCCATCGATATTGGGAGTCGAAAAAATTCGTTAAATATTTGTCATGATTGCTGATATTTTGTCTGGCGGCCGACTAAAGAAAAAGTTTTGATTTTTGTTGTTAAAGTATCGAAATATAATAACATTATCTAAAATTAAAAAACTATTTTTAATTAAAAATAAATTTAAGGAATAAAAGTTTTATGTAATATATAGAGGATTTTTATGTTACAGAATTATTACCCTTACAATGGCAATAAATTCTGCCTCGTTTTACTCGAACTTTAAATAGCGTGTTGATCTATTTTGCAATTGTTTACAATCACGTTGAATTTATTTAGATACAATTTTATAATTAAATACGATATTAACCCTATTCACATGAGAGAAATATTTCAACAGGAACTTCGAGCATTATTGAAATTGTAAATGGTCACTGGAAATCATTCACCATTCCACTTTGACATCAAGGCAAAATGACAGAATAGGGGCCTCTGGGATTTGATGTGGACGTTCGTTTCCCCAAAATGCGCTAAGAACAGGGTTGCGATTGTAGAGTGAATTGCAAATAGTATAAGAAATCCGGGTTACTACATGTGGAGTTTTATCGCTTAGTTGGCGCCACAAAAAATCGCCAAATTCTAATAGCCGCTATTTTACGATAAGGCCGACATCAATACTCAGCCTAGTTAAAGTCGTTGAATTTAAATCAATAAAACTGGATTTCATTAAAAAATGCATTATCTGTTTTGCTACTTACGATAAAAAATTTAATACTTTTTAAATAATTCTTTTGAAACAGTATTTAATTCCGAATGCAAGAATCTTCAGGATTAAATACATCAAATTATTTACTTACTATACATTTTTAAAATATCACATATTGTTTCGTAAGATACTATAAGAAGCAGCATTTAATTAACTGCTTTAAAACATTTTACGCATTCAACTTGCTAGCGAGAAAATTACATTTGCATCTATAACATATACCAACATTAGAAAATTAAATTTAACTCATAAAAATTTTAATTCCTTTTTTAATGACTTAATATGGAAAAATATACATTTGTTCTTTTCACAAAAAAATTTTTTGAAATTGTTTACTAATGCTGTTTTTTGGTGTATGTCTAAAATAAATAATCACATAAATAAATGAACGACTTCCAATTACGAAACAATAATAACTTCAACACTGTAAATTATTCAACTGAGTTAAATTCAATAACACGTTGAGTGTACTAAATATTTATTTTCAATTATATAATTGCTTCAAATACCAAATCATAAATTCCTTAAGAATAATAATAATTTTATCATGATTCACAATTTTTCTTTCTTGGACAAACATTTTGCAAGACAAAAGGAGAAAGACAATTTTATCTTAAATTTAATCCAGCTATTTTATATAGTTTAAATCTTATAATATATATTATATTTGAGGAATGACACTAGTATCTATCAACCTCTAAATTTATTTATCCTTAAAATATACAATAATTTTTCAGCTGACAGGAGCGTGGTAAATTTATGAAGACACTTGTTATAAAACCACAGATTTTCTGCTCGATGCGAGACATGATGTATTGCATCAAACATTCATTTCTGCCACGTTAGGTTTTGACAAGATGTGATCTCGATCAATCAGAATCAATCACTACTTTCATCTCTATTTTGATTCTGTGCTGCAAGTTCTATGCACTGAGTCTTAAAACTGAATGGATGTGGTCAATCCTATAAAACTCTTTTGAAATTTTGAAACGTTATTTATCTTTAATAGAAGCACTATACAAATTTATATATAGAGTTACATCTCGGTAATCTCTCATATTAATAGAGGCTCTAGATAAATCTGTCTATAGAAAGAGTTGCATGTCAGTAATGTCGGATTTTAACTGTTTTTTTAAGTCACTCTTTTTTTATTGTTTTGTATATTTTATTTAACAAATATACAAAAATAAATACCGTTTTTAATGTCTTACCAAAAAATTATAATACCGTTTTTAATGTCTTATTTTGAAAAAATATACATTTTTTTTTTTTACAAAATAATTTGAAATTATTGTGCTGTTTTTTTGGTGTATGTATAAATAATTCTGAAAAATCACATAGTTAAATGAACAGTATGCAAATATGAAACAATAATAGCTTCAACACTTTAAATTAATCTTCTGAAATAATTTCAATAATGCATTAACATTAGCTACATTAGAAAATTAAATTAAACTCCTAAAAATTATAATCCCTTTTTTAACATCTTATTTTGGAAAATATTCATTTGTTTTGTTTACAAAAAAAATTTGGAATTATTTACTGGTGCTGTTTTTTGGTGTATGCCTAAATAAATTCTGAACTAATTATATAATTAAATAAACGGTTACCAAATATGAAACAATAATAATTCTACTGAAAATAATTATGTATATAATTCTACTGAATTTAATTCAATAATGCATTATTAATTTATTTTAATTTTTTAATTACTTCAAATATAAACTAATACGTATTTTAATAATAATAATAATTTGATGTTTTATAATTTTGTTTCTTAGACAAACATTTTGTAAAAACAAAAGGAGAACGAAAATTTTATCTTTATATCTGCTATTGTATATAGTATAAATCTTACAATATATAAATGTATATTATATTAGAAGAATGACACTAGTATCTATCAAACTCTAAATTTATTTATCCTTAAAATATACAATAATTTTTCAGCTGACAGGAGCGTGGTAAATTTATGAAGACACTTGTTATAAAACCACAGATTTTCTGCTCGATGCGAGACATGATGTATTGCATCAAACATTCATTTCTGCCACGTTAGGTTTTGACAAGATGTGATCTCGATCAATCAGAATCAATCACTACTTTCATCTCTATTTTGATTCTGTGCTGCAAGTTCTATGCACTGAGCCTTAAAACTTGAATGGATGTGGTCAATCCTCTAAAACTCTTTCGAAATTTTGAAACGCTTTTATCTTTAATAGATTCACTATACAAATTTATACATAGAGAGAGTTGCATCTCGGTAATCTCTCATATTAATAGATACTCTAGATAAATTGTGCATGTCAGTAATATCTTTGTCTCCTCTGTTCTTATATATATTTCAGATTTGAACTCTTTTTTAAGTCACTCTTTTTTATTATTTTGAATATTTAATTAGCGGATATTTTATGAAATTTAAAATGCAAATTTAATGGAACACATTATAATTTCATTAAAAACAAATACTTGTTATTTTAATTGCTTTGTTTTTTTTTTATAATTCAATAATTCCAATTAATATTATTAATTTGAAATATGAAATTATAAAATTATAAACTGTAGAACAAAATTGGAATTGTAAAGTTTCAAATTATAAATAAGAACGCAATACGTTCAGATAGAAGTAGAAGATGTGTTTAATCATTAGTGTCCTGCAGTGTGGGACGGACATACCACGAGTAGTCAGCTCACTACGACGAGTAGTCACTCTTTTTTAAGTCACTCTTTTCTTTTTTTTTGTATATTTTCTTTCATTTTTATGTATATTTTATTCTTTTTTTTTATAATTCAATGAGCATTTGATGAAATTTAAATTGCACATTTAAAGAAATACAGTATTAAAAACATTAAAATTAAGTACATTAAAAACAAATATGATTATAATTTTAATTGCGACTTTTTATAATTTATTAATTGCGATTTTTTGCAATTTATTAATTCCAATTAATATTATTAATTTTGAATATAAAATTGTAAAATTATAAACTACAAAACAAAATTGTATTATAGAGTTGTAAATTAAAAATAAAAATGCAATACGCTCAGAAAGAAGTCCTGATAGAAATATAATTATATAAGAATATAGTATTTAAATTAGTGTAATTATTCTAAAAAAATTTTTGTTTAAAATTAATTTAATTTTAAAAAGTATTTTCGAATTTTGAATTTGAATTTTGAATCAGTATTTAAATTTTAAATAATTGGCAAAAGCGGAAAATTTATTGAAATAGAATAATCTCCTAATGACATTCAAATCATCCGTTGAAATGGAATAATTTCCCTTGAAACTGACATAAACTACTCCTTTATTGGCTCAATAGCCTCATGGTGGGACAGGGTCATCTCTGCCTGCTGGCAGATTTTGAAATAAGAATTGTTTTCTTTTTACGAGATGCGATTCTCAACATTACAAACTTATTAGAAAGAGGCCTACAGTTTAAGTGGATTTCGAACCACTACAAGCACACATGGCGCCGCTGGGACTAGAACACTAACATTTCCCACTGAGCGCCAGTCACTCGCACATCAGGCCCCAATCTAAAGTACTACTTTTTTGCAATATTCTACGAATTACATTCTTCTTTGAAACCATTCTTAGCCATAATTAAAAATATATCTTTAAAAAGACATATCATTTAATTCAATTTTAAAAATAGGACAAAAACATCTTTTTATAATTACTCATAAGCTAATGTTTAACTTTTGCCTGCATTCCCTAATAGTATTTTGCTTTTCACACATTCATTTTCATTTAACGCGCCACTTAACAAAATAAATAAATCCAATCAAAATCAAATATACTGATGGTCAGCAGCCTTAAAAATGCCATCGACATCAACGAAACGTTAATTTGCGACATCTGGGGATCATCATAAACTTAATGGAAATCAAAGGAAAGGAAACAGATGAAGTTCTATATTTATCACTAGAAGTGAAAGTAAATCTATCGAAAGGCGGCACAGTGGAAACAAACGCACATCCGAAAAAGATCGATGACTCATTTGAGGTGAAAGACTAACAAGATTGGTGTAGTATGAAAGATACACAAGAAAGTCACGTGACACCGAGGCAAACACAAAGAAGACACCTCGGAGAGTTGGCAGGAAAACAATGAGTGAAAAATTTTGAAACACAAAGCTCTTTTGATCATTACGGTTACGAGTAAAAATGCCAAATGAAGTACTTCATGTACTGAACAATACTTTAGTTCTTTGTCATTTTACTGAAAAATGAATAGGAAGTAAAAAAAAACAATTTTGCTGTTAGAAAAATTACGCATTGTGTTGGATGACGGTGGAAATTTATTTCTACAGTATTTAAGATGTTTTTTCTTTGTTGTTGTTGTTATTATTATTATTATTTCTAGATGGTTTATGAAATAAGTGGATAATAAAATACTAAATGAATATGGATATTTTTTAGATCATTGATGGTCATACATTGTATTTGCAATTATTTTGAAGCTTTTAAATGATTTATTACTGTTGAACCTTTTGTTATTCTTATGCTGTTGCTTCTTATCCCACTTGGTAGACAATAACAACTAGATCAAATAAAAAAACATGTGGTCTCATGAAGGTAAGAAAAGGGGTGGCCTCTTTTGTTGTGATGGATCACCCGTAGGTAGAAGCCTGACTTGGCTCTGCAACGCTGACTTTTTTGGGTAGAGTTGTCAGTCCCTACGCCCAACGCTGTACAGTCATATTAGACTCGGACCTACGGCTTAAAGTGGATTACGAACCATTGCAAACACCAATGGTTCAGGCGATACTTGAACCCTTAACAAGTGAGCAATGAGCACCAGTCACTCGGCCATCAAGTCCCCAATATAAAAACTATTACTATTTTGTTTTTTGTAACACTCTTCGCATTACATTCTTCTTGAAGCAATTTTAAAAAAGAGCTATAATTTAATTAGGTTTTAAAAATAAGGCCAAACAATTGTATTTAAAACTTATCCATTAATTATTTTCTAACTTTTGCCTATTAGTAGTTTGCTTTCTTACAATTCTATTGTCTGAATAGTTGAATAGGTCAAAAGGGTGAACAGCCGCAGACTAATAACAAAACAAATAAATCCAATCAAAAGCAACTACCACACTTTGCTCTTACCATTTAATGGATTAAAATGAACTTTTCACACATAAATTTTCATTTAACACGCCACGTTAAGTGCTCTTGCTGATGGTCAGCAGCCTTAAACGGGCCATCGACATCATAAACTTAATTACGACATCTGAGGAATGTGTAGTAATGGACACAAAGGAAAGAGGAAGTTCTATATTTATCACTACAAGCGAACATAAATCTATCAAAAGGTGGCACAGTGGAAACAAACGCACATCCCTAAAAGATCGACGACTCATTTGAGGTGAAAGACCAACAAGATTGATGTATGAAAGATACAAGAGCAAGTCACGTGATACCGTGGCAAACACAAAGAAGACACCTCGGAGAGTTGGCAGGAAAACAATGACTGAAAAATTTTCTAACACAAAGCTCTTTTGATGATTGCGGTTACGAGTAAAAATAACAAATGAAGTATTCCATGTCTTTGTCTTTTTACTCAAAAATGAATAGGAAATAAAAAAACAATGTTACTGTTACAAACATTACGCATTTTGTTAGATGATGGTGGAAATTATATTCCACAGTACATAAAATGTTTTTATTATTATTATTATTTCTAGATATAATAAATAAACAGGTGCCATTAAATTGATATTTTTAGAACGTTCATGGTCATAAGTTGTATTTCTAATTATTTTAAAGCTTTTAAATAATTTATTATTGTTTTCCTTTTTGTTATGCTTTGTTTTATTGTGTTGTTGTTTCTTATCCCACAACATCGCACCAATTTCAAGAGCCCATGTGGTCTCGTGGAAGAAGGGAAAGGGGAGGGAGCACACGCAGGTAAAAGTCTGACTCTGTCCATAATGCTGACTTCTTACTGGGTAGGGTTATCAGGCCTATGCCTAAAAATTCTCTACTTTCCTATTACCACGAACTGGGACACATTGTCGGGTCGACAGCAACCTTTTTAGACGAAGTCCATGAACCGTGCAGTCTCAGGAAAGATGGGAGGGGGGACAGCTTCTGTGATGATGGAGCACCCGTAGGTAGAATTCTGACTTGATTTCGTGTTATTGTAGAGAAGACAGTTCCTTCCGGGAGGACTTTTTAAGCAGAACTATCCTGTATTTGCATATAATATTGGAGAAAACCCAAACAACAATCACCAGGTAGTCCGACTTACGAGAGAACCGTTGAGCATCATAAACGTCATCGAGTCTGCTAGTTTTTTGAAACTGTGTCTACAACAAAGCAGTCAGCATATTGAACCTTAGCCCTAATTCTCACCAGCGGCGCAAGTATCCACTAGGCTACGAGTCGGGCTAAATTCTTAGATTAATTAAACGAAATACTTAAAATTTGGTAAATTTTTTTTTTCAAGGAAATGAATTAATTAAAAAAATTTAGAATATATAACACTGGTAGGTTACTAAAATCACAATTTCTTTATTTCAAGCACTTTAATTTGATGCAATATTTAAAATGAAATATGTTCATTGTAAAGCATCTAAATTCTATTACTAATGTTGTTTATTTTAAAGTTACAATATGATATTTCACTTTAAATTCTGGTAAATTTCCTTAGTTGACAGTAAAGTTAAAGAGAAATCCACATCAATATTAACTTAAATACGAATGTGATTTTCATGGATAAAAATTAACAATAAATAACATTAGCTGACTTTTAAAATTAATGTTTCTTTTTTACTTTCTTTTTTATTCTTTTACATTTTAGTAAATTTAGATTTCGCAACTGGTACATTACTTCTGGACTAATCTTACTTCTGGACATTACTTCTAATAAAAACGAAGTAAAGCGTTGTTTTTCAAACCCAGTGTATATCAGGACATCTTTTTTCCCACTTCAGTAGGAGGACAGTGAGCAACTTCTCAGAATGAAATTTTTAAATGCTTAAAACATAATAAAAATGTGCTGTCGTAAAAAATATAGTACAGTGATAATACTGTACATGATTTTTTTTTAAATTAATAAAATACATTATAAAATATAGGAATAATTCAAGTTTTATATTAACAAATTTTACTAATTCTATCATTAATGTTGTTTATTTTACTTGAGTGCTATTAAGTGATCAATATGCTATTTAAAAGCGATCAGTATGCTATTTCGATATGCTATTCAAAAGTGATCAGTGTGTTATTTCGATATGTTATCTAAAGGGATCAGTGTGCTATTTCAATATGCCATTTAAAAGTGATCCGTGTGCGTTTTCGATATGCTATTTCAAAGTGATTAGTGTGCTATTTCGATATGCTATTTAAAAGGGATCAGTGTGTTATTTCGATATGATATTTAAAAGTGATCAGTGTGCTATTTCGATATGCTATTTAAAAGTGATCGGTGTGTTATTTCGATATGCTGCTCAAAAGTGATCAATATGCTATTTCACTCTAAACTTTTAAATTTCATTAGGCGTCATAAAAATAAAAAAAGGAATTTTCTTCTTATACAAACTCTCATACTTCTGGTTAAGATTCCATTTGATTTTTATAATTTTAATATAAAATGATGATTAACAATATACATACTTATCCTTCTATTTGGTTGGTAGATGAATAATAATGTAGGAAGAGAAATGATATTACTGTCAAATTTGTCTCGCTAGTTGTTTTGTTTACTGAAATACCCACCATAAACCTACTTCCTAGGAAGATAACATTTATAACAGATGTCCGAAGTACTAATCAACTCGTGCTCAACAAGGCAAACCAAGGACTTTTAAGTGATTTCAAACTAGCACTTTAAAGTCTTCTGGACAATGATTCCTAAACTCAACTGGGTAAAAGTGCTCATCAGAGAACAGAAGGGCTCCTAAAGAGATATTATGGAAGCAATTATTTTAAACATTTGCCTCTTCTTCAAGCAGTGGCAATTGATTAATGTAAACAATCATGACTGAGTGTGCTCCAGAGTAATACACATAAACTATTTGTAAGTGATATTATCTTTTTTAAATAGATAATTAGATAAATTCTTTGGAGAGACATTCATGGATCCCATCTGAAATCAACTGCGTAGATGCAATGTTGGAGAGGAATAAAATGTCCCATGCATCATATTTAAACACACGGGGAGACAATAAAAATATTCTATAAATTCTTGGAAATCTAAAAAAAAAAAAAAAACATCTGCCTATCGCTCTTATGTCATTTTTAAAAACGGAAAATCTTTTTTTAAAAGCTTGTAGAGAGCAGTTTGCGCAACCAGATTGTACTGGATGTGGTTGGTTTAAAATACTTGAGGCACAGTTGGAGAAGGTTGGAGATTCCCAGCTTTGTTTACACACAAACAAACATCTGACATATAAAATTACAGACAATATGCAACACATTTAAAGACAATTATATATTTTTGGAATTATTCCATTTCTAAGTTGAAGACCCCATACTTAGGCAAGCGCAGGATTCGCTGAGGATGACGGGCCTGTGGGCCAATTGGCTACAGCTCTGGCCGTAGCTGCTTCAGGTTCGAATCCTAAACTATGGCATGCAAGTTTGTTAGGGGTTCGGAATCCACGTTAAGCTGATGGTCCCTGTCTAATTAACCCAAAGTGTGGAAAAAATTACCGTAGAGCATCATGGCAAACCAATCTTCAGGTGAGAATCTGTAGGCCAATTTATATTCAGGACTGCGTTATATTTTTTATATAAATTATTAAAGGGTCATTTTTGTTTTCATAATAAAGGATGTTTAAACATTTTTTTTTATTTAGCTACATACAACATTCTGTGCAACACACAAGTAAAACACAATGTTAACTATTTATTTTAAATCAATCAACTGTATTTATAATTTATTTGTTATATTTTGGTATACTTTCCACGATATATTTCCATAAGTTCTATAAGAAATAAAAGTTTATCAATATTGATTAACTTCGGTGACTGACTGACTTCAAATAATCTTTATCCCAAATTCGATTTATTTTATAATTCGTATCGAATAGCTGTTTTACTCTCCGAATTCATTGACTTTTCGAAATCCATCTTAACAAACCAATTAACTTTAAAATACATCCATCTGCCACAACTATGGAAAAGTTTGGAATTAAGAAGGGTGCAAATTATCTTTTCGATCGGAAACAAATAAAAGTTGCCACTCATTTAAGGAGAAAGAATGGTTAACTACCATTTCGCCATTTTAGTGACTGATTCGTTCCAAATTGCATTTCAAGTTTTCCATTGATCAGTCAACAGAGGCGCTTCAGATCTCTATTGCCGAACTAATTCATTTACAGTTTCTGTTCTATTTATATCTGTTCCCCCAAGAGAGATCGCATTCGTTTGCTCGAATATTTTCTTAATAACATTCATCTCAATTCCAGAACCATTTGTCTTGGCCTTTTAATCTCATTTCTGATCAAGAGGAATGGAATGCAACAAATAAGTAATTTTTGTGAATACATTTGACTATTATCTATGGAGGTATTTATGTTTTCGTAATGCATTTTTTTCTCATTGACATATCAATTTCTGGGGGTTTTTTTTTTCCTTTTTTTTTTTGTTACTTTTTATTTTGGTTGAAATTTAATTCATTCTTTATGCATGAGTTTCATGCCATTTGCCATTTTAAAAATTTTGAACTAATTTTTCTAGTAATATTGGTTCTATAAAGACATCCCATCGAGTCCCGGCAGGACATGGATCATTGTAGTGGTTTGGAATCCACTTTCAACCCTAGATCCCGGTCTAATATGGCCGTAGCGCATTGGACGTAGTGTTGACAACCCTACACTGTAAAAAGAAAACATTTCCTGCCTCGAAATCTGCCAGTAGGCAGACGGCCTTGCCATGGGGCTGTTGATGAATATTTCTATTGATATTAACGTGGTGATGGATTATTGTTGTTAACATTGCCATTAACATCGTTAAATATTGTCTGCGTTATTTTTGTTAGCATATTGAGTTTTAACAATGTTAAATATCGTTTTGTATTATTGTTGTTAATTTTATATGTTAACACATTTGTTATATAAATATTAACGGATGATGGTTTCTTTACATAATAAAGGATGTTTAAAAAAATATATTTAGGCACATAAAATATCCTTCTGCACCGCACAAGTAAAACACATTGTTAAATATTTATTATAAATTAAGCAACTGAATATTTTATGTTATTTTTTCGTAGTCTTTCCTTGATACATTTTTATAAGGGCTTTAAGAAATAAATTTACATCAGTATTGATTATTTTTGTGACTGACTGAATGACTTCAAATAATCTTTATCCGAATTTCGATTTATTTTAAAATTGGTATACAATAACTCTTTTACTCTCCGAATTCATTGACTTTTCCGAAATCTATCTTAACAAACCAATTAACTTTAAAATACATCCATCTGCCACAAGTATGGAAAAGTTTGGAATTAAGAAGGGTGCAAATTACCTTTTCGATCGGAAACAAATAAAAGTTGCCACTCATTTAAGGAGAAAGAATGGTTAACTACCACTTCACCATTTTGGTGACTGATTTGTTCTAAATTGCATTTAAAGTTCTCCATTGATCAGTCAACACAGGCGCTTCAGATCTCTATTGCCGAACTAATTCATTTAGAGTTTCTGTTCCATTTATATCTGTTCTCCCAAGAGAAATCGCATTTGTTTGCTCGAATATTTTCTTAATAACATTCATCTTAATTCCAGAACCATATATCTTAAACCTTTTAATCTCATTTCTGATCAAGATTAATCGAATGCAACAAATAAGTAATTTGTGTGAATACATTTGACTATTATCCATGGAGATATTTATGTTTTCGTAATGCATTTTTTCTCATTGACATATCAATTTCTGGTTTTTGTTACTTTTTATTATGGTTGAAATTTAATTCATTCTTTATGCATGAGTTTCATGCCATTTGCCATTTAAAAATTTTGAACTAATTTTTCGAGTAATATTGGTTCTATAAAGACGTCCCATCGAGTCCCGGCAGGGACATGGATCATTGTAGTGGTTTGGAATCCACTTTCAACCCTAGGTCCCGGTCTAATATGGCTGTAGCGCATTGGACGTAGTGTTGACAACCCTACACTGTAAAAAGAAAGCATCTCCTGCCTCGAAATCTGCCAGTAGGCAGACGGCCTTGGCTCACCATGGGGCTGTTGATGAATATTTCTATTGATATTAACGTGGTGATGGATTATTGTTGTTAATATTGCCATTAACATCGTTAAATATTGTTTGCGTTATTTTTGTTAGAAAATTGAGTTTTGAACATTGTTAAATATCGTTTTGTGTTATTGTTGTTAATTTTATATGTTAACACACTTCTGATATATTTATAAACGGATGATGGTTTCTTTACATAATAAAGGATGTTTAAAAAAATATATTTAGGCACATAAAATATCCTTGTGCACCACACAAGTAAAACACATTGTTAAATATTTATTATAAATTAAGCAACTGAATATTTTATATGTTATTTTTTCGTAGTCTTTCCTTGATACATTTCTATAAGTGCTTTAAGAAATAAATTTCCATCGGTATTGATTATCTTTGTGACTGACTGAATGACTTAAATAATCGTTAACCGAATTTCGATTTATTTTAAAATTGGTATACGATAACTCTTTTACTCTCCGAATTCATTGGCTTTTCCGAAATCCATCTTAACAAACCAATTAACTTTAAAATACATCCATCTGCCACAATTATGGAAAAGTTTGGAATTAAGAAGGGTGCAAATTACCTTTTCGATCGGAAACAAATAAAAGTTGCCACTCACTTAAGGAGAAAGAATGGTTAACTACCACTTCACCATTTTGGTGACTGATTCGTTCCAAATTGCATTTAAAGTTTTCCATTGATCAGTCAACAGAGGCGCTTCAGATCTGTATTGCCGAACTAATTCATTTACAGTTTCTGTTCCATTTATATCTGTTCCCAAAAGAGATCGCATTCGTTCGTTCGAATATTTTCTTAATAACATTCATCTCAATTTCAGAAGCATTTGTCTCTGCCTTTTAATGTCTTTTCTGATCAAGAGGAATCGAATGCAACAAGCAAATCATTTGTGTGAAAACATTTGCCTCTTATCTATTGAAAAATCTATGTTTTCGCAATGCATTTTTTTTCATTGTGTCATGCATTTGTGTTTTTGTTTGTTATTTTTATTATGGGTGGAATTTAATTCATTTTCTATGCATGAGTTTTATGCCATTTGTCATTTAAAAATGTTGAACTTCTTTTTTAGTAATATTTATTTAGTAGGGAGTACTAAAAATATAATTCTAAATGTCAAAATAAAATTTTGTCAAAAAAATAAATGAATGTTCTGAAATAAATAAGCACAATTTGGCACAGAATAGCAAGCACAATTTTAACATTTCACTAAATTATGTAAAGAGTTAAATAAATAAAAACGTTATTTAATGTCACTAATTAAATTTAATTAAGAAACCTGAGTTAAAATTATTGATTAAATAGATATTTTAGTTAACGTTACTAATTAAATTTAATTAAATAGAAAGGTTATTTAACGTTAGGAATCAATTAGAAATGTTAGTTAAAGTTACTGTCTCCTGTGATACCGAGAGCTACAGAGCTAGCCATTCGGCCATCAGGCCCCCACCCAAGGGCTGTTGCGCCACTGATGTGGATGTTGAAATTTGTAAAATTTATATCCTGAATCTATGCGAGACCTTCACACATTCTGGCATCAATGTCATTCTATCCACACACTTCACAAAATAATGATTGCAACGCACTCATTAAGGGAAGTCGAATTTTTATACACTTAGAGGCTACATGTCTATAACTTTATCATTAATCGTGAGAAATCATCGATTTTAACTATAGATTAGGAATCATTGGATAGTTTGTATGTTGTTTTTTGTAGACACTTACGAGTTAGCTGTCTATGACTGGATCATTAATCAAGCGAAATCATGGATTTCTAATATTGATATTGATCTTATCATGATGATGAATTATTGTTGTTAACATATTTCATTGGCATTGCTTAAATATTATTTGTGTTATTGTTGTTAACATACATCGGTAACAGTTAAATATTGTTTGTGTTATTTGTGTTAACAATTTTACTTTTTAACATATAAATATTAACGGATGATATTTTGTTTTCATAAAGGATGTTAAAAAAACTTATTTTTATTTAGTCACATACATCCATGCGCACCACACAAGTAAAACACAATTGTAATTATTTATTATAAATCAATCAACTGAATAATTTATATGTTACTTTTTCGTAGACTGTCCTTAATACATTTCTATAAGTTCTTTAAGAAATAAATGTCTTTAAGTATTTATTATCTTTGTGGCTGACTGACTGACTGACTTCCAATAATCTTTATCCAAATTTCGAATTAATTTAGAATTCGTATAGAAGAGTTGTTCTATAACTTTCCGAATTCATTGACTTTTCCGAATCCATCTTAACAAACCAATTAACTTTAAAATATATCCATCTGCCACAAGTATGGAAAAGTTTGGAATTAAGAAGGGTGCAAATTACCTTTTCGATCGGAAACAAATAAAAGTTGCCACTCATTTAAGGAGAAAGAAGGGTTAACTACCACTTCACCATTTTAGTGACTGATTCGTTCCAAATTGCATTTCAAGTTCTCCATTGATCAGTCAACAGAGGCGCTTCAGATCTGTATTGCCGAACTAATTCATTTACAGTTTCTGTTCCATTTATATCTGTTCCCGAGAGAGATCGCATTTGTTTGTTCGAATATCTTCTTAATAACATTCATCTCAATTCCAGAACCATTTGTCTGTAGCTTTTAATCTCCTTTCTGATCAAGAGGAATCGAATGCAACAAATAAATCATTTGCGTGAATACATTTTGCTATTATCTATGGAAGAATTTGTGCTTTCGTAATGCAGTTTTTTTTTTTTCATTGAGATATCCATTTCTGTTTTTGTTTTCTTTATTATGGTTGGAATTTAATACATTTTTTGTGCATGCCTTTTATCATTTAAAAATTCTAACTAATTTTTCTAGTAATATTTGTTCCACAAAAACTACTAAAAATACAATTGTGTATGTCAAAATAAACATTTCTAAAAAAAAATAATAATAAAAGTTTGTTACGAAATAAAAAAGCACAATTTGGCTAATAATAATAAGCACAATTATATTACTTCACTACATTAAGTAAGGATTTAAATAAATAGAAACGTTAGTCAACGTGACTAATATGTAAATAAATAGAAACGTTAGTTAAACTTACTAATGAAATGTCAATAAATAAAAACGATATTTAACGTTGTTAAATAAATTTAAATAAATAGTAACGTTAAAGTTTTTAATTAAATAGAAACATTAGTTAAAGTTATTAATTAAAAATATTAGTTAACGTTACTAATTAAATTTAAATAAATAGAAACGATAGGTAACGTTATTAATGTAATAGAAAAATTAGTTAATGCTACTAATTAAATTTAATTAAATAAAAAGGTTAGTTAAAGTTATCAACTAAATAGAAATGTGTGTTAACGTTACTAATTAAATTTAAATAAATAGAAACTTTAATTTACGTTAATTTAATAGAAACGTTAGTTAACATTATTAATTAAATTTAATTAAATAGAATCATTATTTAACGTTATCAATTTAATTTTAAATAAATAGAAACGCTAGTTAACGTTCTGAATTTAATTTTAAATAAATATAAATGTTAGTTTCTATTTATTTGATAATTTGATGTTTATTTGATGTCCTCGTAATAAAAAACTGTCTTACAAGTAAAATATATGATAATTTTGCAATTGAGAATTTTTTTTTACAATTTTTGATCATACTAATTCTTACAGCTGATTTTTAGTTAATTAAAAAAATTAAAATTCAATCAATACATACATTTTTTGCATCAAAGTAAATTTCTTATTTAAAATATTTTTTTACAGAACTTTCGACCAATTACTTTTCAAACCAATCGAGATTTGACGCGTTTGAGGCAACAAAATAGAATTGGCCGATCCTTTTGAAATTCCAACATCATCAACAAGCTCTGTAATTGTAAATCGACGGTTTGCAAGCACCAAATCTTTAATTTTTTGAACATGAGCTTCGTCGGTTTAGGTTAGTGGTCGACAAGAGGGCTCTTTGTCTTCAATATGTTCTCTGCCATCTTTGAACTGTTTATACCACTTCTAAAAAATTCTTTCCGATACAGGAATTCTCACCGAATGCCTTCTGCTACATTCCATACGTTTTCGCAAACCAAATTTAAGGCAAGTTCTTTGCTCAATAAATTCAGATATTTGAAAAGTCGTCGGAATCTGTTTTAGCGTCTTACAAAGCCATGCGTAACTGAAACACTAATGAATATTTCGACGTCAAATTTCACACAGATGTCAAGAACAGTGCCAGCAATCTAAAAAAGAAAAAAAAATAGAAATTCCATAAGCCCTGAAATTTTAAATTGTAAATTGTTCTTACTTTTTTGACACAGTAGTATATTCAATTAGAGACCAATTAAAGAAGGATGTATGTCCCACTACGTGTAGGATCTGTAACATAAATCTAAAAATAATTACGAATTATTTATTGAAAATAATTATTTAATCAGGATAGGATGCTGATGCCTTTCATACTGATAATTTTTTTTCATACTGATAAACAATGTCAATACTTTCATATTGACATTGTTTATCACAAAGACGAATATACTTGATTTTGTGAAACATTTAAATTGAATTTTTATGAAGTAAGATTCGAATGTTCTTTCACCTTTTAATTTTTAATAATCTTAATAATTGATCCATTACATTTAAAACTTTCAAATTGGCATTGCAGATTTTATATGATTAAAAGAATATATATTTACGTAAATGTCAGATAATTATAGCATGCATAAAATTAGTCATATTAAAATGAATCAGACATGTCCTTTTTAATAATATATTTGTTAAACATATGTATTGCAGCTTTTTTATTATAAACAAAAATGGCTGCATTTAATTTTTTTTTAATTTAAAAGAACTTATTTATTGTAAAGGAATTTTCTTGAGTAAATATTTAAACTTCTTTGTTAAAAATAATTAATTATTTAGAATCCCATTTTATTATTGACCATTGTTCCTTTGAAATACTTTTATTTATATTAATAATGGAATGATAAAAGCCTAAAAATAATTTTATGGACTTAATTACGATTTCAATTAGATATAAAAGAAGAGAAATTAAACATAATGCTTAAGTTATACAATGATAAATTAATTACATATTTATTATGTCTTTCACTGTAATAATCACGAATGATTGCATAAAAAAAGGTAATTCGTTTATTTAATTTAAAAAGTTATTTGAGCGTATCTTTTGAAAATGTATAATACTAAATAAAAAGGGATTCATACAACAAGCATAAATATTTATCTAATTAAACAAAGAATGGATACTGTTTGTGTATCTGATCCATTTCTAAGATTAAGACAAACAGCATACATACAAAATTAACATTTTATTTACAATACAAATAATGCCAATAACGTTAATTAATGTAAAACAATAGATAAAATAATTTATTTAATGCAAGTCTATTTAAAATTGAAAAACAATTAGTAGATATGCATATTTTTTTTCGGATTTAATTATCTAATGTGTACACTAATCTAAAATATTTAATTTTAAGTTTCAAAATGAGCACAACACTTTCCGAATATTTCAGTAACAACAATTATTGATCTTTTATAAATAAAGAATATCTGAAATTTTTAATGAATTTTTAAGCAAATGTGAAGTTAATGAATAATAATTGGACATTTCAGTTTTTTGTAATCTTATATTCCAATTTAGGGGGCCTGAATGACCGAGAGGCCAGCGCTCTGGCGCTCAGTATCACAGGTTTCGGGTTCGAGTCCCGGCGGTGCCATGGATGTTTGTAGTGGTTCGGAATCCACTTTAAACCGTAGGTCCCAGTCCAAATAGGATCGAAGACCGTTGCGGGGGCATTGTTACTCCGCGTCCGTATCTTCAAGTTACACGCTCCCCCTGGGTAATGCAAAGTGAGTAATGTCTGTGCAGCGCTTGCCTTAAGGCATCCAAGACTAAGCTGTCTAAGTGTTTGCCAGCTGCATTGGACAAAAAAAAAAATTCAAATTAAGGAGATATATTAGAACTAAAAGTGAAATATAAATTTTGTTCTTTATATATAATTACGCAACAATTGTTTTGTATATTTTAATGACCTCAATACCATATGTTATTTCACATAAAATAAAATATTAATTCAATTTGTAATGTTTAATTTTCTTTTCATAATTTTAGGTGCAGAATTTAATGCAAAAATCTTAAAATTTTGTCGTCATTTTCATATGGATAAAACAAAGTCACAAATATAGAAAGCTATGCAACAGAAAAATTAAATTATGAACTTAATGTATATTTGTCTTAGTATTAGTGAGTTTTAAAACTATCAAATGTACTTAATTAATTTTTATTTATTATATTATATATTATTTTTATAATAGATTGTTTTTTTTAACTAATATAAAAGTTGTATCTCGTAAGGTATTATTGCATTGAAAGGAGAGAAAAAATAATTGATCTAAATTCTGCTGAGGTCAATTAAAGTCAATTTTAATATTTGTTGAAACAATTTCAATTCAAATTTATTTATTTATAGATGTAAATTTATAAAAAATGTTTTCTTCATTTAATCTTCTAAATTATGTTTATTTGCTTTTATTTCTAATGCATCTTAATAATATATGAAGAAAGATTAAAATTTGTATTGAATTTAAATGGAAAAAATACTAATATCCGTTTTTAAAGAGAATACGTAATTTTATTTCTGTTTTTTCGTTGCCCAAAATATTTTAAAACAAAAGAAATGTAACGAGTAATTTTTCAAATTATTTTAGTATTTGAAAAATTAAATGAAAGGTTTTTCCATAACAAAATTGCTGTATAAAATTTAATTAACAGTCTTTGTGAATATTATAACAATATTGTTAAAACCGACATAGAAATGTTCCCGTTAGTCTACGTATACTCGTAGGACGGCCAAATAAATTAACATTAATATAAAAACAATTAAAATAAATACGAAAATTAATACTAAAAAAACAAACAACTAATTTAACTTTACTTTTAATGAATACTAATATATACAATTACAATTAAATTTAGGATTTTTACATTAGCACTGAAAACAGAATAAATAAAAAACGTTTATAGAGAAGCAATCATATTATTACACATACCTCAAATGAAATATTCCCATGAGTGTGTGGGCAGTGGTTTACCAGTAGCCTCAAATCCTCTTAACAAAAAAAATGCCCACCGGAAAATCCAAAGATGGACATAGCTATATATTAAATTATCCATTTCACCATTTCTCGCAGCCAAAAAATTGTGTACCAGCTCAGGCACTGTCGCAGATCGTTCGCTCTGCTCTCAACGGGTCTTCCTTTCTGCCCGCAAAAACTCCAAAAAAAAGGGTTCCCACCAAACCGACCGGTTCTTTTGGACCTGACCGTGTGACCGGGAGGGGTTATCTACCATTCCTGGATTCATACAAAAAATAAAGGAAATACCTCTGACCCACACACAACAGGATAATTACCAGTTACAACAAATATGACACTGTATAGAACGCTGTTTGGGAATATTAATAACTTGGATGATCTTTCATTTTTTTTCAATTAATTTCCAAACATGTCATAAATCAAAGAAATAAATTCCAAATATGTCATAAATCAAAACGCTTTGTTTTTATATTATTATCATTATCTATAAAATTATTATCTATATTATAATATTATTATCTATAATTATATTATAATATTATTATATATTATTATATAATATTATTATCTATATTATTATCTATATTATCTATATTAAATTACTATTATATTATTATTATCTATAAAATTATAATCACGAAAAATATAAATCCTCATCAGAGCGTGAAGAAAATTCGTAAACACTGAGTTTTAAAAATTTCCAATTTCTCAAAATCTAACAACTCAGTTGATGAAAGTTAAGTTTATTTGTTCAATGTGAAGTATTAAAAAGAATGAAGATATTTTATATTGAAATGAGCAAAATTAAATTATCCAATTTTCATTATATAAATGCAGAACTAAACAACTGATAATATAAATAACGGATTTAAAACCTTATATCCAATCTACAGACCATAAACCTATAAACCTAGAAGCTAATTTGGAAATATAAGCTGATGGTGGAAGATACACATATTTGTTCAATGTGAAGTTTTAAAAAGTAATAAGATATTTTATATTGAAATAAACAAAAATAAATTATCCAATTTTCGTTATATAAATGCAGGACCAAAGAAGTGACAATATAAATAATAGATTTCAATAACCATAACATAAACCTAGAAACCTAAAAACATAGAAGCTAATTTCGAAATAACTGTGCTAATATTCCCCAGCCCTAATCAATTCTATTTATTAAGTACAAAAATAAACACTCCTATTTTCACTGCGTGCAATACCTGTTAGATTCGGGCCTTAAGCAACGAAGTACTTATTCTCAGACTAGTCTGCGTAACAAAAGGGCTCTCTTTTGTGATCACGAAACATTCAATAAACCCTGCTGAAAGTGAACCCCTCTCAATCCACAAAGGGGGTATTAGTGAGCATCAAGAACCTTCGGGGGAATGTAAACACAGCATCGTCTGCCTGTGAATCCATTTTCCTGCAATCGTTGCCAGAGAAGGCCCCCTTCACAACAGAAGCCTTCTGCTTTAGTTCATAAAGGGAAAGCTCATACATAAGTTATGAAGACATAGCAGGGGGATGGTGAGTGCTGAGGCTATTTTCAGTAACTGGGGCGCTTTCTTCTGGAAGAAGTAGTGGCCTATGTTTCTGCTGGGAGGGTGGGAATTCCGCTTAAAGGAAGGGCTTTCTGCAAGCGATTGAAGACATACCAATGAGAAAATGTGCAGTAATTTGAACGATCGATGGCGCTATTCAGCCTTTTTAGCCCCCAAAAGGAAAAGGATTTATAAACCCATCGCTTTCTTGATGCTTCGCTGAAGATTTTTAATGTGGCACTAAAAGCTTCAATGTACACTTCCATCAAGCGCAGGGGATTATTTATAACAAACCAAATTATGTCTTTCATGACTTTGGTATTTAGTGTCTGGATGGGTTGATGTGTATTTCATTTGATATTCTGGTGTTGCATGTCACTTTAAAAGATGATATGGATCGGTTGCTTGCTTCAATGTGGGGAAATTAATACCTTTTAATAGGAATATTATCAACAGCAAATGTCTTGTGTGTCTGTTATCAAAATAAATTAGCCCTGGATTAAAAAAAAATAATAATAAAAATAAAATAATAAAATATAATAAATAAAATATAAATTGAATAAATTAGCCCTAGATTTTTTCCTTTAATTAAAAAACTCAATTTTAAAGTTTATTTTAATAAGCGACTCACGCCTCTTTTCTTGCTAGATTATACTATACAAATTGCACTTATGTTGCATGATTAATATTAACAAAAAAATACATTTAATTATTTTGCCACTACATTTAATGAAAGATGGAGTAAAGAATTAAAAAAAAATCCTGTATTTTACCTAAAGTATTTATTTTGTGTGAAATAATTTTTAATTTTCACTTTTTTCAAAAATATTTTTTTTTTATGGTCATAAATGAATAAAGTAAAAGTAGAAGCTCTGTTTTTATCCGTACTATGTGTAATAATCGCGAGAGATACAAATACTCATGAGGATGTAAAGAAAAATCGTAAACAAGGAATTCTAAAAATTTGCAATTTCTGAAAATGTAATCACTCAGTTGATGAAAGTTAAGTTTATTTGTTCAATGTGAAGATACAAAAAGAATTAACATATTTTATATTAAAATGAATGATCCAATTTTCATTATATAAAATAGAAGCCAAATAATTAATAATATAGTCAGAAATCTAGAAGCTAATTTGTAATTAACCGAGCTAATATTATCCATCCCCAATCAATTTTAATTATTAAATACAAGAATAAACACTGCTATTTTCATTGCGTGCAATACCTGTTAGATTCGAGCCTTAAGCAACGGAGTACTTATTCTCACAGACTAGTCTGCATAACAAAAGGCTCTATTCTGTGATCACAAAACATTCAATAAACCCTGCTGAAAGTGAACCCTTCTCAATCCACAAAGGGGGTATTAGTGATCATCAAGAACCTTGGGGGAAAGTAAACACAGCATCGTCTGCTGCGAATCCATTTTCTGGCAATCGTCGCCAGAGAGGCCCCTTTCACAACAGAAGCCTTCTGCTTTAGTTCATGAAGGGAAAGCTCATACATAAGTTATGAACACATAGTGGGAGGACGGTGAGTGCTGAGGCTATTTTCAGTAAATGGGGTGCTTTCTTCTGGAAGAAGTAGTGGCCTATGTTTCTCTATGGATCGCTTAGAGGAACGGACCTTTTGCAAGCGATTGAAGACATACCAATGAGAAGATGCGCAGTAATTTGAACGATCGATGGCGCTGTTGACCTTTTAAGCCTCCAAAAAGGAAAAGGATTTATAAGCACATCGCTTTCTTGATGCTTCGCTGAAGATTTTTAATGTTGCACTAAAAGCTTCAATGCACTCTTTTATTAGCATTGGGGATTATTTATAACAAACCAAATTATGTCCGTGAAGACTTTGGTATTTAGTGTCTGGTTGGATGTGTATTTCATTTGATATTATGGTGTTGCTTGTCACTTTAAATGGTTATAAGCATCGGTTGTTTGCCTTAATGTGGAGAAAACGCATCAGAAATTAGTACTTCTTAACAGGGCTATCACCACCTTTCAATTTCTTGTGTATCTGCTATCAAAACAAATTAGCCCTAGATTTTTTTCATTTGAACAAAAAACTTATTTTTAAAGTTTATTTTAATAAGTGACTTCCAACACCCATTTTCTTGATAGATTATACAAACTACACTTATGTTGCATCATTAATATTAATAAAAAATAAATTTTATTAATTTGTCATTACATTTAATGAAAGATGAAAGTAAAGATTAAAAATTACCTAGTATTTTACCTGAAACATTTATTTTGTGTGAAATCATTTTAAATTAATTAACTTTTTTTTTAATATTAATCATGAAACATAAGTGTAGTTTGTATAATCTACCAACAAAACAGGTTATTAAAACAGGTTATTAACCGCTTATTAAAATAACCTTTAAAAATAAATATTGTTGAAAAAGATAAAATCAAAAATTATTGCACACAAAATAAATGTTTTAGGTAAAATACTTCGTATTTTTTATTGTTTATTTCCATCTCTCATTCAATGTAATAACAAATTAATTAAATTAATTTTTTATTAATATCAATCATACAACAAAAATGCAATCTGTATAATCTAACAACAAAAAGAGGCGTAAGTCGCATATTAAAATGAACTTTAAAAATAAGTTTTTCCCTCAAATGAAAAAAACAAGGGCTAATTTATTTTGACAGTAGATACACAAGAAATTTGCAGCTGATATAATCCTATTAAGAAATATCAATTTCTCATACATTTTCACCACATTAAATTCAAGAACCGATCCATATTACCATCTAAAGTGACTTGCCACACCACAATATCAAATAAAATACACATCCAGACACTAAATAACCAAATTCTTCACAGACATAATTTGGTTTGTTATAAATAATCCCCTGCGCTTGATGGAAGAGTGCATTGAAGCTTTTAGTGCCACATTAAAAATCTTCAGCGAGCCATCAAGAAAGCGATGGGTTTATAAATCCTTTTCCTTTTTGGAGGCTTAAAAGGGCCAATAGTGTCATCGATCGTTCAAATTACTGCACATCTTCTCATTTGTATGTCTTCAATCGCTTGCAAAAGGCCCTTCCTTTAAGTGAAGTTCCCTGCAGAAACATAGGCCACTACTTCTTCCAGAAGAAAGCGACCCCAGTTACTGAAAATAGCCTCAGCACTCACCATCCTACCGCTATGTCTTCATAACTTATGTATGAGCTTTCCCTTTATGAACTAAAGCAGAAGGCTTCTGCTGTGAAGGGGGCCTTCTCTGGCAACGATTGCATGCAAATGGATTCGCTGCAGGCGATGCTGTGTTTACATTCCCCCCAAGGTTCTTGATGCTCACTAATACCCCCTTTGTGGATTGAGAGGGGTTCACTTTCAGCAGGGTTTATTGAATGTTTCGTGATCACAAAAGAGAGCCCTTTTGTTATGCAGACTAGTCTGTGAGAATAAGTACTTCGTTGCTGAAAGGCCTGAATCTAACAGGTATTGCATGGAGTGAAAATAGGAGTGTTTATTCTTGTACTTAATAAACAAAATTGATTGGGGTTGGAGAATATTAGCTCAGTTATTTCCAAATTAGCTTCTAGGATTATAGGTGTATGATCTGTAGATTGGGAATAAGCTTTGAAATCCATTATTTATATTAGTACTTTTTGGTTCAGCATTTATACGTTTATATTTTTTATAAGATAATGAAAATTGGATAATTTATTATTGTTTATTTCAATATAAAATATTTTAATTCTTTTTAAAGCTTCACATTGAACAAATAAACTTATCTTTCATCAATTGATTGATTAGTTTTTCAGAAATTGGAAATTTTTTTGAATTTCGGGTTTACACTTTTTTTTCGCACTCTGATAAGGATTCATATAGCACTGAGTACAATTTTACAGATAATACTGATGAAAACAGATTTTTTTTTTTTGAAATTGTTCTTCACATTGAACAAATAAACTTAAATTTATCAACTTACTGATTTGTTCTTTAGAAATTGCAATTTTTTAGAATACCGTATTTACGATTTTTCTTCACACTCTGATGAGGATTTATATTTCGCGCGAGTAGAATTTTACAGATAATACTGATGAAAACATTTTTTTTTTTTCCTTGATAAGTTTCTTCACATTGAACAAATAAACTTTATCAACTAACTGATTTGTTCTGTAAAAAAATTGCAATTTTTTTAGAATTCTGTATTTACGATTATTGGTTGGAAAGGGATTGAAAAGAAAAAAAGGAATGAAATTATCAAAGTCATTAATATTCACACACACACACTGTTATTAATATAAAGATCTTCAGATAAAAATTAATTATAATGCATTTTATGTGATTATGTTTTCTAATTGTAAATATAATTAAAAATTCATTAATAATTTTAATTATATTTAATTTAAGTGTAAGAAACTTTATACAGCTTTTTTGTTATGGAAAAACCTTCCCTTTAACTTTTTATGTACTAAAAAAAATTTGAAAATTATTCATTACATTGCTTTTGTATTGAAATATTTTTGGCAACGAAAATATAAATTTAAATAACATATGCTCTTTAAAAACAGTTCCGTTTAAATTCAATAAAAATTTTAATATTTCTTCATTATTATTTAGATACATTAGAAATAAAAGCAAATAAACATAATTTAAAAGATTAAATGATGAAATCATTTTTTATAATTTTACATCTATAAATACATAACTTTGAATTAAAATTGTTTCAACAAAAAATAAAAATTGACTTTAATTGACCTCAACAGGATTTATATCTGATATTTTTTATTTCAAAACAATAAACCTTAACAGAATTTATATCAGTTATTTTTTATTTCAAAACAATAGACCTTCACAGAATTTATATCAGTTATTTTTTATTTCAAAACAATAGACTTTAACAGAATTTATATCAATTATTTTATATTTCAAAATAATAGACCTTAACAGAATTTATATCAATTATTTTTTTATTTCAAAACAATAGACCTTCACAGAATTTATATCAGTTATTTTTTATTTCAAAACAATAGACTTTAACAGAATTTATATCAATTATTTTATATTTCAAAATAATAGACCTTAACAGAATTTATATCAATTATTTTTTTATTTCAAAACAATAGACCTTCACAGAATTTATATTATTTTTTATTTCAAAACAATAGACTTCAACAGAATTTACATCAATTATTTTTTATTTCAAAACAATAGACCTTAACAAAATTTATATCAATTATTTTTTATTTCAAAACAATAGACCTTCACAGAATTTATATCAGTTATTTTTTATTTCAAAACAATAGACCTTAACAGAATTTATATCAATTATTTTTATTTCAAAACAATAAGTCCTTAACAGAATTTAGATCAATTATTTTTTTTTTCAAAACAATAGTATCGCATGAGATAAAACTTTTATGTTAGTTAAAAAAACAGTCTACTATAAAAATACTATAATAAACCAAAAATAATTAAGTCCATTTTAAAGTTTTAAATATCACTAATGCTATGTCAAATATAAATTAAATTCATAATTTAATTTCTTTTACTACATAGTTTTCTATATGTATTCACTTTATCTTTATCCATATAAAATATTGATAAAATTTTAAGATTTTTGCATTAAATTCAGCACATAAAATTATGAAAAGAAAATTAAGCATTTCAAAATGGATTAGTATTTTATTTTATGAGAAATAACATATAATATTAAGGTCACTAAAATATACAAAACAATTATTACGTAAGTATATTTAAAGAATAAAATTTATACTTCACTTTTGATTCTACATCTCTTTAAAAGGTATCTAAGATTACAAAAAATTGAAAAGTTGAATTATTATTCATTAACTTCACATTCACTTACAAATTCATTAAAAGCTTCAGATATTTTTTTATAAAAGATCAATAACTGTTGTTACTGAATTATTCGAAATGTATTGTGCATATTTTGAAACTTAAATTAGATTAGTGTACACATTATCTAATTAAATTGAAAAAAATATGCTTTTATACTAATTATTTTTCAATTTTAAAGAGATCTGCGTTAAATAAATTCTTTTATTATCTATTGTTTTTCCTTAATTAACGTTATTGGCATTATTTGTATTGTAAATAAAATGTTAATTTTGTATGTCTGCTGTTTGTCTTAATCTTAAAAATGGATCAGATACACAAACAGTATCCATTCTTTGTTTAACTAGATAAATATTTATGTTTAATAAATGAATCCAATTTTATTTAGTATTATTCGTTTTTAAAAGATACGTTCAAATAACTTTTTTAATTAAATAAATGAATTACCATTTTTTTATGTAATCATTCGTGATTATTGCAGTGAAAACATTATAAATATGTAATTAATTTATCATTGTATACTTAATTTAAGTATATCGGGTGCATTATATTTAATTTCTCTTCTTTTATATCTAATTGAAATCGTAATTCAATACAATTATTTTAAGGTTTTTATCATTCCATTATTATTAATAATAATAAAAATATTCCAAAGGAACAATGAATTTTACGATGGACAGTAACAAAATGGGATTTTATGCCATAATTTAATTCTAAATAATTAATCATTTTTAACAAAGAAGTTTAAAAGTTTATCCATGGAAATTCTGTTACAATAAATAAGTTCTTTTACTTTTCTTAGAAAATTAAATGCAGCTATTTTATTTTATAGTAAAAAGAATGCAGTATGTATATTTAGCAAAAATATTATTAAAAGAAAAGGTCTGATTCCTTTTTATAATTTTATTATAACTAATTTAATGCATTCTATAATTATCTGCCATTTAAGTGGCATCATTCTATCTGACATTGCATTGGCATCATTATGTCTGTCATTTAGGTGAAGATATATTCTTTTTATCATATAAAATCTGTTATGTCAATTTAAAAGCTTTAAATGTACAAATATACAGCAATTTTAAAATTGCTACATATTAAAGGGGGAAAGAACATTCGAATCATACTTCATAAAAATTCAATTTAAATGTTTCCTAAAATCAAGAATATTCGACATTGTGAAAAACAATGTAAATATTATTGAATGCATCAACACTGTATCCTGATTAAATAATGATTTTCAATTATAAATAATTCGTATTTATTTTTAGATATAATATTACAGGTAACACATAGTGCGATACATCCTTCATTAACAGGTCGTAATTGATTATAAATTATTGACTTGCTCTAGATGAGATTGACAAGCTCTATTTTTTTCCCTGACAAAGCTTCTAAGTTTCTTATTCACCAATTTTCAATTAATTGACAAATGAAACAATGCTCTATAAATTATGAATTTGTAGGGAATTGTTTAAAAGTAATTTATGGTTCTTTTTCATTTCTTGGGTGTGTGGAAAACATTCTCTATCTATCTACATATATATAGATATATGTGTGGGGGTACGTATATTTACATATATGTGTATGTATGTACATACATATATTTAGTTAAAAATTATTATTAATTACAAATGTAAATACCAGAAACTTTAATAAACTTAAATTACTGGATTACTTTAAGTGAAACTTACTGGTTTCATTTTGTCCACAAAGGAACTTTCTCGCAAATGTTTCAATCCAATGTTTTCATGAAAATAACAAAGTAACACAAAAAACTTTTATTTTTCACTTTAAATTGTGAATCCTTAGTATTTTTGTTTTGTTGTTGTTTTAATGTTTTCTTATGTTTTTGCTTTTCCTTCTTTCACTTCGAAAAAAAATGTCTAAGTTTTATGAATTTAAATTATTAATAATTATAAATGCATAAGAAAGTGGAAGAGTTATTAAGTAGCCAATGTTGAATACAATTAAAAATATTTATGTATTATAAAGATGTTCAGTTTTGAACTTTCTACGTAGTACAAAATATTGATGAGTTGTTATTCTCCAATGCCAAATATTTGTATTAAAGTCCTCTTCATCTCAGAATGACTGAGATGTGGAAGATAAAGCATTACTCACGGAGGGCCTTATGAACTCTATCCAAGATCAGTCATCACAATCAACATCAAACACCCTTCCCCCAGGTGAAATCTGACGGGGAAGGATTCTCTTCATCGCCTCCTTCTCCTCAAGCCCAATGGCCTGTAGATTCCTGTTCGGCTTACATATTTACAGGGGTATCACAGGCCGAAATAACAGAATCGGTCTTTTGGGCTTCCCTTATCCGGTTACAAGCCTGTCATTTTCTGTTCAGAAACTGAGCGTGCTATCCACTCAGTCATTGCAGCCTTGAATCATAAGGGCAAAACCTACTCTGTATCAATGTACGATTGAAATATTTTGTAGCAAATTGCAATTTGGGTATTTTATATCAATATATAATTCATGGCCACTGCATCAACGCGCGATTGAAATACAAGTCCACTTCATCAACGCAAAATTTTATTTTTCTATGTACTTCCATATAAATACAGCAATTACACTTAACAGCATAAAGCGTAGTACAATTTTAGCATGTGTACCTAATGTAAAAATGGACTACAATCTGCTTTAAATGCTGCATTGCAGATTCTTTAATATCATAATCATTAACGCAACATTCCCATGGTGGACCAAGACATCTGCCTGCTGGCAGATTTCAAGACATGAGATATTTTCGTTTTACTGGGTAGGATTGTCAGCCCCCCGCCCAAAGCTCTACAGCCAAATTATAACGGAACCTATGGCCTAAAGGGGATTCCTGACTACTACAAATATCCAAGGCACTGCCGTTACTCGAACCCGTAAGCTGTAGCACCGAATGCTAGAGTGTTAGTCAATCGGCCATCAGGCTCCATTGCAGGTCCTGCTTTTAAAAGAAGGGTTGATATACTTGAGATCATGATAATCGATATTAATCTTTCGTGTAACAATAAGAGTGCCTGGTGGAATCCTTTCAGGTACGTGATACACAAATGCTTGATGAGTAACCAAGAATGCTCTCAATGAAGATATTATATCTCTTCAAGATTGGATTTAACAAGAATAATATGATTTTTTTTTTTAAATTTTGTTTCTGATAAAGTATGAGATAACGCATTTACAACTTAATTTGAAGAATGAGTCAAATTATTTCAGTAACAAGAAATACAAGTCTACCAACACCATGCTCCTGCACAAAGGATTACTTAAAATGTTTATTATGATTACCAGAATAGTATGATGATTTTTAAATTCTGTTATTGCTTAATTATGACCTAACGCATTTACGATTTAAGTTGAAGAATGAGTCAAGTTATATCAATAACAAGAAATACAAATCTACCAACACCAATGCTCCTACATAAAGGACTACTTACAATGTATATCCCGCCCATTTAATTTTTAGTTTCTCATTTAATGCATAACGCTAGGTCCAGTGAGATCTGTCCTTCATTAAGCTGTCGGCGCTCGAATATAAATTAGCGCATTGCCGCGAAACAGACTGGACGAGTGTCGCATTAGCAGGCAGCAGGTTGTCTGCGGGATGTCAGTGATTTCGGACTTAGGTGATCGAGAGCTCAAATAAGACTTCCGCTCTTTCATTCCTCCGCATTCCTCGTTTAATCACACTGATGAATATTTCATACTCCGGATGGGATGTAACGAGCACCCCCAAACTTCCATTCCAACTCCTCATTTCGGAACGATCATCAAACCGCGCTCCATTCTTTCCCCTCTGTGCCAAGTAGCCTGATCCAGGGAGTTTTCGGGAAGTGACAGAGGATATAGCGGCCGGTATTTCTCACTGTGAATCCAGTTTCTTATACCGATGGGTTAGGATTTTTTTCATGGATATCTTTCTTTATGTTGGTTTGGGTGCTTTAGTTCTTTTTTTTTATGAGAAAATGCGTAAGCACTCGGCTGATGCATTTAGGAATTATGCTTATGATATGTTTTAAAACAGAATTGCTTTTTTTATTTACGTATGAAGCGAATCGAAATCAGATATAGTAGTGATGGATTTTAATGCGAAAAGAGATAATTTAAAAACCATATTTTTACATACCTATTATGCATATTATATATTTATTAGTGTCGTAGTATTAGGAATAAGGAATAAATGTATGGAGCTGTAACGTGTTTTTTAATTTTTACTTATAGAGTAGTGTGTGTTTCATATGTTTTTATTGTGTTTCTTATCAATTTTCCATATTAAAACATATTAAATATAAAAAAACACATATTTAATGTAAACATATTAAAAACATATTAAATATAAAAAAACACATATTTAATGTAAACATATTAAATGTAAATATATTAAACATATTAAATGTAATACCTAAACAAAAATATTTGGGGTTTTGTTTTTTTTGTGAGGAAATGCGCAGGCATACGTCTGATTCATTTAGGAATTATGCTTATGATATGTTTTAAAGGAGAATTGCTTCGAAGAAGGATATCGGTGAAGTGATGGGTTTTGATGCGAAAAGGGATAATTTAAAAACCATATTTTTACATACCTATTATATATATCTCATATATTTATTAGTGTCGTAGTATTACAAAACAGCAATACATGTATGCAGTTGTAATGTTGTTTTTTATTTTTACTAAGAGTATGTGTTTCTTATACTTGTAATAAATTATAGTTATAGGATGTCAGATGATTATTTTAAAACATATTAAATTCAATATCTAAACAAAAATTTAAATGTATGTAGTATTAGTTTTTATGGTGCACTTCTGTGCCGAAAAATTAAGACCAATTATTTTTTTTCTCAAAAACTGTTTATTTATTCTTTCAAATTTATTTCTCGCCTTCACAGTACTCCCGTCCGGACAGAATGCACTTATGCCACCTTTTTTTATAATCCCCAATGAATGTTAAAAAATCATCGGTAGGGAGGGCCTTCAAATAGAGTGGCGATTCACGTTGAATCTCTTTAATCGACTCAACACGGTTCCCCGGAGGGGTCTTTTGAGTTTACGGAAAAGCCAAAAGTAGCAAGATGCTAAATCAGACGAATACGGTGGCTGTGGAACGATGTGGTCTTCATTTTTGGCGAAAGGGTCACGAAAATCAATGCAGTGTGAGCTGGAGCATTCAGGGCTTTCGGTACCAATTATGATTTTACGCGTTTGAGGCCCAAAACTCAATTGACAGATACTTTTGAAATTTCAACATCATCAGCAAGTTCTCTAATTGTATATCAACTGTTTGCAAGGATCAAATCTTTAATTTTTTGGACGTGAGCTTCGTCGGTTGAGGTTGATGTTTGACCAGAGGGCTGTTTATACCACTTCTTAACATTTCTTTCCGTTCACCGAAAGCCTTCTGCAACATTCTATACATTTCCGCAAACAAAATTGAATGCAAGTTGCTCAATTAATTCGGACATTTCAAAGATCAGTTTTAGCGGCTCACACAGTCAAGCGTAACTCAAACACTAATTGATTGTTTGGAGTCAAATTTCACACAGATGTCACGGACAGTCCAAAAACCTAAAAAAGAAAGAAAAATTGAAAATCCATTAGCCCCGGGAATTTTAAATTGGAAATTGGTCTTACTTTGTGGACACAGAAGTACAAGGTCTGCCAACACCGATGCTCCTACATAAAGGACTACTTACAATGTATATCCCACCCATTTAATTTTAAGTTTCCCATTTACTACATAACGCTTGGCGCAGTGAGATCTGTCCTTCATTAAACTGCCAGCGCTCGAATATAAATTAGTGCATTGCCGCGAAACAGACTGGACGAGTGTCGCATTAGCAGGCAGCAGACTGTCTGCGGGATGTCAGTGATTTGGGACTTACGTGATCGAGGGTTCAAATAAGACTTCCTCTCCTCCATTCATCCGCATTCGTCGTCTAATCACACTGATGAATATTTCATACTCGGGATGGGATGTAACGAGCACCCCAAAACTTCCGTTCCAACTCCCAATTCTGAACGATCATCAACCCGCCCCCCATTCTTTCCCTCCTGCCAAGTAGCCTGATCCGGGGAGTTTTCGGGAAAAGTGACAGAGGATATAACGGCCGGTATTTCCCGCTGTGAATCGCGTTTTCTGATCCCTATGGGTTGCTTTTTTTTCTTGGATATCTTTCTTTATGTTGGTTGGGGTACTTTATGTTAACGTTGCTTTTTGTTTTTCTTCTGAGGAAATGCGTAGGCATTCGTCTGATGCATTTAGAAATGATGCTTATGATATGTTTTAAAGGAGAATTGCTTTTTATTTTTATTTTCGTATGAAGCAAATCGAAATGAGATAGTGGTGTGCAGTGATGGGTTTTGATGCGAAAAGGGATAATTTAAAAAGCATATTTTTACATACCTATTATATGTATCATATATTTATTATGGTTTTAATATTCAGAAACAGGAAAAAATATATGTAGGTGTAATGTTATTTTTAGGTTTTACTTACAGTATGTATTTCTTATATTTTTTTTTCTAATACAGCTGGCAAACACTTAGGAGGCAGTTTTTTATGCCTTTAGGCAAGCACCGCGCCGACGTTACTCATTTAGCACTAACCAAGAGGTATGCGTAGCTTCACGATAAACTACGGACGCGGAATAACAATACCTCCGCAACTCTCTACTATCCTATTAGACTGGGAACTACGGTTTTAAAGTACACCCGAATGGTACAATGGCCAGGACTCCTCCCCTCAGCTATTCATGACAGACACATTATATTGTTCCGGATTAACCATAGCAGGACAATGTGATTTTTTAATTCCGTTTCAGATAAAGAGTGATCTAACGCATTTGGGACTTAAAATGAAAAATGCGTTTGATTATTTAATACAATATCAAGAAACACAAGTCCACCAACACCAATGCTCCTACATAAAGGACTACTTACAATGCATTTCCCACCCGTTTAATTTTTAGTTTCCCATTTACACAACGCTTGGCACAGTGAGAGATCTATCCTTCATTAAGTTGTCTGAACTCGAATATAAATTAGCGTATGCAGATCCTACTTTTTAAAAAAGAGTTGATATGGTTGTAATCATGGCAATCGATATAGATCTTTCATGTCGAAAATAAGATTGCTTGGTGGAATCATTTTCTGATTTTCAAGTATGTGGCATACAAAGAATCTTGGAGGTTAACCAAGAATGATCTCAAGGAAGACATTTTCCTCAGGATTAGCATTACCAGAATAATATGATTTTTAAAATTATGTTTCTGATAAAGTGCTAGCTAAAACATTTGGAATAAAAGATGAAGAATGAGTCTAGTTATTTAATACAATAACATGAAAAACAAATCTGCCAACACCATGTTCCTACTAAACTTTACAATGTATATTTTTCAGATTTAACATTAGAGAATAATATGACTTTTTTAATATGGGTTTTTTTAATTCTGTTCCTTATAAAGTGCGAGCTAACGCAATTGGAACATAAGATGAGGAATAAGTCAAGTTGTTTCAATAACCAGAAATACAATACCAACACCCTGCTCCTACATAAAGGATGCTACAATGTACTATATATACGCTCAGGATGGCACGATAAAAGGATGCACTACAATGTACAATGCTCTTACAATGTATACTTTTCAGATTTATCTTTACCAAAATGATTTTTTTAAATTCTGTGCTTGATAAAAGGCGAGCTAATGCATTTGGAACACAAGATTTAGACAAATTATTTCAATAACAAGAAATACAAGTCTACTAATACCATGCTCCCTACATAAAGGAGTACTTACAATGTATATCCCACCCATTTAATTTTTAGTTCCCATTTACTATAACGCCTGGCACAGTGAGATCTGTCCTTTCATTAAGCTGTCGGCGCTCGAATATAAATGAGCGCATTGCCGCGAAACAGACTGTACGAGTGTCGCATTAGCAGGCAGCAGGTTGTCTGCTGGATGTCAGTGATTTCGGACTTGCGTGATCAAGGGCTCAAGTAAGACTTCCGCTCTTCCATTCCTCCGTATTCCTCGTCTAATCACACTGATGAATATTTCATACTCGAGATGGAATGTAACGAGCACCCCCAAACTTCCGTTCCAACTCCCGTTTCGGAACGATCATTATCCCGCGCTCCATTCTTTCCTTTCTCTGCCGAATAGCCTCATCCGGGGAGTTTTCGGGAAAAGTGACGGAGGATATAACGGCCTATGTTTGCCACTGTGAATTGCGCTTTCTGATCCCGATGTGCTGGGGTTTTTTTCCATGGATATCTTTCTTTATGTTGGTTGGGGTACTTTATGTTAACGTTGCTTTTTGTTTTTCTTCTGAGGAAATGGGTAAGCATTCGCCAGATGCATTTACTAATTATGCTTATGATATGTTTTAAAGGAGAATTGCTTTTATTTTTATTTTCGTATGAAGCGAATCGAAAAAAGATATCGGGGCAGTGATGGGTTTTAAAAACCATATTTTTACATACCTATTATATGTATCATACATTTATTAGTGTCGTAGTATTATGAAACAGGAATAAATGTATGCTGTTGTAATGTTGTTTTTTATTTTTACTAACAGTATGTGTTTTTTTATATTTGTTAATCGATTATAGATATAGGATACCAGATGATTATTTTAAAACATATTAAATGTAATATGCCAACAAAAATGTAACTGTATATAGAATTGGTTTTTATGATTCCGAAAAAGTAAGACCAGTTATTTTTTTTCAAACAGTCTTCATTTGTTCTTTCAAATTTATTTCATCGTCTTCAAAGTAATCCCCTCCGAACACAATGCACTTATGCCCACTTTTCTTCCAATACTCAGTGCATGTCAAAATTGTCATCAGCAGGGATAACCTTCAAAACGAGCACCGATTCACGTTGAATCTCTTCAATCAACTCAAACCGGTGTCCCTGGAGTTTTCTTTTGAGTCTACGGAATAGCCAGAAGTCGCACGGCGTGAATAAGGTGGCTGTGGTACGTCATGAGTTTCATTTTTGGCAAAAAATTCACGAAGAATCAATTCAATGTGAGCTGGCTCATCAAGTGTTTTCGGTACAAATTATTCGGTTCAAATTAAAACAAATTATTATTATTATTTGAAGCCTTTGTGGCCCAAAATGGAATTGATCGATACTTTTGAAATTCCAACGTCCTCAGCAAGTTCTGTAATTTTAAATCGTCGGTTTGCAAGCACCAAATCTTTAATTCTTCGGATGGGAGATTCGTCGGTTGAGGTTGATGGACGATCAGAAGTCTCTTCGTCTTCTCTGCCTTCTTTGAACTGTTTATATCACTTGCTAACATTTATTTCCGGTATAGGAATGCTCGCCGAATACATTCTGAAACATTCTATACGCTCCCGCAAACAAAATTGAATGCAAGTTATTTGCTCAATTTATTCAGATATTTCAAAAATTGCCGGAATCAGTTTTAGTGACACACAAAGCCAAGCGTAACTCAAACACTAATGAATATTTTGACGTGAAATTTCACACAGATGACGAGAACTGTGAGAGACACCGAAAAATGAAAAAAAAATTGAAACTCCATAAGCCTCGGGAATTTTAAATTCAAGATTCGTCTTACTTTTTGAGTACCAGTAATACAAGTCTACTAACATCAATGCTCCTACATAAAGGACTACTTGCAATGTATATCCACCCATTTAATTTTTGGTTTCTCATTTACTACATAACGCTTGGTGCAGTGAGATCTGTCCTTCATTAAGCTGTCTGCAGTTGAATATAAATGAGCGCATTGCCGCGAAACAGACTGGACGAGTGTCGCATTAACAGGAAGCGGGTTGTCTGCGGGATGTCAGTGATTTTGGACTTAGGTGGTCGAGAACTCAAATAAGACTTCCGCTCTTCCATTCCTCCGCATTCCTCGTCTAATCACACTGATGAATATTTCATACTCCGGATGGGATGTAACGAGCACCCCCAAACTTCCGTTCCAACTCCCTTTTCGGAACGATCATCAACCCGCGCTCCATTCTTTCCCTTCTCTGCCCAGTGGCCTGATCCGGGGAGTTTTGGGAAAAGTGACAGAGGATATAACGGCCGGTGTTTCCCACTGTGAATCGCGTTTTCTTATCCCAATGGGTTGTTATTTTTCCTGGATATCTTTCTTTATGTTGGTTTGGGGTACTTAAGTTATCGTGGTTTATTTTTTTTTTCTTCTAAGGAAATGCGTAGGCATTCGTCTGATGCATTTAGAAAGTGTGCTTATGATATGTTTTCAAGGAAAATTGATTTTTTTTATTTTCGTATGTAGCGAATCGAAATGAGATATTGGTGTGCAGTGATGAGTTTTGATTCGAAAAGGGATAATTTAAAAACAGTATTTTTACGTACCTATTATATGTATCATATATTTATTAGTGTCGTAGTATTTTGAAACAGGAATAAATGCATGCATCTGTAATGTTGTTTTTTAATTTTTATGTACAATTTGTGCGGCCCTGATGGCCGAGTGGCTATCGCTGTTGTGGCCGGTACCATAGGTTTCGGGTTCGAATCTCAGCGGTGCCAGGGATGTTGGTAGTGATTCGGAATCCATTTTAAACCGTAGATCCCGGTCTCATATGACTGTAGATCGTCACAGATCCCAAACAGACTTATCACCCAAATCATTTCCAAACTGTATAGGGGAAACTCAGCTCCAGGCGCAGTGGTGTGTTGTATTGGTAGTAGATTCTGCTTTTAAAAAAAAGAGTTGATATGGTTGCAATCACGGCATTGCATATCGATCTTTCATGTCAATATAAGATTTTCTGGTGGAATCTCTTGGAGGTTTTCAGGTACGTGACATGCAAATTCTTGTCGGTTAACCACGAATATTCTCACGAAAAGAAATTATTATTCAGAAATAGCATTACCAGACATTACGATTTTTTAAATTCTGTTTCAGATAAAGTACAAACTAACGCATTTGTACCTTAAGGTGAAGAATGAGCAATGTTATTTCAATAACAAGAAATTCAAGGTCTACCAACAACAATGCTCCTACATAAAGGACTATTTACAATGTATATATCACCCGTTTAATTTTTAGTTTCCCATTTATGTATTTTATAACGCTTGACGCAGTTATATGTATCCTTCATTAAGCTGTCGGCGCTCGAATATAAATGAGCGCATTGCCGCGAAACGCACTGGACGAGTGTCGCATTAGCAGGCAGCATGTTGTCTGCGGGATGTCAGTGATTTCGGACTTGCGTGATCGAGAGCTCAAATAAGACTTCCGCTCTTCCATTCCTCCGCATTCCTCGTCTATTCACACGGATGAATATTACATACTAGGGATGGGATGGAACGAGGACCGCCAAACTTCCGTTACAACTCCCGTTTCGAAACGATCATCAACCCGCGCTCCATTCTTTCCCTTCTCTGCCGAGTATCCTGATCCGGGGAGTTTTCGGGAAAAGCGACAGAGGATATAACGGCCGGTGTTTCCCAATGGTGTTTTTTTTTCATGGATGTATTTCTTGATGTTGGTCTAAGTACTTTAGTTTTGGTGTTTTTTTTTTTTTTTTTTTTTTCTGAGGAAATGCGTAGGCATTTGTCTGATGCATTTAAGAATTATGCTTATGATATGTTTTAAAGGAGAATTGCTTTTTTTTATTTTCGTATGATGCGAATCGGAAAAACATATCGGTGTGCAGTAATGGGTTTTGATGCGAAAAAGGATAATTTAAAAACCTTATTTTTGCATTCCTATTATATGTATCATATTTTTATTAGTGTCGTAGTATTATGAAACAGAAACTTTGTCGGTTGAGATTGATGGTCGACGAGAGGGCTCATCCTCTGCAACGTGTTCTCTGCCTTCATTGAACTGTTTATACCACTTCTAAACATTTATTTCCACTTTTAAACATTTATATTTATATAGGTATGCTCACCGATTGCCTTGTGCAACATTCTATACTTTTTTGAAAATAAAATTTAATTCAATTTCTTTGCTCAATTAATTCAGACATTTCAAAAATCGCCGGAATCAGTTTTAGCGTCTCACAAAGCCAAACGTAATTCAAACACTAATGAATATTTTGACATAAATTCCACACAAATGTTAAGGACAGTGCCAGGAACCTAAAAAAGAAAGAAAAATTGAAATTCCATAAGACCCGGGAATTTTAAATTGAAAATTGGTCTAACTTTTTGGACACAGTAGTATAAGGTCTGCCAACACCATACTCCTACATAAAGGACTACTTACAATATATATCCCACCATTTAATTTTTAGTTTCTCATTTACTACATAACGCTTGGCGCAGTGAGATCTATCCTTCATTAAGCTGTCGGCGCTCGAATATAAATGAGCGCATTGCCGCGAAACAGACTGGACGAGTGTCGCATTAGCAGGCAGCAGGTTGTCTGCGGGATGTCAGTGATTTCGGACTTGGGTGATCGAGAGCTCAAATAAGACTTCCGCTCTTCCATTCCTCCGCATTCCTCGTCTAATCACACTGATGAATATTTCATACTCGGGATGGGATGTAACGAGCACCCCAAAACTTCCGTTCCAACTCCCATTACGGAACGATCATTAAACCCGCGCTCCATTCTTTCCCTTCTCTGCCGAGTAGTCCTGATCCGGGGAGTTTTCGGGAAAAGTGACAGAGGATATAACGGCCGGTGTTTCCCACTGTGAATCCAGTTTCTTATCCAGATGGGTTACTTTTTTATCACGGATATCTTTCTTTAGGTTGGTTGGTGTACTTTAGTTTTCGTGTTATTTTGTTTTTCTTCTGAGGAAATGCATAGGCATTCGACTGATGCATTTAGGAATTATGCTTATGATATGTTTTAAAGGAGAATTGCCTTTTTTTTTTTACATTCGTGTGAAACGAATCAAAAAAAGATATCGGCGCAGTGATGGTTTTTGATGTGAAAAAGTATAATTTAAAAACCATATTTTTACATACTTATAAAGTGCATGAAATATTTATTAGTGTCGTAGTATTATGAAATAGGAATAAATGTATGCAGTTGTAATGTTGTTTTATTTTTACTAAGAGTATGTGTTTATTATATTTGTTAATCGACTATCGATATAGGATACCAGATGATTATTTTAAAATATATTAAATGTGATATCTAAATGAAAATGTAAATTTATATAGAATAAGTTTTTATGGAGCACTACTGTGCCGAAAAAGTAAGACCAATTAGTTTTATTTTTTCAAAAACTGCTTATTTATTCTTCCAAATTTATTTCGTTGCCTTCAAAGTAATCCCAACCAGACAGAATGCACTTATGCTTTTTTTTTCCAATCCCCAATGCATGTCAAAAAGTCCTCGGCAGGGATGGTCTTCAAATGCGCGGCGATTCACGTTGCATCTCTACAGTCAATTCAAAACGGTGACCCTAGAGTGGTCTTATGAATTTACGGAAAATCTGGAATTAGCACGATGATAAATCAGTTGAATACGGTGGCTGTGCACCGATATGGGTTTCGTTTTTGGCGAGAAAGTCACGAAGAATCAATTCATTGTTTTCGGTACCAATCGAGATGTGAAGCGTTTGGGCCCAAAATGAAATTGATCGATCCTTTTGAAATTCCAACATCATCAGTAAGGTTTCTAATTGTAAATCCACGGTTTGCAAGCATCAAATCTTTAATTTTTTTTGACGTCAGCTTCGTCGGTTGAGGTTGATGGTCGACGAGAGGACTCTTCCTCTTCAACGCGTTCTCATCTTTCTTTGAACGGTATACCACATGAAACATTTCTTTCCTATACCGGAATTCTCCCCGAATGCCTTCTACAACATTCTATACGTTTCCTCAAAAACATTTAATGCAACTTCTTTGCTCAATTAATTCAGACATTTAAAAAATCCCCGGAGTAATATTAACTTCTCACAAAGCTAAGCGTAACGCAAGAACTAAAGAATATTTTGACGTCAAATTTCACTCATATTTAAAGGACAGTGCTGGCAACCTAAAAAAGAAAAAAATTTAATTAGATAAGCCACGGGAATTTTAAATTGAAAATTGGTCTTAACACGAATGCTCCTACATAAAGGACTACTTACAATTTATATGCCACCCATTTAATTTTTAGCTTCCCATTTACATAATGCTTGGTACAGTGAGATCTGTGTTTCATTAAGCTGTCGGCGCTCGAATATAAATGAGCGCATTGCCGCGAAACAGACTGGACGAGTGTCGCATTAGCAGGCAGCAGACTGTCTGCGGGATGTCAGTGATTTCGGACTTAGGTGATCGAGAGCTCAAATAAGACTTCCGCTCTTCCATTCCTCCGCATTCCTCGTTTAATCACACTGATGAATATTTCATACTCGGGATGGGATGTAACGAGCACCACGAAACTTCCGTTCCAACTCCCGTCTCGGAAGGATGATCAACCCGCGCTCCATTCTTTCCCTTCTCTGCCGAGTAGCCTGATCTGGGGTGTTTTCGGGAAAAGTGACAGAGGATTTAACGGCCGGTATTTCTCACTGTGAATCGCGGTTTCTTATCCAAATGGGTTGTTGTTTTTTCGTGGGTACCTTTCTTTATGTTGGTTGGGGTACTTTAGTTTTTTTTTTTTTTTTTTTTTGCTGAGGAAAGGCGTAGGCGTTTATTTTTGTATGAAGCAAATCAAAATGAGATATTGGTTTGCAGTGATGGGTTTTAATGAAAAAAAGGATAATTCAAAAACCTTATTTTTACATGATATCATGATTTAAAACCATATTTTTACATTTTAACAGATGAACTATTATATATATTATATATTTAATAGTGTCTTAGCATTATGAAACAGGAATAAATGTATGGAGTTGTAATGTTGTTTTTTAATTTTTACTTATAGTATATTATTTGTTTCTTATGTTTGCTAATCAGTTGTCCATGTATTAAACATATTAAACGTAATGTGAACAAAAATGTAAACATATTAAAAACATTTTAAATATAAAAAAAACACATATTAAATGTAAACATACTAAACATATTAAATGTAATATCTAACAAAAATGGTTGGTGTGCTTTAGTTCGTGTTTTTTTTTTTTTTTTTTTTTTTTTTTTTTTTTTTTTTTTTTTTTTTCTTTTTTGTTATTGTTGTTTTTCTTCTGAGGAAATGCGCAGCCATTCGCCTGATGCATTTAGGAATAATGCTTAAGATATGTTTTAAAGAAGAATTGCTTTTTTTTCTATTTTTGTATGAATGGAATCGAAAAAGGATAGCGGTGCAATGATGGGTTTTGATGTGAAAAAGGATAATTTAAAAACCATACTTTTACATACCTATTATATGTATCATATATTTGTTAGTGTCGTAGTATTATGAATCAGGAATAAATGTATGCAGCTGTAATGACGTTTTATAATTTTACTTACAGTATGTGTTTCTTATATTTGCTAATGAATTATCGTTATAGTATATTAATTCCATTATTTTGGAACAAATTTCATGTAATATCTAAATAAAAATGTAACGCATGTATATAGAATCAGTATTTTAAAATTTAGTATATTTTCATAGGTACAAAAATATATATTTAAGTAAAGTGAGTTCAGTTTGTTTTAATATAAGTAAACAGTAAATTTTGAAAAGTGTTTTTACTTAAAAACTATTTTATCCTATAATTGTAATTCATATTAGTTCAAGGACCAAAGGTTTTCTTAAAAACATCTGTAATAGTCACTTTAATTGAGTTTTATCCACCTTTGTATCGGTATAATCCATAAAAATTAAAACAATAAAATCTATTTATTTGGATGGTTAAATAATTTTATTTCCACGAGAAATAGATTGAAAAAAATTAACTGTATATTGTACAAATTATGTATAGTATATAATGTTTTAAGTGTAACATAAAATAAAAATTCAAATATTAATTGATTACATTAAATTACGAAAGAAGAAAATGTATTAACATTACAATAATTAACATTAATAATAACTAACACTTTAATAATTATCACCACAATATTTAAATTTTGGGTGATGAAAGACATGCAACATTTAGAAAAACACGGTTTTGCAAATGTAAGCCTACACGATTATAAGGAATTTGACCAAGTTTGAACACATGACTAGAGTACATCAAAATTATGATTTGAAATGAAAATAATAACGAAGAAAATTTAATTGCATTAATAATCTTGATATTTACATAAATTGTAGAGTGCTATTGCTTAATAAACAAAAAGAATAGTTTTCCTGAATTATAATCCTATTAAATTCAAAGAAGCAGCTATGCAATTGATAATTAAGGTAAAAAATGTTTAATAGCATTGATTTACAATAATTATCAATATTTTCAATGCATATCTCTATATATAAAAAGGAAAATATTTGTTTGTTTGTATTTCTTAAAACTTAACACATATTAAGTTTGGAAGTTCAATTTTATTCTAATAATTATTTTTTCTATCAAGTGCGTAGCCAAAGATTAAGGAAAAATTCTTATTAGTTATTTTTTATTAAATAAAAACCTTATTTTTTTTTTACGCTATAAGAAGCCTTCTGACAATAGGTTGTTATTGGCTGAGTTTTATGTAATTATTTTTCATTCTTATTTTTTAACAATAACTCTCTATTCAGATTGTGATTCATCCTTTTACATAAAGAAAAACCTTTCCAGTCTGATATTTCGCTGTTGCCACCATTTGAATTCTAAAGTCCTGCAGGCGATAATCGTTTGCATTCGCAGTTAAAGTTATTTTAATTTATAGTTTTCATGTTCGCTGGTGACGTCAACATAGAATTTTGCTGGAAGTTATTTAATTTTGTGATGTATCACTGAATTATTTTGATTTTTAACAAGATAGTGTTGAATAATTTTAGTTTTCATATGTATAAATATTAAAAATGATTTCATTTTCTGTATCCGAGCAAGATTGAGGCAAATTTACTGTTATTATATAAATTAAAATAAATTATTTCCAAAATGTATTAAACCTATTTAATATCTTTAATTCGAATTAATTTAATCAAAGAATAAAAAAATATATCTAAGTAGAATACTTTATATTGTTCATAAATATCGTTAATTATTTTTTATATGATTTTTTTTTATTTACTTTATAGTTAAGGAAAATACGTTACAAAGGGATTTAAAATTTCACAAGATTTAAAGTTTTGTTTTAAAAAGTGATTATTACCCAAATAAAAAACAAGAGATAGCTTTCTATGAAAAAGTGTTAAATAAGGTAAAATAGAACCGATTTTTTTCTTTATAAATCTCATTTAATAAAGTAATGAGATCTGTTTAAATTCCAGATTATTGTTTAAATAGTTTCTTTTTTTCTGGTGGTTTGACGCAGTTATAGTACTAGTATAAAGCTAATTAAATAAAATGTATCAATTTATTTATTCCTAAAATTAATTATTTTTAAAAGTAATAATAATAAATAATCATAATTCATAACAGTAGTAATAAATCTTTTTAATAAATGATTTTGCTTTGAGACAAATCAAACGAAAAGGTTTTTTTAATATATAAAACAACGAGTGTTGTTTTAAAATGCTTTTCAAATTAATCATATAATCTTTTAAATTTTTTTCCTTTTTTTTTTCTTATTAACTCATAATCAATATATATGAATTTTCCTTTTTAAAAAAATTAAACATTACTCAACATCATATCAAATTTAATTTCTTTGAAAATATTAATTAGAAATGTTAATTAAATAAAATACATCCATTCATTTTATATTAAGGACATTCAATTCATTTATTAATCATAAATTTATATTTTTTTGTAAAAATCAGAAATTTTCTTTCATGTTATCAATACAAATGATGTTACTTCTTTAATTAACGTGACATATGAATACTACGTGTCTGAGCTCAAAAATTATTCATTTAATGAATTAATCTTTTGATATTCATTAATTTGTCATTAATTAAAAAACACTCTTTTTAATTCCATCTTTTAAATTATCAACAGCTTGCTTTCTAACACTTTTGGAAACAAATTATAAAGCAAAATACCGTCTAATGTCATGTTTCAAATACTGGTAAATATTTTGACACCCAGCTTAATTACCTTTTTAAGCTGTCCTTATCTTTCAGCTGAGATATTCGACAAATTTGTTTTTTAACGTATTTTCAAAACCATGTCAGTTTATACTTTTCTTAATAACTTTTAAGTGCCATTCGGAATTACTTAAGAAAAGGGGAGATACTGCAGTGTATTTAAAGGTAAATCCCAATAATTAAATTAGTTGTAAATTATTTTATGAACTTCTCTCGTGCATATATATACTGAAATTCTTCATATTTAATAAAATTAATTTCATAACGTCAAAAATTCTATTTATTTTTATTCATACGATCAATATTACAATTTTTAAAACATTTTTTTATGTATGAATTGTTCCATAAATTATTATTTTTGGTACTCAAGATCCTTTTTTCAAAATTTTGGATTGTACATGTCAGAATTGATCTTTTACTTATCATGTTTCAATACACATTAATTTCTTAAAGAATTGTTAAATATTATGAAATAAAATATGAAAACTAAAAATATTTTAAAACTGTAGCATTTTTCCGACGGGAAGAGTTGTAGCATTTCGTTCCCAGGAGACAGGAATATATATTCTTTAACAAGTACATAATAACAACCTATCACTCAAATTTCACATCAGATAAGCAGCGTTGTGAATAGTTATATGCATGCAATTAGTGTTTTGTACTAAATACTAGATTATTATTTAAATAGTTTCTTTTTTTTCTGATGGTTTAGCGCAACTATGATATAATACTTATTAAATAAAATGTATCAATTTACTTATTACTAAAAAAATTATTTTTTTTAAATAAAAATAATTTATAATGATAAATAATAATATTTCTTTTTAATAAATGATTTTATTTTGAGATAAATAATGAATACTTTTTATATTATTATATAAAGCATTAAGTAATGTATTAAAATGCTAATAAAAATAATACTATGCTTTTAAATTTTTTTCCTTAATTTATTAATTCATAATGAATATATTAATTTCCCATTTTTAAATAAAACATTATTTTACCACTTATTTAAAAATATTTATTCCGTGAATTTATCACCTTCTTTCATATCAAATTTAATTTCTTTGAAAATATTAATCAGAAATGTTAATTAAATAAAATACATCCATTCATTTTATATTAAGGACATTCAATTCATTTATTAAGCACAAATTTATATTTTTTTTGGTAAAAATCAGAAATTTTCTTTCATGTTATCAATACAAATGATGTTACTTCTTTAATTAACGTGACATATGAATACTACGTGTCTGAGCTCAAAAATTATTCATTTAATGAATTAATCTTTTGATATTCATTAATTTGTCATTAATTAAAAAACACTCTTTTTAATTCCATCTTTTAAATTATCAACAGCTTGCTTTCTAACACTTTTGGAAACAAATTATAAAACGAAATACCGTCTAATGTCATGTTTCAAATACTGGTAAATATTTTGACACCCAGCTTAATTACCTTTTTAAGCTGTCCTTATCTTTCAGCTGAGATATTCGACAAATTTTTTTTTAACGTATTTTCAAAACCATGTCAGTTTATACTTTTCTTAATAACTTTTAAGTGCCATTCGGAATTACTTAAGAAAAGGGGAGATACTGCAGTGTATTTAAAGGTAAATCCAAATAATTAAGTTAGTTGTAAATTATTTTATGAACTTCTCTCGTACATATATATACTGAAATTCTTCATTTTTAATAAAATTAAATTCATAACGTCAAAAATTCTATTTATTTTTATTCATACGATCAACACCTACAATTTTTAAAATCATTTCATATATGAGTTGTGCTATAATTTATTATTATCATCACTTAAAGTATTTTTTTTTTCAAAGTTTTGGAATATACATCAAGTTAGACTTGACCTTTTACTTATCATTTTTCAATGCCCATTAATTTCTTAAAAAATTGTTAAATATTATGAAATAAAATATGAAAATCAACTAAAAATATTATAAAACTATAGAATTTTTTTCACGGGAAATGTTGTAGCATTTCGTTACCAGAAGAGAGGAATATATAACAAGTACATAATAGCAACCTATCACTCAAATCTGACAGCAGATAAGCAGTGTTGTGGATAGTTATTTATATCACGTGAAATTAGTGTTTTATACTTATGAGAACAATTTGTCACTCAAATCTAATAGCAGATATTCAGTGTCACAGATAATGAGACTTCATGAAGTTAGCGATTGTCCAATCAACCTTCACAGGTCGAAACAATTACATACTCGATATGGACTACGTGATGAGTTGCTGCATTGGGATTGGTAATAGACCAGAGTGATTCAGAGATAAGTGAGGAAAGCTGACATACCCTCATCTTCGTGGACTTTCTTAAAGAGAGGTTTTTGGAGAGACAAAGGAAATTCAAAAGTGTTGTTTTTGTTTGGCGGATTGTTTTTGTTTTTGTTGGGGTGGACATAGGCCAGAAATTATAGGGCGGAATGTTTTAAAAATGAGCCCCTTGTGGTTTCATGTATCCCGCCATGTGATAATTGAGGTCTGGTTAAGTAGAATCGTCGTAGACTTGAGTACTTGAAAACATCTGACCTTGGAGTGAACTGCACTTGTGAATCAAATTATCTTTATATAGAACTCTATTTACAAAAAATGAAAAGTATCTATATCTATATATAATGTTTGTAGATAAAAATTAAAGTGTTCCCATGAATCTGTAAGTGGACCTCTTCTTGAAGACATTAAAGGTTTAGTATAGGCCGAGACGTTGCACGACTTAAATATTTAAAAAAATACGTTAATACATATCGATTTTTGTTATTTTTTACGAATAATAGAAAATATCAAGTTAATTGTAATTTTAAATTAAAAAACGTATTTGGTATAAGTCTGGAAAACTATGTGATAAATATTAAAACATATAATAATGTTGCTGTAACATGATATATATAACAAGGGAAAATTTTTAAATAAATTAATATTGCTTATAAATATTACTATCGTATAACATCTTTACCAAGAAAATAAAAAAAATTGAAAATTAAGACAAATGCAGTAAAACTAATTTAATGAATATAAAAAAACATACGTTAAAGGTATGATGTTTTTAAATTGTACCATAAAATATAACAAATTTGTTTAGTTGAAATTATTATTTCCAAATAAACTATTAATATTAATATAATTACCTTAAAAGGAGCTAATACAATAATTTTCAATGAATATTCTTTATTGTTTTTCTTAAATATAATATATAAGATAAAATGCTTTTTTTTATTTAAATACGCTTATTTAGTTCAAAATTAAGTACCTTAAGTTAAGTATCCTTATTTATAGCTTTACATAAAAACAGGTAATTTATTGGTTACTTTTAAGAGATAAGAACATTTCCTATGTAAAAACAACTAGATGGAAAAAAATTTGATTAAAATTTATTTCCCGATAATAATTACAAGAAATAAACGAAAAGAAATTTGGATTTGAGATTATAGTGTTTTTATTTGAAGTAAAATAAAATTGATGTGTCATTTCTCTGGAATTTAAGGAGTTTAGCAATGAAGTGTTTCTTTAATAGTTTCAGCCTAACCTTTATTTAATGCTGATTAAATTATTCACATTTATTTTATAATCTAAATTATTAAAGTTTTAAAAATTCTTATTCTATATATTTTGTTTGGATAGATTTCTGAATCAATAAATGTCATGTTATTTTCATTTAATAAACAATATAATTCATTTATATTCTAGAAATCTGCATAGCTAAAAACAATGCACATTTGAATAATTCATTTTATTTCTTGTGTAATCTAAATCACTAAAGTTCTAAAACTTCGTATTTCATGTATTACGTTTGGATAGATTTCTGAATCAAAAACATGTTCGTGTTGTTTTCAGTTTATAAACAATGTAACCTATTTATATTATCGAAAATCTGCATAACTAAAAACAATACATATTTAATTAAATTATTTTATTTTTATTCTAATTTAAATCACTAAAGTTTTAAATATCCGTATTCTGTAAATTATATTTGGATATCTTTCTGAATTGAAAAGCATTCTTGTAATTTCATTTAATAAACGATATAATCTATTTATATTATTGAAACCTGCATAACTAAAAACAATACATATTTGAATAATTAATTTTATTTCTTTTATAATCTAAATCATTAATGTTCGAAAAATTCATATTCTATACATTACGTTTGGGTAGCATTCTGAATCAAAAAAAAAGTTTTGTTTCTCTTAAACAATATAATTTATTTATATATTACCGAAATCTCCATAACTAAAAACAATGTATATATGAATAATTTATTTAATTTTTGCTATAATTTAAATCTCTAAAGTTCAAAAAATTATTATTCTATATATTATGTTTAGGTAGACTTCTGAAGCAAAAACATATGCTTGTTATATGAATTTATTTGCACTATCGAAATCTGCACAACTGAAAACAGCACATTTTAGAATATTTTAATTCTCTCACGGACATTAAAATATTAAAATATTCGCATAGCAAATTCAATATAGTCCATAATTGCAAATTTCTGGGATTACCATCGCCATACAGCAGCTCTACAGCCACTCCATTTGATTCCATTCTAGCAAGTGGTCCAGAATTCGCATCGTAACTCCACAAGACGAGTAAAACTTGATGCAGAAATAGACAATAATTGCAGCTGCCACAACGGATTTAACAACTTGAGTTCTTGCTCTGCGAAGCACGTAATAGGATATAATTGCACGATGGAATTGCATGTCCCTCAGTCTTCTCGCCATTCTCCTCTCTCCAGTGGGCATTTTCGGAGGAGAGTCACCTCCATTTGCAGATGCGGCTCTACTTTGACATCTATCCCTTAGAAAAAAAAATCAGCAATCCGTAATCATGCTAGTGTCATAACATAATCAAGTAATTAAATACATATAAGTTTGATAAATTTCGTGAAATTATCTATTTTGTTATTAGATGGGAAGAGAATAATTAAAGTGCAGTTTAAAAGCTTCATTTAAGACATTGGCGATGATTAGTGTAATTATATTAGGGATATAATACTGTAATTTCCCAATTAGACGAATTAAAATGTTGATAATCAAAATTCTGTGCTTTTATTATTATTAAGTTATCTATTATTATATAAATATACTTTTTATTGTGAAAAGCTAATCTAGAATGAAGTAGAACTTCATTCCAAATAGATTATTTATTAACATAAATTAGATCAATATATATTCATGAAAATAATGAGAAAGTCGAATTAATACTCTTACTATTTCACTTAAATCAATTAAATTTCTAAATTTAAATATTTAATACTTTAGTATACGTTTTCATTTTATGCATCCACTTGGCTGTTTTTGAAAAAAAAATTATTCATATCAGTTTCTTTAAACTATAAATAAATTCCAAGTAATGCAAATTCTACTAATTCACAAAGTGTAACAAAACATATTACAACATACTAAAAACAATAGATATTTGAATAATTCATTTTATTTCTGTTATTAAAGTTCTAAAACATCTTATTCTATACAGTATGTTTGGGAAACTTTCTGAATCAAAAAGCGCTCTTGTTATTTTCATTTATTAAACAATATAATTTATACTTTTAAAATCTACATAACTAAAAATAATACAATTTTGAATATTTTAATTCCCTCAAGAACATTAAATTATTGAAATATGCGTGTAGCAAATTCAATATATTCCTTAATTGCAAATTTCTGGAATTACAATCGCTAAGCAGCAGCTCTACAGCCACTCCATTTGATTCAATTCCAGCAAGTGATCCAGAATTCGCATCGGAACTCCACAAGACGAGTGAAACTGAATGCAGAAATAGACAATAATTGCAGCTGCCACAACGGATTTAACAACTCGAGTTCTTGCTCTGCGGAGCACGTAATAGGATATAATTGCACGATGGAATTGCATGTCCTCCAGCCTTCTCGCCATTCTCCTCAGTGGGCATTTTCAGAGGAGGTTAACCAATGGAGATTCACCTCCATTTGCAAGTGCGGTTCTACTTTGACATCTATCCATTCGAAAAAAATCAGCAATCTGTAATCATGCTAGTGTAAGTCAAGTAATTAAATAGATATAAGTTTGATAAATTTCATGAAATTATCTATTGTGTTATTAGATGGGAAGAGAATAATTAAAGTGCATAATAAAAGCTTCATTGAAAACATTGGCAATTATTACTCTAATTATATTAAGGATATAATAATGTAATTTGCCAATTAGACGAATTAAAATCTAGTTGATAATCCCAATTCTGTACTTTTATTCTTATTAAGATATCTATTTTTATATAATTATTATTGTGATAAGCTAATCTAGAATGAAGTTGAGATTTATTACAAAATATGTATATTCATTAACATAAATTAGATCAATATATGTTGATGAAAATAATAAGTAAGTAGAAAATAAAATTCTTGTTATTTCATTTAAATAAACTATATTTCTAACTTTAAATATTTAATACTTTAGTATACGTTTTCATAATTTTATGCGTTGGCTTGACTGTTTAAAAAAAAATATTTATTTGTAACAGTTTTGTTAAATTATAAAAAAATTCCCAGTAACGCAAATTCTGATAATTCATAATGTATAACAACACATATTGCAACTTACTAAAAACAATAGATTTTTTAATAATTCATTTTATTTCTATTATAATCTAAATCACAAAATTCTCAAAATTCAAAATCAGTACCTTATTTTTGTATAACTTTCTGAATGAAAAAGCGTTCTTGTTATTTTCATTTAATAAACAATATAATTTAATCATGCTATCGATATCTACAAAACTAAAAACAATACATTTTTAAATAATTTATTTTATTTCTATTATAACCTAAATCACTAAAGTTCTAAAACTTGGTATTCTATACATTAAATTTTGATAGCTTTTTAAATTATTAAAAATATGTTCGTGCTATTTTCATTTTAATAAACAATATAATTTATTCATATTATCGAAACTTGCGTAACAAAAAACAATACATATTTGAATATTTTTTTTAATTTCTATTATAATCTAAATCACTAAAGTCTAAAAATTCACATTCTGTACCTTATTTTTGAACAGCTTTAAAAAAGCGTTTTGTTACTTTCATTTAATAAACAAAACAATTTATTTTTACCATCAAAATCTGCACAACTAAACACAATACATTTTTGAATATTTTAATGCATTCACCAGCATTAAAATATTAAAATATGCGTATAGAAAATTCAATATATTCCAGAATTGCAAATTTCTAGGATTACCATCGCCCTACAGCAGCTCTACAGCCACTCCATTTGATTCAATTCTAGCAAGTGGTCCAGAATTCGCATCGGAACTCCACAAGACGAGTAAAACTTGATGCAGAAGTAGACAATAATTGCAGCTGCCACAACGGATTTAACAACTCGAGTTCTTGCTCTGCGGAGCACGTAATAGGATATAATTGCACGATGGAATTGCATGTCCTCCAGCCTTCTCGCCATTCTCCTCAGTGGGCATTTTCGGAGGAGGTTAACCAATGGAGATTCACCTACATTTGAAAGTGCGGTTCTACTTTGACATCTATCCATTCGAAAAAAATCAGCAATCTGTAATCATGCTAGTGTAAGTCAATTAATTAAATAGATATAAGTTTGATAAATTTCATGAAATTATCTATTGTTTTATTAGATGGGAAGAGAATAATTAAAATGCATAATAAAAGCTTCATTGAAAACATTGGCAATTATTACTCTAATTATATTAAGGATATAATAATGTAATTTGCCAATTAGACGAATTAAAATCTAGTTGATAATCCCAATTCTGTACTTTTATTCTTATTAAGATATCTATTTTCATATAATTATTATTGTGATAAGCTAATCTAGAATGAAGTTGAGATTTATTACAAAATATGTATATTCATTAACATAAATTAGATCAATATATGTTGATGAAAATAATAAGTAAGTAGAAAATAAAATTCTTGTTATTTCATTTAAATAAACTATATTTCTAACTTTAAATATTTAATACTTTAGTGTGCGTTTTCATAATTTTATGCGTTGGCTTGACTGTTTAAAAAAAAATATATATTTGTAACAGTTTTGTTAAATTATAAAAAAATTCCCAGTAACGGAAATTCTGATAATTCATAATGTATAACAACACATATTGCAACATACTAAAAACAATAGATTTTTGAATAATTCAGTTTATTTCTATTATAATCTAAATCCCAAAATTCTCAAAATTCAAAATCACTACCTTATTTTGGAATAACTTTCTGAATGAAAAGACGTTCTTGTTATTTTCATTTAATAAACAATATAAATTAATTACGCTATCGATATCTACAAAACTAGAAACAATACATTTTTAAATAATTTATTTTATTTCTATTATAACCTAAATCACTAAAGTTCTAAAACTTGGTATTCTATATATTAAATTTTGATAGCTTTTTAAATTATTAAAAATATGTTCGTGCTATTTTCATTTTAATAAACAATATAATTTATTCATATTATCGAAACTTGTGTAACAAAAAAAAATACATATTTGAATATTTTTTTAATTTCTATTATAATCTAAATCACTAAAGTCTAAAAATTCACATTCTGTACCTTATTTTTGAACAGCTTTCTGGATCAAAAAGCGTTTTGTTACTTTCATTTAATAAACAAAACAATTTATTTTTACCATCAAAATCTGCACAACTAAACACAATACATTTTTGAATATTTTAATGCATTCACCAGCATTAAAATATTAAAATATGCGTATAGAAAATTCAATATATTCCAGAATTGCAAATTTGTAGGATTACCATCGCCCTACAGCAGCTCTACAGCCACTCCATTTGATTCAATTGCAACAAGTGGGCCAGAATTCGCATCGGAACTCCACAAGACGAGTAAAACTTGATGCAGAAGTAGACAATAATTGCAGCTGCCACAACGGATTTAACAACTCGAGTTCTTGCTCTGTGGAGCACGTAATGGCAGGATGGAATTGCATGTCCTCCAGTCTTCTCGCCATTCTCCTCAATAGGCGTTTTCGGAGGAGATTCACCACCATTTGCAAATGCGGTTGTACTTTGCCGATTTTTTTCCAATTTATAGATGCCAATCTGTAATCATGCTAGTGTAAATCAAGTAATTAAATACATACTAGTTTGATAAATTTCATGAAATTATCTATTGTGTTATTAGATGGGAAGAGAATAATTAGAGTTCAGTGTAAAAGCTTCATTTAAAACATTTTCAGTTATTAGTCTAATTATATTAAGGATATAATAATGTAATTTGCCAATTGGAAGAAGTAAACTCTAGTTGATAATCTCAATTCTGTACTTTTATTATTATAATTAAGTTATCTATTATTATATAATTATACTTTTTATAGTGAGAAGCTAATCGAGAATTAAGTGGAACTTCATTACAAAATATATTATCCATTAACGAAAATAATGAATAAGTCGAAAATAGTATCCTTGTTATTTCACTTAAATCTATTAAATTTATAAATTTAAATATTTAATACTTTAGTATACGTTTTCATATGTTTATGCATCAACTGGACTGTCTTAGAGAAAAAATTATTATTAACTGTTTTGTTGAACTATAAATAAATACCCAGTAAAGTTAATTCTGATAATTTACAAACTATAACAAAACAACACATATTACAACATACTAAAAATAATACATATTTGAATAATTCATTTTATTTCTATTATAATCTAAATCGCTAAAGTTCTAAAAATTAATATTTTGTATATTATGTTTGGATAGCTTCCTGAATCAAAAACTGCTCGTACTATTTTCATTTAATAAACAATATAACATATTTATATTATCGAAACCTACATATCTAAAACAATACATACTTTAATAATTTATTTTACTTCTGTTATAATCTAAATAACTAAAACTCTAAGAATTCGAATTTTGAATCCTATTTTTGGATAGCTTCCGGATTAAAAAGTGTTCTTTTTTTTTCTTTTAATAAACAAAATAATTTATTTATGCTATCGAAATCTGCTTATTTAGACACAATACACATATGAATAATTAATTTTATCTCTATTATAATCTAAATCACTAAAGCACTAAAAATTCGTATTCTAAATATTATGTTTGGAGAGCTCTCTGAATCAAAAAATGTTATTATTATTTTCGTTTAACAAACAGTATAATTTATTTATACTATCAAATTCTGCACAACTTTAAGCATCGCAGTTTTGAACATTTAAAGCCACGCACATTAAAATATTACAATACAGCAAATTCAATATATTACAGGATTGCAAATTTCGAGTATTACCATCGCCATAGTACAGCAGCTCTACCACGACTCCATTTGATTCAATTGTAGCAAGTGGGCCAGAATTCGCATTGGAACTCCACAAGACGAGTTAAAAGTGAATGCAGAAATAGACAATAATTGCAGCTGCCACAACGGATTTAACAACTCGAGTTCTTGCTCTGCGGAGCACGTAATAGGATATAATTGCACGATGGAATTGCATGTCCTCCAGCCTTCTCGCCATTCTCCTCAGTGGGCATTTTCGGAGGAGATTCACCTCCATTTGCAAGTGCGGTTCTAGTTTGACATCTATCCATTCGAAAAAAAAAACAATCAGTAATCTGTAATCATGCTAGTGTCATAACGTAATCAAGTAATTAAATACATATAAGATTCATAAATTTTGTGAAATTATGTATTGTGTTATTAGGTAGACGGAGAATAATTAGAGTGCAGTGCAAAAGCTTCATTTAAAACAACGAAAATTATTATTGTAATTATATTAAGGATATAATTAAATAATTTGCTAATTATACGAATTTAAACCTAGTTGATATTCTAGCTAATTCAGATATAGTTTTTGTAGTGAGAAGCTAATAGAAAAAGAAGTGGAGCTTCATTATAAAATATGTTATTCATTGACATAATTTAGATCAATATATCTTGATGGAAATAATGAGTAAGTCGAAAATAATATTCGTGTTATTTCACTTAAATGAATTATATTTCTAAATTTAAATATTTAATATTTTATTATATACGTTTTTAAAAGTTTCTTCGTGTATCAACTTGAATATTTTAGAAAAAATAATTATTCGATGCAGTTTTATTAAACTACAAATAAATTCCCAGTAACGCAAATGTTCATAACTCTCAAAGCATAATATTTGTTGTGAATATTCTTCAGTGTCCAACAGCGCGGGTCGGACACCCCATGAGTACTCATGGATCTAGGAAAGAGGGGCAACTCCTGTTAATCAAGAATTTTCCCTAAATTCATTAGAATTGTTATTGATTAGCATTATAGATTTGACATCGTTTAAATTTTTTTAAACAAAACCTTTTTAAACAACAAATCAATAAGTAAAATTAGCTTTTAATATTAACCAAAATAAACTTTAGAACAATGCTATACATTTCACTATTTTTAAACAAAAAAATTATCATCAATTAATTATAAATAAATTATATTGAGTTATCAATAAATCAAGAATTACTACTAAATTTATCATCAGTTGATTAGAAATGTTATTGATTAGCATTGTAGATTCCTTAACGCTTAATTTTTTTTATTCAAAATCTTTTTAAATAGCAAATCAATAGGTAAAATTATTTTTTAATATTAACCATTATAAACTTTATAGCAATATTATGAATTTTACTATTTTTAAACAAAAAATTATCACGAATTGATTATCAATAAATCAAGAATTATCACTAAATTTTTCATTTCATTAGCATCGTAGATTCGTTAGGATTTAAATTTTTTTATTCAAAAGCTTTTTAAATAACAAATCAATAAGTAAAATTAGTTTTTAATATTAACCTAAATAAGCTTTATAACAATACTATGCATTTTACTATTTTTAAGCAAAATAATTATGATCAAATGCGTATCACTAAATTTAATCAATTATCAATAAATCAAAAATTATCACTTAATTATCACATAATTAATTTATTATCAATTGATTAGAATTGTTATTAATTAGTTGTTGATTCCTTAGGGTCGAATTTTTTTTATTCAAAAGCTTTTTAAATACTAAATCAATAAATAAAATTAATTTTTAATATAAAATAAACTTTATAACATTATTATACATTTTACTATTTTTAAACAAAAAAAAAATGAAAAAATTATAACCTTCTCTGCTATCCTAAGTAGCATGCATCACAAGTAATTTTAAGCAAATTATTTTTCCTCTTTTTGAATAAGAAATCATGTTTCTTTCCTATCCTTTTTTTGACAATTTCAGTCAACTAAGCTGATAAATTTGTAAAGGAAACTATTCTCCACATTTTATGGCCAAAACAATTTTATTATCCTTTCTTAGGTTATAAACTGCACTTTCCCCGCGCTCAATATACCTCATCCTTCTTAATGATCATCAATAAAGAACAAGATTGCTAATAAACTCTACTGGATGTTTTTTCCCAATGTATGGAACAACTTTTCTTGACAGTCGTATCAGAGATCAGAATTTTTTCAATAAAAAAAAAGAATTTTTTGGAACATGAGTCAAACTTTTTACTGGCCTAACATTTCTTTTTTAACTTTATATATGTGCTTGAAAAAAAATTCTAGTATTCCGTTCAAATGTCCTTTAAGTTTTATACAGAAATGTTATGCGGTTTCAAATATTTTAATTCAATTGCATTAATGAAGTCGTCTAATATTAATATATTCTTGTAAATATAGGAAAATTGTTGAAATATAATTTCATGTATATATAGAAAAATTGTTGAACTATAATTTCATGTATATATAGAAAAATTGTTGAAATATAATTTCATGTAAATATAGGAAAATTGTTGAAATATAATTTCATGTAAATATAGGTGAAATGTAAAAATGCAATTGAATTTTTATGAACTTAAGATGTGTAGTGTGCTGGTTTTACAGCTGGATTGAAACTGGATGTGGTTAGGTTGAGATACAGGTTTGAAAGCACACAGTTTTATTTACACATGCACAAACACTGCACATATACAATATTTAACACATTTAAAGACATATTATTATAGATTCGAGGAAGGATTCCACTTCAAAGCTGAAAATAAAAATACTCAGCTACGTACAACATGCACGAAATTTACTTCTTCTTATGAAAGTTTGTTGATCAATTAATACACAAGGTTGCGCGAAATATATTTCCTCTTGGGATGATAGACTGTAAACTAAACGTCTCTCAACAGAAGCGCGTGGTTGTTCTGTACTTCCTCTCGAGTGCGAGTCTTGAGTCTACTGACCATTTCTCCTGAACGCCAGCAACGTATTCCTTTAAAAAATAAGGAGAAATTAAACCGAAAGTTTGTTTGGGGTCAAATTTGCTTCAGTTCCGAAATATACTTTCTCTCAGGGTGAAAGTCTGTAGGCCAGTTTATACGCAGGAGTGCGTTAGCTGTATTTCCTCTCGGGATGAGAGACTGTAGATCAACTAAACGTTTCTCCTCTTCTCTTGAACGTCACATGGGGTACTCTTGAAATGCGTAGGAGGAAGCACGGTTAAAGATGTAAAATAATTTTATAATGATTTTTGTTTGCACTTAGGTTTTTTTTTTTTAAATTAATATATTATGAGCTATTGTTATTTGTAATATTTAAATTAATTTTCTCATACTACTTTAATATTTTATTAAAATGCTTTCTTTTATAGAGACTTTAAAACCTAATCGGAATTATAAAATTGTTAATAACATTGATGCCTTTATGTTTAAATATAAATATACCAGTGACTTTAGCGAAACATTTTCTAAAAGAATAATAGTTATGAAGTTCAATGCTTAAAAATTTTGTTTAATCTAATGAAACAACTAAACAGTTCTAATTAAAATATTTCTGCAATCATATATTAATTTCAGAAATCACTTTAAAAACAAGTTGGATGAATTACATAATTATGGTGTATATTACTGTTTGTGATGTAATGATTCGGTAATTCCTTTACTTTTTCATAAGAATTAACAAAGGAGAATTCAAATTACTTCACAGTAAGTAATTTGTGTCACACCATATCTTCGGAAAATTTATTATTGTTGCAATATGACGAAATCATTCAGTAAATAAGTGTTCTAAATTATAATTATTGATAATATATATATATATATATATATTATCAATAAGTGTTCTATAGTTGTTATAAAGCGATGATAGTCTAGTTTTAGGATTAGTTTTTAGGATTTGGCGATCTTGTGTGGCGATCTCTATAATTTCTAATTGCTTCTAGTCACTTTTAAAATTTTAATTAATACGAGTAACATATGGGCTACTGTTAATAATATAGATTTTGATGAGTAATTATTTATCTAGAAAATATTAAATTTAAGTAGAATATATGCATCTGATTTCCCTTTCTTTTACTTTTATTTGGTTTGATTTCGGCCATTGCATTACAATCGCTTTGTCACTGAGCCATGAGAAGGGACCCAGTAATTTTTTCACCATTAATCTGTTAGCTAAGAAAATACTAGTTTAAGTTTTAAAAATAAATTGCTTATTAAAACTATATTTGTTCTGCCTTATTTAATGTACAGTAACTTAACTGAAGGAACCAGTTACTTCTAAATGTGGGTGTTATCTGATGGCATACATACCTGATGGCAGTAAAAAAACAAGGCGTTATTTGATAAATAAAAATTATGTCGTATTTTTTTAAACTACTTTTTTGGAATGAATTAATAAATTAAACCAAAAAAATGAACTGCTAAGAGTTATAGTTTTTTATAGTTAATATTTTGAATATCATTACATTTTGCAAATTTAAATTCCAAATAAAAATAATAAATTTGATTAATTTAAATGAATAAAAAAAATATTTCTTCATTAATAATATTTCGAGTAGACTTCATTTGAATTGCATCTGATACTTAATTAAAAATATCAGTACAAATCCTAAAGCAATTTTACCATTTGAAGCAAAAATTATATTAGATATGTGAAATTTACATGAAATTCATCAGAATTAATGAGATTGCATGTTAATTTATTTATGAAAATAATTAATAATTAAGAAAACATAAAACAAATAATCAAGTAACACTAAAATTTAACCGAAAATTTTCATAATTTTAATTAATTCGAAACGTCATATCAAAGGAATGCCAAATATATAGTTAATTTTTGAATTGGAAATAAGTTTTAATTAACTCCTTTGAATCACCATATTTAATTAAAATCACAATTTTAATCACTATATTTGGTCGTAAAGTTAAATAAGGTATTAATTATCATATGAAATCTGGGATGAGAAATTACTTTTATATAAAATGAATTTCTGTAAAATATTAAAAAAAATATTTCTTTATAATTTTTAAAAAACGAATGTGAAACTTTTTGAAATGTATGTATATTAAAAATTATAAAATGTATCTCATTGAAAACCAAGGAAAAAATTTTGAAATCGACATATACAATCACCATTTTAATTGATAATAGTTAATTTATTTTACATATTAATTGACAGCTAAAAGGAATTTTTGGAAGACTTAGCAATTATCTTAACATATTCTCCAACTAGACAAGAACAGCTTAGAATATAAGTGTTTAATAACTGTCATGAATTCATTCTATAGTATTTAAAAACTTATTAGCTTTTGTTGCGAAATCATTACTACAGAGAAACAAGTCGATAATTTCACAGAAACAAAGACAGAATAGAAAGATTTGTTATCCCCGATTTTGAAGAAAACAAATTGAGAAATGTTGGAAACTTTTCGACTGAATAATTACAAACCCATAGAAAACGTCATACTTTTTGGAGTCATTACGTTGAAACAAGTGTCTAAGACTCGTTTTGTAGTCTTTCATTTGGAAGCATTTGAAGTGTTGTTCTGAGTTAAGTGCAGTTGGAATGTCAACGGATCTTACATTCAAACAGAGAATTTAATTACCAGTCAATTATAAAATCCAAAGGAACAAAGAAGGTGACAAGTTCAATAAATTGTTACTTCACACAAAACAAAGAGATTACAAGGACTAGTGGTGCTAGTTAAAAGTATTTGTACTGGTTGGTCGGATATTGTTCCTGTTACCAAAGTACGCTTTATTTTGTAGTTAACAACTGTAATAACTAACTTGAAATTTTTACTAATTTATGCAGTGTCTTGAAAAGTGCCAAGAAATCAATTTGAACTAGTATGCCTTGGTTTATTAACGTACAAAGAGTAAGCAAATAAGTAGAGGAGTGGGACCATTATATAAAATTTTAACTGATTCTTATATGAAATAAAAATGTTCAGAAAAATTTCATTAACTTGTTTAATGTTTGCTATTCAAGATTGTCACTTTAGTACAATTTGGACAATAAATTATTAAACTTTTTAGTAAAAAAGGAGCAATTTAGTAAAGAGAACGTGTTTGAACAGCTGTTTGGAAAGTTATGAATATAATTGATTCATTTGTGCTATAAAATGAATCAATTGCCTCAGTTGTTAAACTTAAGTAAAAAAGCAGCAATTTAGTATCTTGCCAGTACCTTGCCTCGTTAGTCGGATTACCTGTTGAAAGTATTCCTAGTTTTCTTCCATATGATATGCCAATGCGGGGTAGAAGGGTATGCAGAGAGTATCCCCCTAAAAAAGGAACTGCCTTCCTTCTTGAGCATCACGGATTTAAGTCAGACTTCTACCTAAGGGTGCTCCATCACAACTAAAGCTATCCCCCCTTTCCCTCCTTCCATGAGACCGCACGGTTCTTGGATTTGGTCTACATGTTGCTGTCTACCAAGTTGCATAAGAAACAACATTAAAATATGGGGAATTCCTCATTAACAATAAATGTTTTATTTAGCCAGTTTATAGTATTTAAGGCGAAAATTTATAATTATTTAGATTTTAAATTGTTTAATTTATTTATTTTATTATAACATTATTTAATTTAAAATCTGAAATCGTCAGTTCAGCACAGATATTTTTTCTTAATAAAATTTAACAAAAATAAAAATATATTTTTATTTGTAACAGGGCAACATCAAATTTATCTCTTAATTTCAAACAGATTTTAAATTCTATTAAATGCTGTTTCGATAAAAAAAATAATTTTTAAGAAACAGCATTCAATAGAATTTAAAAAGAAATCTTTAGTGTTCAAAGTTTGTATATTTTTACCATACAATTTCCTAACCATAGAACAGTGTTTAAATTACAAATATGGCAACTTCTCACTTAAGTTGCGAAATTATAAATGAGATTTAAACACCCATTTAAAGATCTTTCGGAAAACTGCTGTCAACCATATACCATATAAATGAAGTCTCTTCTATTACTTATTTAAAGTATTTCTTAACCCAACACTGTATAAATTATGATTCTGAAAGCTGTATTAAGATTCGCTATTTCAACATATTACCCATTCAATCCAAAAAGCAGAAATATTAAGACACCTGTGCATAAAAATAAGCCTTTTCTAAGAAGTAAACAAATGCACGATCTCGCTTTTATACTTTACTTCATTTAAGGTGAACTTCCACGGATGTATTCGAATACACAAAGCGAAAGAGTTTCTTTGCTAAGAGAGTGGGCACAAAACCAGAAGCATGAAATATTCATGAGTTGCATAGCAAAGAAAAAGGAATAATAGCTAAAAGATTAGATGCCTAGTCTTCATCTCATATTTCAATTTTGTATTGCTCTACAAAAGCCTCAAAGAAGTAAATCCATTTAAAAAAAAAAAGAAATGGAAATTTCATTCTTTGCTTTGCATGTTAGATATATATACCCTTTAGTTTTTGCCCGTAATTTTTTTTTTTTCAAAGATTCCCCTGAATCTTGTTTTGTTTCTTATTGGCAAACCCTATTTCGAATTAATAAACTTACTGTAGGGAATGTGTATATTTTTTTAAAATGTCGATACTTTTCTTCAAAGTGAAACCTTTTTTGTATGTGGTAGTTAAATATTCATTTCATCTATTTGAAGAATTCGAAATTAAATTTAATATTAATAACAAACATATTTTCTTGACTAGGAGTTGCTCGCTAAAGTATTTAGTAAAAGAGCTGTATTGAGACTCATGGTGAGCGGTTATGAGGTCGTTCTCAACTAGAAATGGCTGGCTTATGTATTTCCACAGGTGCATCTAAGCTTATAGCGAAAATTTATTATTACTTAGATTTTGAATTATTTAATTTATTTATTTTATTAATAAATTATTATTTTATTTAAAATCTCAAATCTTCATTTCAGCACAGAATTCTTTTTAATAAAATTTACCAAAAATAAAAATGTTTTATTATTTGTAACCGTTTAAAGCCAAATTATATCTGTCAGTTTCAAATAAATTTTAAATTCTTTTTAGTACTGTTTTTTAAAAAAAATAGTTTTCTAGAAACAGCATTAAATAGAATTTAAAGAAGAAACCTTAAGTTTTCAAAGTTATTCCTTATATTTTTACCATACAATTTCCTAACCATAGAACAGACTTTAAATTAAAAATATGGCAAATTCTCTCATAAGTTACGAAATTATAAATGAGATTTAGACACCCATTTAAAGATCTTTCTGGATACTGCTGTTAACCATATACCATATAAATGAAATCTCTTCTATTACTTATTAAAAGTATTTCTTAACCCAACACTGTATAAATTACTATTCGTAAAGCTGTATTAAAATTCGCTATTTCAACATACGCATTCAAACCAAAAAGCAGAAATATTAAGACACCTGTGCATAAAAATAAGCCTTTTCTACGAAGTAAACAAATGCACGATCTCTTTTTTATACTTTACTTCATTTAAGGTGAACTTCCACGGATGTATTCGATGCACAAAGCGAAAGATTTTCTTTGCTAAGAGAGTGGGCACGAAACCATAAGCATGAAATATTCATGAGTTGTATAGCCAAGAAAACGAATAATAGCTAAAAGATTAGATGCCTAGTCTTCATCTCATATTTCAATTTTGTATTGCTCTACAAAAGCCTCAAAGAAGTAAATCCATTTTAAAAGAAAGAAGTATATGGAAATTGCATTCTTTGATTTGCATCGGAGATATATATACCCTTTAGTTTTTGCCCGTAATTTTTTTTTTCAAAAAGTCTCCTGAATCTTGTTTTGTTTCTATTGCCAAACTCGATTTCGAATTAATGAACTTACTGTAGGGAATCTGTATATTTTTGAAAATGTTGATACTTTTCTTCAAACTGAAAGATTTTTTTATGTGGTAGTTAAATATTCATTTCATCTATTTGAATAATTCGAAATTAAATTTAATATTAATAACAAAACATGTTTTCTCAATTAGGAGTTGCAGGCTAAAGTATTTTCCAGATCTACATTGAAGCTTATAGTGTGAGACTAAAATTAACACAGAACAGAAGCTAACTGTTATTACATAAATAATCATTCAAAAAGTAAATCTCACCAATGTAGAAAAAGAGGGGACATACCAACAAAAACAAATAACATTGCATTTCTACCACACTATCCTTCATGAGAACTACTATTACAGAAATCCTTTAGAAAGAAAATTGCACCAATACAGAAAAAGCTGAACGTAGCAACAAACAATAATAAGATAACATTTCTACCACATTATCCTTCATGGCAGTTACTACTATTATAAAACGAATAAATCTGTATTATTGAAGTTTAGAAAGCGCGAAACTAATAACAACTTAAATAAAGTTAGCACAATTGATTCATTTTATAGCATAATAAAATAAGTCAATTGCATCAATTATATTTACAACTTTCAAAACAGTTTTTTCAACATATTCTCCTTACTAAATTGCTTCTTTTTTCCTAAGGTTTAACAATTTTCAGATTGTACTAAATTGACAAGCTTGAATAAGAGACATTAAATAATTAGATGAAATTTTTCTGAACATTTCTATTCCAAATAAGAACCAGTGTTAAAATTTTATATAATGGTTCCCACTCCTCAAGTTATTTTCTTACTCTTTGTACATTAATAAACTAAGACATACTGGTGTAAATATATTTCTTGGCACTTTTCAAGACACTCTATAAATTAGTAAAAATTTCAAGTTAGTTATTACAGTTGTTAACTGCAAAATAAAGCGTACTGTGGTAACAGGAACAGTATCCGCCCAACCAGTGCAAATACTTTTAACTAAGACCACTAGTCCTTGTAATCTCTTCGTTTTGTGTGAAGTAACAATTTATTGAACTTGTCACCTGCTTTGTTCCTTTGGATTTTATAATTGACTGGTAATTAAATTCTCTGTTTGAATGCAAGATCCGTTGACATTCCGACTGCACTTAGAACAACACTTCAAATGCTTCTAAATGAAAGACTTCAAAACGAGTCTTAGACACTTGTTTCAACGTTATGACTCCAAAAAGTATGACGTTTTCTATGGGTTTGTAATTATTCAGTCGAAAAGTTTCCAACATTTCTCAATTTGTTTTCCTCAAAAACGGGGATAACAAATCTCTCTATTCTGTCTTTGTTTCTGTGAAATTATCGACTTGTTTCTCTGTAGTTCTCTGTAGATTTCGCAACAAAGCTAATACGTTTTTAAATGCTATAGAATGAATTCATGACAGTTATTAAACACTTATAGTCTAGGCTGTTCTTGTCTAGTTGGAGAATATGTTAAGATAATTGCTAAGTCTTCCAAAAATCCCTTTTTGGCTGTCAACTAATGTTGTATAAAATAAATTAATTATTATTAATTAAAAAGTTGATTGTATACAGTAAGTCGATTTAAAATCTTGTGAAATACTAAATTTTTTCCTTGGTTTTAAATGAGATATATTTTATAATTTTTAATATACATATATTTCAAAAAGATTTCATCACATTCGTTTTTTAAAATTACGAAGAATTATTTTTTTCCTGCTTTACAGAAATAAATTTTCTATAAAAATAATTCATTATTCCAGATTTCATATGATAATTAATACCTTATTTAACATTACGACAAAACATAGTGATTAAAATTATTTTTTTAATTAAATATGATGATTCAAAGAAGTTAATTAAAACTTATTTCAAATTCAAAAATTAACTATATATTTGGCATTCCTTTGATATGACATTTCAAATTAATTAAAGTTATGAAGATTTTCGGTTAAATTTTAGTGTTACTTAATTATTTGTCTTATGTTTTCTTAGTTATTAATTATTTTTATAAAATAAATTAACATGCAATCTCATTAATTTTAATGAATTTCATGCAAATTTCACATATCTAATATAATTTTTGCTTCAAATGGTAAAATTTCTTTAGGATTTACACGTATTCTTTAATTAAGGATCAGATGCAATTCAAATGAAGTCTACTCGAAATATTATTAATGAAGAAAATTTTTTTATTCATTTAAATGATTCGAATTTATTATTTTTATTTTTATTTTAATTAAAAATATTAACTAGGAAATCTGTAGCACTTATAAGTTCAATTTTTTTTTTCTAATTTATAACAAATAAAAATGATTATGTTTTTTTTGTAACTCGTTCGAAAAAATTAGTAGCAAAATTATCTGAAAGACTTTTTATTTATTATCAAATAAAACCTTCATTTTTTTTTTACGTCATCAGATTTTTATCCCATCACATAACACCCACATTTGGAAATAACTGTTTGCATCAGTTAAGTTACTGTAAATCAAATAAAATAGAACATTTATAGTATTAGTTCACAATTTTTTTAAAAACTTATGCTATTATTTTCTTAGCTAACAGATTAAAGCTGAAATAAATACTGGGGCCTGATTCATGGATCAATAACAACGCGAGCCGCTGGCGGCTTTGTTATAGACACTGTTTCAAAAAAAAGGAGGAGGCTCGACGGCGTCTCGTCAACCACTTCTACCTAAGGGTGCTCCATCACAACTGAAGCTGCCCCCCGCCTTTCCCTCCTTCCATGAGACCCCAAGTGTTCTTGTACTAGGTCTAGATATTGCTGTCTAGACCTAAACGATACGCAAATGCGGAGTAGTTTTCCCTAAATGTCAGACTTCTAGTTAGAGTGCTCCATTACAACAGACGCTGCCCCTCCCTCTTTCCCTTCTCCTTAGACTTGGTCTAGATGCTGCTGTCAACCAAGGGGGATAAGAAACAACAGCAAAAAAATATTAGAAATTCTTGAATAACAAGTGTTTTATTTTACCAATTTATAATATTTAAGGCGAAAATTTATTATTATTTAAATTTTTAATTATTTATTTTACTATTAAATGTATTTAATTTAAAATCTCAATCTTTTAAATTCTACTTAATACCGTTTCTAAAAAACTATTTTAAGAATAAATAGTATTAAATAAAATTTAAATTAGTAACATTTAGTTTTCAAAGTTTGTATATTTTTACCGTACAATTTCCTAACCATAGAACAGAGTTTAAATTACAAATATGGCAACTTCTCACTTAAGTTACAAAATTATAAATGAGATTTCGACACCCATTTAAAGATCTTTTCTGGATACTGCTGTCAACCATATACCAAATAAATGAAGTATCTTCTATTACTTATTTAAGGTATTTCTTAACCCAACACTGTATAAATTACGATTCTCAAAGCAGTATTAAGATTCGCTATTTCAACATACTACCCATTCAATCCAAAAAGCAGAAATATTAAGACACCTGTGCATAAAAATAAGCCTTTTCTACGAAGTAAACAAATGCACGATCTCTTTTTTTTATACTTTACTTCATTTAAGGTGAACTTCCACGGCTGTATTCGAATACACAAAGCGAAAGATTTTCTTTGCTAAGAGAGTGGGCACGAAACCAGAAGCATGAAATATTCATGAGTTGTATAGCCAAGAAAACGAATAATAGCTAAAAGATTAGATGCCTAGTCTTCATCTCATATTTAAATTTTTTATTGCTCTACAAAAGCCTCAAAGAAGTAAATCCATTTTAAAAGAAAGAAGAAATGGAAATTTCATTCTTTGATTTGCATCGGAGATATATATAGCCTTTAGGTTTTGCCCCCTAATTTTTTTGTTCAAAGATTCTTCTGAATCTTGTTCTGTTTCTTATTGGCAAACTCGATTTCGAATTAATGAACTTACAGTAGGGAATGTGTAAATTTTTGAAAATGCTGATACTTTTCTTCAAAGTGAAATATTTCTTATGTGTGGTTGTTAAATATTCATTCCATCTATTTGAAGAATTCGATATTAAATTTAATATTGATAACAAAGAAAGTTTTCTCAACTAGGAGTTGCTGACTAAAGTATTTTCACAGCTGTATTGAGGCTTAAAAACCTTGAGGCATATAGTGGGAGGTTATGAGGTCGTTCTCAACTAGGAGTTGCTGGCTAAAGTATTTCCAGAGCTGCAGTGAGGCTAATAGTGGGAGGTTATGAGGTAGTTCTCAACTAGGAGTTGCTGGCTTAAGTGTTTCCAGAGCTGTATTGAGGCTTATAGTGGGAGGTTATGAGGTCTTTCACAAATGGGAGTTGTTGGTTGAAGTATTTCCAGAGCTGTATTGAGGCTTATAGTGAGAAATTATGAAGTCGTTTTAAGCCTTTGTCTAATTTTACAGTGGTTCACAAACGAATACTGGTAACATCTTTGTTGCTGTTGTCGTTCCCCTCAATAGTACAAGGGAATCAAATATCTTGATGCTCCCAAATAATATTGGCTACGTTGATTGTCAGCTCGGAGTATAAATCCTCTTCCGAGAGATGGTCCAGACAATGTATGATTTCAACAATAGTTGAATGATCAAATACATGATGAGGAGAAAGCTCGACATCAGGGCAGTTGCCACATTTTTGATATTTTTTAATGCCATCAGCAGAAATTTTCATATTTTTGAGGTGCTTCATCCTTATTCTTGAGAGAGTAGTAGCTCTTTTCCTGTCGACATTTAGTTCTGCAATTTGGTATTTAGTTTGTTCTCAGAAGGAATCATAATTCTAGAATTTGCCAAGGCAAGATCTGCTGTTACCATCTTCAAGAGAAGTAAGAATGGAACTTAGATCCAGACTTCTGGCATTCTTCGCTAAAGAATGTGCAATTTCATTCAATTCCAAATCCACATGAGCAGGGATCCATTGCAGGATACACATTCTGTGCAAGCAGTGGATATGTTCTAAGAGCAATATAATGTTCAAGATCATACTTGAGGAATCTTTATTGAAAGTTTGTAAGGCAGAACTTGTGTCATTAAAGATAGTAATTCCATTCATTTCTTGTGATGGAGGTAGATTGAGACAGACCGCAAGTGCCTTTGGAATGGCTCGTGTGAAGTTTGAGACAATTTTTTGAGCAACGACAGCAATTTCAATTCTTTTCCCATCGGGTAGATAACATCTTTTACATGAATTATATAAATTATGTTTTACAATTTTCCTGATTTAAAAATTCTCATGTAATTCACTCTTTTCCTTCTCTCCCATAAATGTAATATACACTGAAGTGACAAAAGTCATGGGATACCTCTTAATATCGTATCGGCCCTCCTTTCGCCCGGCGAAGTTCAGCAACTCGAAGTGGCATGGACTCAACAAGTCGTTGGAAGTCTTCTGCAGGAATATTGAGCCATGCTGTCTCGATAGACTTTCATAATTGTGAAAGCGTTGATGGTGCAGGATTTTGGGCACCAACAGACCTCTCGATGATGTCCCATAAATGCTCGATGGGATTCATTTCAGGCCATCTAGGTGGTCAGATCATTCGTTGGAATTGTCCAGAATGTTCTTCAAACCAATCGCGAACAGTTGTAGCCCGGTGACATGGCGCATTGTCATCCATAAAAATCCCATCGTTGTTTGGGTACATGAAGTCCATGAATGGCTGCAAGTGATCTCCAAGTAGCTGAACATAAGCATTTCCAGTCAATGTTCGGTCCAGTCGCACCAGAGGACCAAGTCCATGCCATGAAAAAACAGCCCACACCATTACGGAGCCACCACCAGCTTGAACAGTGCCTTGCTGACAGTTTGGGTCCATGGCTTCGTGGGGTCTGCGCCACACTCGAACCCTACCATCAGCTCTTACCAACTGAAATCGTGACTCATCGGACCAGGCCACGGTTTTCCATTCCTCTAGGGACCAACCGATATGCTCACGTGCCCACGAGAGTCGCTGCAAGCGATGTCGTTCTGTCAGTAAAGGCACTCGAGTCGGTCTTCTGCTGGAATAGCCCAAGAAAGCCAAATTTCTCCGCACAGTTCTAACAGACAAGTCCCTTGTACGTCCCACATTGATTTCTGCTGTTATTTGACTCAGTGTTGCTTGTCTGTTAGAATTTACGACTCTTTGCAGACGTCGCCGGTCTCGGTCGTTAAGTGCAGGCGGTCGACCACTGCGCTGTCCATGGTGGGATGTTATGCCTGAAATTTCATACTCTCGGCACACTCTTGACACAGTGGATCTGGGAATGTTGAATTCCCTAACGATTTCCGAAATGGCATGACCCATGCGTCTAGCTCCAACTAACATTCCGCGTTCAAAGTCTGTTAATTCCCGTCGTGCGGTCATCATCACGTCAAAACCTCTTCACATGAATAACTTGAACAGAAATGAAAGCTCTGCGAAAGCACTGCGCATTTATACCTGTTCTACGCGATGCTACTGCCATCTGAAAATTTGCATATTGCTATCCCATGACTTTTGTCACTTCATTGTACTATGCATATACTTAGACAACGTTGATTTTGCTACAATTTAGTATCTCATTAATGGGGGATGACACCAAATGTAGTGTCAAACATTAGAAAAAAGTAATAACAAATTATCAATGAATCGTTTTTCAGAAAAAATTAATTAAATTTTTAATAGAATGCTAAACATCAAACATTTGTAAATTTTTGAAAAATTATTGTTTTTTCAATTAATTTGAATTAATGTTTTTCTAAAAATATTTTTAATAGTTTTATTTTGAAGTTAATAAATATTTGAAAACAATAAATGATAAATGTAATTTGTAGAACATATTTATACTTGTGTTTAATATATAAAATACTTTAAACGAGCTGTATCATTCAAATCTACCCAAATATTAAAAAATATTAATTGTAATTGTTACCAATGAGCAAAATAGCAGATTAATTTAAATACTTATTGTGCAGTGTCGAACTCAAACGCTATGATTTAATGTTTCAAATGTACTAAAAATACATACGCATGGCTTATTCTAAATATTTTGATTACTTTGGTGTTAAATTAATATAAGAGTAATTAAATGATCACAACATTCCATTTCTGACATTTGATTAACGTATTGCCCTAATTTCTCACCGTGATAAATTTGCATTAATATATAATCAGAAGTAGGAACAATTAATCATCGAAGTCCTTATATGTCTGTTTATGTCTTAGAAATCATGAAGCTAATTGTTATATATTAGCATCTTAACGTCAATAATGGAACTTGAAAGATAGCCTATATTAACGGGTGATGAAACAGTCACATAGCGGGGATGAATTTCATGATATTAACTGAAGTAACTGTCACAACAGGTTGTAAGTTAATTTTAACGTGGATAAACAATCTGAATACAGTAAGTATTCCAAATATTTTAAAATGAAGTAGTAATTTCCCCAAGTAAATGCTTCATCGCCTTATTATTATTATTATTATTCTAATTGTTCTAATTGGTCGGTAGGGTAGTGCAATAGTATGCGGTATTTAGCATATTAACGCATTACCTTATCGACCATAAAGAACAATAAAAACAATAGAATTGTCAAACAAAATTATCAATCAATTGCCAAACAAAATTATTAAAATTTATTCAATTCCTTGTGCTCTACCAAATATAATATCGCGAAATTAAATATAAACTAATTGCGAAATTTTCCGTATACTTATACACTATCTGGAAGAAAGTGACGGGACACCCCTCGAAAAGTAGAAAAGTCGACAATACAGCTGACACATGCGCAATAATAGGTATCACGTGTCAGCCATACCCTATAAATAATCTGTGGAGTAGACTAGAGTTGTTTTTTGTCAAGATGCCGCCACGGAAAGTGTTGTCTGAGTTCGAGAAAGGTGTGTTGGTTGGATTGCATCTTGCCAAGGTGTCAATTAGGGAGATATCTCGTCGCCGTAACTGCTCAAAATCAACTGTATCACGTGTTGTGTGTCGCTATAAGACTGAGGGACACTGTCAGAACAAACCCCGAAGTGGACGACCTACAGTTTTCACCAGCAGGGACCGGCGGGTGCTCGGCAGGGAGATTCGAAGGAACCGTCAAACATCCATGGATAACATCGCTAATGAGTTTAGACAAGCCACAGGTGTGGCCGTTTCGACCAAGACTCTTCGTATCGAGGCCCATAAGTTAGGTTACACTGGACGTTCGGGGCCCATAAGCCTTTGATTACGAAAACCAACAAGAAAGCGCGCCTTCGATGGGCCAAAGACCACCGTACTTGGACTCTGGATGACTGGAAACGCGTCCTTTGGAGTGACGAGTCACGATTTATCTTTTTCCGTTCCGATGGACGTGTTTGTGTAAAGCGTTTACCACGAGAACGCCTTTTGCCCGAGTGTGTTGTCCCAACTGTAAAGTTTGGTGGAGGAGGATTGATGGTATGGGCCTGTTTCTCCTGGTATGGGGCTCGCCCACTGGTGAAGGTTGATGGTGCGATGAATGCCGATAGATACTGTGATATTCTCGACAATCATGTCCTTCCCACCTTGGTATCAAGACGACAACGCAACATGTCATGTTGCAAGGAGGACTCTTGATTGGTATGTGAGCAACAACGTTAAACATATGGAGTGGCCGGCGCAGAGCCCTGACCTTAACCCAATTGAACATCTCTGAGACGAATTGGACCGTCGGTTGAGGGCCTGCACCCCACACCCCAAAAGCAAGACTGAACTATGGAACTTCCTGTTAAACATTTGAAGGAAATTCCTCTTGCCACTATGGCTAATTTAGTGGAAAGCATGCCCAGAAGGGTTGCAGCTATGGTCGCAGCCAAAGGAGGCCCTACGTCCTATTAATTTTAATAAATATGGGTTTATGTCGTTATAGTGTCGTGTCCCGTCACTTTCTTCCACATAGTGTACATGTATAATAAAAATCAGTGCATATTATTATATTATGTATGAATTATTATTATACATTATTATGTATGCATTATGCATTATTACGTAAGAATAATAATGGATTATTATTATACATCATTATGTGTGTATTATGCATTATCATTATAGATTATCATTATGCATTATTATGCGTGTATTATGCATTATTTTGTTTGGATTATACATTATTACGAAAGTATTATTATAAATTATTATTATACATTATTATGTATGGATTATGCATTTTTACGGAAGGATTATAATATATTATTATTATACATTATTATGTATGGCTTATGCATTATGACGGAAGGATTATTATAGATTATTATCATACATTATTATGTATGCATTATGCATTATTATGTAAAGATTATTATGGATTATTATTATACTTTATTATATAGGGATTACGCGAGGATGTAGGTTCTGTTTCAACTGACGGCATGAGCAGCTTCGAAAAAATATTAGATTTGATGGTGATTATGGCAATGTCTTTTATTGATAGTTGTACTTCTGGGTTTCAGCATTCCAGATATGCAATATTAGTCCCAAATGGGGAACAGATGACAAAAGTTCAAACTGGGATAGCCCTTCCTGCCAGCATTACTCCTTTCCTTTTCCTGTTTGTGGTTGTAGTTATCCTAACGTAATGTTTTCCTTATAATGTTGAATTTTTTTATCATTAGCGTAAGAAAAAATACTTAGATATGAAAAAAATAGTCGTTTTAGAATTAATATTTTACATAAACTATATTTTTAGCTATATAAAAGTATAAGATTTTACACAAGTGTTTATGTATACGTAAAGGTAATATTTTGCACAATATTCTGAGTTAATAAACAATATCTGAACTTAATGTGCATCTTGAATGATAGTATCGAAACGTATGATGCTAATTAAGTGAATACAAACAGGAACATGTTAAGAAAATACAATGAACATCAAAATCACGTCTGTGTTAAAATTTAAGTGAATTTTCAACAATGTTCTTGACCCACCTGCTTAAATTCCACCGCCTCCATAATTCTTGCATATTTCATATACGTAAAAAAACTACAACTTTTGAAATGAAAAAAACGTTCAAATAATATTAAGTGTAAGATCTATTTTACACATAATGTAAAATTTAAACGGCTTTTAGAACACTTAATAAACTAAAATCTCCTCTACGCTCAATAACGCTTGTCTTAAAAGTTAAGGGAACTTGCAACAATGTTCTTGCCCAACCTTCTTAAATTCCACCGCCTCCAGAATTCTTGTATATTCCACATACGTAAAAAAAATTCAATTACTTATACTTATACTACAAAAGTTTAAATAGTGAGATATAAATAATTCTATTTAGTATAATATCTATTTTATTTATAATGTAAATTTAAACGGCCCTTCATAACTAAATTCACATCTCTTAAATTAAACCTAAATTCGCCTTCTTAAATTCCACCACCTATAGAATTTTTGCACATTCCATATACGTAAAAACACTACAACTACTTATACTCA
>BPLQ01011667.1:0-20725 GCA_021605075.1 Caerostris darwini | reverse complement strand
TAAAGTTACTTGAACTACACTATGTGGAAGAATGTGACGGGACACGACACTATAATGACATAAACCCATATTTATTACAATTAATAGGCGGTAGGGCCTTCTTTGGCTGCGATCCCAGCTGCAACACTTCTGGGCATGCTTTCCACTAAATTAGCCATAGTGGCAAGAGGAATTTCCTTCTAAATGTTTAACAGGAAATTCCATAGTTCAGGTTTGCTTTTGGGGAGTGGGGTGCTGGCCCTCAACCGACGGTCCAATTCGTCCCAGAGATGTTCAATTGGGTTAAGATGAGGGCTCTGCGCGGGCCACTCCATGCGTTTAACGTTGTTGTTCACATACCAATCAAGAGTCCTCCTTGCAACATGGCATGTTGCGTTGTCGTCTTGATACCAGCAATCATCCATACCGTACGTTACCCACAAGGTAGGAAGGACATGATTGTCGAGAATATCACAGTATCTATCGGCATTCATCGCACCATCAACCTTCACCAGTGGGCCAGCCCCATACCAGGAGAAACAGGCCCATACAATCAATCGTCCTCCACCATACTTTACAGTTGGGATGACACACTCGGGCAAAAGGCGTTCTCCTGGTAAACGCCATACCCAAACACGTCCATCGGAACGGAAAAGGGTAAATCGGGACTCGTCACTCCAAAGGACGCGTTTCCAGTCATCCAGAGTCCAAGTACGGTGGTCTTTGGCCCATCGAAGGGCGCGCTTTCTTGTTGGTTTTCGTAATCAAAGGCTTAGGGGCCGCCGAACGTCCAGTGTAACCTAACTTATGGGCCTCGATACGAAGAGTCTTGGTCGAAACGGCCACACCTGTGGCTTGTCTAAACTCATTAGCGATGTTATCCATGGATGTTTAACGGTTACTTCGAATCTCCCTGCCGAGCACCCGCCGGTCCCTGCTGGTGAGAACTGTAGGTCGTCCACTTCGGGATTTGTTCTGACAGTGTCCCTCAGTCTTGTAGCGACACACAACACTTGCTACAGTTGATTTTGAGCAGTTACGGAGACGGGATATCTCCCTAATTGACACCTTGGCAAGATGCAATCCAACCAACACACCTTTCTCGAACTCAGACAACTCTTCCCGTGGCGGCATCGTGACAAAAAACAACTCTAGTCGACTCCACAGAGTATTTATAGGATATGGCTGACACGTGATACCCATTATTGCGCATGTGTCAGCTGTATTGTCGACTTTTCTACTTTTCGAGAGGTGTCCCGTCACTTTCTTCCAGATAGTGTATATGCGATACTTTTCCATAGAGCTATTGAAAATGAGCACTGTTTTGAAAAGACAACGTTAAACTACATAGAGGTTATGCTTTGGAGATAGTTGGTATTCACTGTATGTTGGTCTGTGACATTATTGTACGCTAGAGAGTCCAGATTTTAAAAACTGCTCTAAAAACTGTACTGCTTTTTATTTGTTACAATTGCTGTGACTACAGAGCGATCATTCTTGAAATTAAAATTGATAAAACTCTATTTAAAAAATTCTATATGACAAGACAAATTACACAATTTGGCTGTTCTGACTGCAGTATATTCCATGGCCTGAAACTTTATGCTGTCATTGACACATTTTCTGATCAGAAAACCCCCAAATATTTTAATAACATTTTTACTTAAGAAACTGGTAATTTTAATTTAATACCCCTTTTAAATTAAAAGTTTATAGAATCAACCGAAAATAATACTTATTTAAGGATATTATTTTATTAAAAAGAATATACTTTGCGATATTTTGCATCGTTGTATAAATTTGGATGGTATAGTTACGCCACTGATTACAAATTCAGTGGCATAATTCACTGTGATATTTTATCACTATCCCAGTCTCCATTTCGAAATGACCCTTTTAAAATCAAAATGCCATGATATACAATCCATATCTCACAGATGCATCTCTAAATATTGGTAAAATTTTAATCTGGAACATGGTGGAAATAGCATGTTCGTATTAAACAAAATTATATTTCTCCGGACTGAATTGAAAGCATATGCGAATATTATAGCATTCATTGCCGATATATGGCCAGGAAAGAGAACAATATGGAAAATGAACAGCTAAATTCCCGCATATATCTTTTATTTAAACCGGAGTTTTACGTCCTAACAGCATGCCGATAAGCAATTTTCCGATCGGGAATCTGGATCGCAAGGTCTTGATTGGATTTCAAAATGGAGCTTGGAATTAAATAGCAGAGCACTGAGCCAATGATGTATGGAAAACGATTCTGCCATCTATGGAAATCTCGGTTCTAAATGAGTTATTTATATTTTACTGCAATCAAAGATGATTTTGCATTTAAATAGAAAATTAGAATTCGCTGCATTTAGATGTTTATTTATAGAATTTCTGCAAGGATACTGTTACAATTGTTTCAAGCCTGGTTTTAATGTAGAACAAATATATGTTTGGTTTTAACTTATATTTGTTTAGAAATATTATTATTATTATTATTATTTTTAATTTTAATAAAAGATAAGAAAAACCAATTTATCTGTAGAGAAAAATTCTTTAGCATTTTTTTTTTCATTACAATTATATATATTTTTAGGACAGGCTGTAGTGTGCAGATTGGGCAGTCAGATTGTAATTGAGTTATCTAGGGACACAGGTTGGAGAACTCACAGCTTTATTGACACACGCACAAACATCACAAACACGCAATTAGAGACACACAATATTTAACATATATAATTATAGATTCGTGGAAGAACTCCATTTGTAAGCCGAAAACTCGATACTCAGCTACGCGCAGGATGCGGAAATTTATTTAATCTCCAGGTGAGAGTCTGTATCAGAGAATTTCCTATCCAGATGTGAGTCCAGGTGAGATTCCAATACTGCGCATGGCTGTTGTGCTATATATATAATGACTCTGGGAGTGAGAGATTATAAGCTAAACGTTTCTCATTGGGAGCGCACGTTGTGTTGTACTTCCACTCGGGTGAGAGTCTCGAGGCCTACTGACCATTTCTCCTGAACGCCACATGGAACGCTCTTGCCAGTGTATAGGAAGAAAGCACTGTTACATTTCAAATTTATAAAAAATAAAACAATTAAATATTTGCTGTTGTTTAATACAATATTATTTTTGCTAAATGTTTAAAACGCTTAAACTGCATTTAATAAATAATGTACAAAATCAATGAGAAAATTTTACACTTTTTGGAACAATTTGATGTAAAAGGACTAAAGTTTGTTTTTAAATAAAATAACTAAACGCAGTTAGAAATGTGTTGTTTTGTTCAAAAAAAAAAAAAAGATCTGTTGAAAAGTTGAAAATTTTATTTTTATTTTTTTAAATTAATAAAAATATGTTTTCTGATTTGGAGAAAATAAATTATGATTAATTTTTAAAGTTTTGAACATTTAATGACTAATTAAAAATATTTTTAAAACGATAAGCAAATACATGTATCGCATTCTTGTAAATCCGTTAACATTTAATAATTTATTATTCTTGAGGCATAAATGTTATTAATTTCCTCATAAAGGGAACTTTTTTAAGTTACCTTATATTCCTTCCATATTTATGATTATTAGTACGTATTGTTATTATTAGTCTGTAACATAATATTGAAAGATCCAATTTGTTTTTCTCTGAATCCATTTTTTTAAGTATTGGATCGATAACAAATGAAGCATATTTATTATTTATTATTTAAAATCCTATAGTTTTATTTGACCATAAGCAGAAAAATGACAATAATAAACCATAACTTTTTTGTGATTATTTTAAATATAGACTGTAAATTTTATAACAAAATTTCAATTTTAAAATAATCAGTGAAGAAATAAGTATTTTTACTAGCATTACTTAATACGTAAAAAATAATAATAATTTAAATGTGGGATTAAATAAAAATTTTAAACAAATTTATAAAAAAATTAATAAAACCTTATTTCCACCAAAATATATGAATTATTTTATTTGTTTTTTGACTAAATCCCGAAGGAATCGAAATTTTGTAATCATGTTTCCTCTTACACAATGGCAAGAGCGCCCCCTCTCACTAGAGAGGAAATACACAGCAACCTATACTACTGCTGAAAACGTTTACTTTATAGTCTTTAACCTCTAGGAAATATATTTAGCACAACCCATTATTTTTTAGCATTAGTTGGCCTGCAGACTCTCACCTGAAGAGGAATATTAATCGCGCGCAATGTGCGTCATCTTATTTCAGCTTAGAAGTGGAGTCCTTCCACGAATATATAATTATCTTTCTTTAAAAGTTAAATAATGTATGTCTCTAATTGTATGTATGTAGTTTTATCCGTGTGTCAATAAAGATGTGAGTTCTCCAATATGTGCCTCAAGTATCTCAACCCAAACACACCCAGTTACAATCTGGTTGCCCAAACTTCACACTACGAAACATAATATTTCACATTATCTTATATACATGCAGTACTAAATTATTTTACAGATTTATTCTTCAAAAACTACCTTTTTTATTAACAGCACATAATAATATATTATCTTTAAACATAAAATAATTAAAGAAATAAATGAGAACTATGTTCAATAACTTATTAGAGTCATTTTTATGTCCAAATTTAAAAATTTCATTTCAACTAACAATGAAACATAAATGTACTTTGCCATTCATATTAAATGAATTCAGACAAAAACCCATCATTGAAATCCATGTGAAAAATAATATTCAAGAGTACTAGAATATCAATACCTTCTTAATTAATATAGCAGTTAATTAACAAGCATTTAAAAATAATTTTTCGTTAAATTCCTTGAGTAATTCAAAAGAGAGAGTATTCCATTCCAAAAGTCCTCTCCTCCATTTACTTATCCCATGGGAGTAGACACGGAAACCTCCGACGAGGTAGTCAGACTTACGAGTCAAGTTGCTGAACACTACAAACGTCCTCCAGTCTCCTCGTTTTTTGAAACAGTGCCTATTCAGAGGATTGAATCTCAGTCCTAATGCTCAGCAGCGGCACACATTGCACTGAGCCACGAATTGGACAAATAATTTTTAAAAATTTTATGATGTATTTTCAATGGAACACATTTATTATTTCTATAAATCATTAAGCAAATTTCTGTTAAACGTAGCCTTATTTTGAAAATTCAGTCATATACAACAACACAGTCAACATTAATAGCATTATTAATGTGAAATAAATGTCTTTAACGAGGGATCTAATTGATATTTGCTGTAAAATACCAATTGGGCAAATGCATTTGAGTATGAAGAAGGAACAATATAAATAATTTCCGGCATAATTTAAATGAAACATAATCTACATATAACCTTAAATAAAACAATTATATCATTTTGCACGTACATTCATATACCCTTATTTTCTTTAACTTATTCATGTTTTTTATCTGTAAAACAAATACATTAATTTCCATTCCTTAAAGCATATGATAAAAATAATGTTTGGACAAAACAAAAACTAGAACTTTTCAAAGATTTCTGATATTTATTACAGTTTTATACAAATCCTAACACACTTTAAAGCTCCATTACGATAAACACCATTTTCTTAAAATATGTTTGCGGGTAAATTCCAACTTCCAATGGCTGTAACGCATACCTCAGAATTTAAACCTCGTAACCGTCTCCGAGTTGCCATCCTCTTTTCTATATCCCCCGAAACCGCGAGGTTGTGCAAACTTAGTCGGTTTATGTGGCATTGGGGATGTTAGGAGGGTGTGTGGAACAAATTTAAGATAAACTGTTCCACAAGTAGCAGGGGTTCAGGAGCAAGCAGCTATTCCGACTCCAGCGAACCGAGAGAGAAATTTAATTTGGAACTGTCACCTGCGAGAGTGGAAAGAAAATATCATTTCTTACGTCGAGCACCTTTGGAGAATAAGATATTGTATAATCATCTTTTAAGCTATCTCTAGGTGAACTTTAAAGGAGATTTTATGTACCAAGTTTTCGAATGAATATTATTCTTGTTTTAAATCTAAGAGAAATAGAAATAAAAACAACAAACAAAAATTCAAAATTAAAACTCATATAAAAAAGGAGGATTCAACGGTACTAGAATATCAATACCTTGTTAATTAATATAACACTTAATTAACAAGCATTTTAAAATAATTTATTATTAAATTCCTTGTGTAATTCAAAAGAGAGAGTATTCCATTCCAAAAATCGGGAGACCGTGAGCAATTAAACGAACAACACATACAACCAACCTTGTTAGTAGAAAATCACCCTCTCTCCATATTTTTCTTTAAAATATTCCTCCACTTACAAAACTGAATGTCGGGATCATTAGTTCCAAATTGTTAGCGAAATCCGTGACAAGTTGATGCTAATTATAATGAAGAGCTTGATTGGGCGATTTTGCAGAATATTTGGGAATGAGAGGTCAAAAGAGTGTTTTCGATCTTGACTCTTTACATGACATACCAGTGTGGATTTAGGAAAGGCGAATTTTTTAGGAAATTCCAGCAACTTTGTTTAAAATTATGAAGCTTATTTTAACAGGATGGGAAATTCTAAAAATTATAACACTGTTTTTTTTTTTTTTTTTTTATTAGTATCAAATATTTGCTTATTGGTGTACAAAAGAATTTTTTTTCTTCTAAAACAGCTGGCAAATAGACCGTGATCTTCGCCATAAAGGCTGCACCTATGTTACTCAGTTTGCATTACCCAGGGAGCGCGTGTAGCTTGATGGTAAGCCACGGAGTAACAATGCCCCCGCAACGCTCTACACGATCCTGTTAGGACCGTGTGGCTTAAAGTGGATTTCGAACCACTACAACACCCATGGGCAAAGCCAGGTTTTGAACCCGATACCTGCGGTACCGAAAGCCAGCCATTCGGCCATCAGGCCCCTGGTGTACAAAATCAATAATTAAAATTAATGGTGAATGTATTTAATTGATTAATAAAAATTACCAATGGTTATTTACTCTTTGAAAAAACGGTATCATACTATTTTATTTGAAATACTTTAGAAAGGCATTGTTTACAATCATGAAGTTATTTTAAACAGGATGGAAAATTCCAAACATTTTAACAATGACTTTTTTATGATTAGTATCAAATATTTGCTTATTGTTGTACAAAATCAATAATTAAAAATAATGAATATTTTTAACTGAATAATAATAATTAATCTTTCCTACTTAAATATTGCATATCTTTAATTCTATGTGTATGATTTTTGTGAGCGTTTCAATAAAGCTGTGAGTTTTCTAACCAGGGCCTCAAGTATCACAACCCAACCACACCCAGTTACAATCTGGTTACCCAAAATCAAATTGTAATCACTGCCCACTACAATATATATATTTTTAGGCCATGATTTCTCATTAAAATTGGGCAGTTGTTTATATTTTTTTTTCTGTTAATTCTGTCTTAAGTTTTAAAGACATTCTTTTTATTATCCTCATAATAATAATGAAGTGAAAGAAATATTTTCTCATGGTTAAAATTAGTGTGAAATACCCAATAAAGAATAATATTTGAAGGTTTAAAGATTATCATTAAGCAATTCTTTTTAAAATTTAGTATAAAAATGTATTTAATGTTTTATTTGTCATTTTATAAAGCAATTTCATTTTTATCTGAAGGAAATATGCCGTTAAGTTCATGCTTTACAACTCATCTTAGACATTCCGTCCTACAATTTGATAACCTACGGCATATATAATTCATGTTTTATGCGTACAGGACATCCTCTTCATTAAGATATCTGATGACAAAAAATTGGCAGGATTGGAATAAAGAATGATTAAATATCTGAATACTTAAAATTGATAAAAAAAATTCTTGAAACAGAATAATAAATCATAATCTAAACTTTACGAATCACTGTTATTTAGCTGGTCTCGTTCAAAAATACAAAATAAGTATTAGGGCAGGCATCAGAAATAAAACTACATGGAATACATGTAGAAATTTATGAGAATGTATAAAATGAAGGAGAAATTCATGAATAATGGATACAATATTAATATTTATGAGAACTGTATATCAAAATATGTCATGTTCCAAACTAAATATATTCTGCAGATGTTTCATATTGATTTATAATAGTCATCTTACTGGAAATAAATTGTGTACATAGTTAAGAAATATCATAAATTTATACATTTTTTTAATTCGGAGAATATATTAATATTAATAGTGTTTATGTTAATCTCGAAATAGGAAATTTAAGTAAAGTAAATAACGGTTTTTTTTTCAATATCTTCATCATTTGATGAAAAAACTTTTTATCAAACATCAGAATAAGTATTCGAATGGATTTGTATTATTTTAATACACTATATTGATCATCTAATACAGGGATGGCCAACCCGCGGCCCGCCTTAAACATTTTTCCGGCCCGTGAAATTTATCATACTTTAACAAAATATATTTATTTTATATATATATTTTATTTTTTTTATTATACTAATGAAAAACAATGTATTTAAAAAAAATTTATTATTTGTGCATCCATATATATTTAAAAAATAACTGTCAAAATTATGAGAAAAAATTAATTATGATTTGAAAATAAAATTTGTGTGTATATATGACAGGTATTGCCTGTTTTATGTATGAGTTTACAGTTATGAGTTTGCAGAATAATTAAATTATATTCTGCGAACCCATGAAATGCGCGCGCATCGATTTGCAAAAGTTAAGTGAAAGAGTGGAAAAGAAAATACCGCACTAGTAAAATAAATATATTTTAATCATTTCATTTTTTATTTATTTTATATTTATATATTTTTTATATTTCATTTTGAGTGTTATATATTTATTTACAATGTACGTTTAGTATCATTATTATTATATTATCTATATTTACATGTAAGAATAATAAACACAACTCATTATGTTTCAATTTTGTACTCCAAAAATGTGTATAGTGCGTCTAAAATCTAATATGGAAATATATAGTTTTATATGAGGGCCCTCGGAGTTAGGATGCATTTCCAAAGTGGTCCTCAAGATCATTTGGTTGGGTCACTCCTGGTCTAATATTTTAATTCCAACCCAAAGGTAGTCAATCTTTTTATACTCACAGCTCACCTTTGCATCTCTGTTAGTAGTAAAAATTTCTAACCGCCCACAGGTTCCGCAGTTTTGGTAATTTATAAAGTAGACAAGTAACTTTACTTTATAAAACTTAAAAGCAATCTTGCAGCAAGATAAAGCATATAATAATAGTTTCTTACCAAATAGTTTATGTCGGAATTTTACTAAGTTTGGCAGAATAAATATTTATAAAACCACTTAGTATAGGTAAGTCTATATTTTATTTATGCTTTGTGGGCATACAATACTGAATTCTGATGAAGATAATGGATACAATATTAATATTTACAGTATAACAGCAGTATATCAAAATATGTCATGTCCCAAACAAAATATATTCCGCATATGTTTTATATAGATTTATAATAGTTATCTTACTTAAAATAAATTTTGCACATAGCTAAGAAATACCATAAATTTTAGGATTTTTTTTTTTTTTTTTCTTATTCGGAGAATGTAATATTATTAATAATGTTTATATTAATCTCAAAAATGGAAAATTTGTGTAAAGTAAACAATGTTTTTTTTTTTTTTCAATATCTCTATCATTTGATGGTAAAAGTTTTTTTTTTTTTTATCGAATATCAAAATAAGTATTTGAATGAATATGTATTATATTAATTCATTATAATCATCTAATATTTTAAATACTACACAGCGGTAGTCAACCTTTTTATGCCTACCACCCAAATTTTGTATCTCTCTTAGCAGTAAACGTTTTTAACTACCCACAAGTTCCACAGTTGTGGTGATTTATAAAGAAGAGAAGTAACTTTACTTTATAAAACTTATAAAGTAGAGTTACAGCAAGTTAAATTATGTAATAATGATATCTACCGATTATTTTATGTTTGACTTTCACTAAGTTTGTCAGAATAAATATTTATTCATCAACTTACTGTTGCTGTCTACGAGGAGGTATAAAAACCAACAATAAACTGCATATTAGTTGCTTGAGAAAGTAATTATATTTCAATATCTACTTTCAATATCCTTTAGAAATCAATATTGTTGTTTTCAAATAAGATAGCAATATGGATTTTGAAAAGCTACAGCCACAAAAACAAATCTTCATTTATAAGTAAGATCAAATGATGATAAGAGGTATTTGGTAGAAATTACACAAAGTTAACGGGGATTATGACTGAATAAATAGCATTATCTTTGTTATTTCTTGCTCATTGAAAATGGATCAGCTTAACAGGCAGAAAAATCATTAAATTTGAAAATTAAGAATTTTTAAGAGTTGGGCCTGGTCATTTTAACTTTGTATTAGTTTATTTCGAATCTACTTTTATCTATTACATTGGAATTTAAATTATAATTTGAAGTATTACGAATTATTCTATGTTCAGCCGAAAATCAATAGTTTTATATCTTGGTATCAATAGTTTATCTTGTTTATAGAAAGCATTGATGGATAATGTGCAGCGTTTTCATATTGAGATATCATGGTTCACAATCCTGGTTATCGTACTTATGTAAGCGATCGAAAATTTTTAGGCATAATTATTTTTCCTTTTGGTTCTTGTAGGAAAAAAAGTAGGCAGAAACCTGACAATCAAAGATATAGCAAGTAAGGATATGTCATGCATTCCCATAACGCATTATAAGACAGATTGGGGAAAAGTTGAAGGTTGCTGGATCTTCCTTTCAAGGACGGGTTGCCCCTTACATTACGCTTTGCACGTTTAAAGACGGGTAGATAATTACGTTAGTCTTTGGACTTTGCACATTTGTTTTCGTCCGTTAGGCTTTGGAAGCAAGAATAATAGGAGAGGAAGATAGCAAAAATGAAGTGTGGGAGTCGAGTGAAGAATTCCAGGCAATATGGAGCGTACAAAGACCCTCAACGAACATGTTTTCAAGATGAGTTTGTAAATATTTTTTATATAAATTTTGTATTGTGTATTATGTGTTGTAGTTCTGCAGTTGTGTGTAGTTGTGCATAGCTTTCTTCTAAATTTAAAAATAAATATGAATAAATTATAGCATAAACTTGCCAAACGTATCAAATATATAGTATCTATATATACTTTGGCTTACATCCTGCTTTTCTTAGCATGTAAACAAAAAAAGAAGTAAATTTGACAGAAAGTATTTAATGGCTTTTCTCAAAATAACCAATTGCTAATAAATAAATAAATGCATATTAAATCAATGACAAGTCATTTACTTCAATCAGTCAATAGATCTAATTATTCTGAAAATTGAATCACTTTTCATTTGAAAGTGCAATGAGAAATAATATTTGTCAGAATAAATACACTTCCGCAATTCATACGAATAAGCACATTATACACCAGCGATTAAAGACCATTTCCAACGGCATACGTTGTGCACACGGGGGCAGGAGAGACCAACAAGCTGTGTGGCAATCCAATGAATGTTCCCGCATTCAGCTCTGACATTGACACACGCGCATATTTATCTTCGTTCAGCTTTCCGCTTAATAATGATGGATGGACTTGTCCATAATATTCCTGGCCGGACTGATAAAAGGCAAAAAAAAAGGCGGAGGTTATTTGCTCAATTCCTTTTTGTGTTGCCGGAACGATTGAGAATATATTTCCCTCTGAAGGACAATGGATGATGTTTTCAAAGAAGTGGAAAAGAGATGAGGTGACATTAGATGTGGGTCTCGAAGGAGGGAAGGGTTCGGTTAGGGGATTCGAAAGGGTTGGGAATTGAAAAGATTTGAAATTGCTGAATTGAATTGATTTGATTGCTGAACAGGGATTTGAAAAGATTCCTTTTTAAATTAAAAAAGGCACATTGATGTATATTAAATGACTTCGATTAAAATAAATTCTGCTGGAAATCAATATATCATTTTTGGCACTTATTGTTGTAGAGGCCATTAAAGATCTAGTCTTATAAAATCGATAGTGTATGATATGCTTAAACAAAGCAACTGGCAAGATTTCTGCAATTTTTTCCCAGAAAAAGGTTATTATTATAAGATGTGAAGAAATTTAAATGTATTTTTTAATAAAAAGTAAATGCAAAAGTTATGCAGTGGTCAATCCTGCAAAATAGTGACATTTTAAACAGGATGCGTTACCCACAAGCATAAAAAAAAGTGGGAATGCAAGATTGCGGATGCCATTTTGAATTGTAAAGTAAACAAATCTAAAGATATAAACCTTTTGGAGAGCCATTAAGATATTAGAATCAGATCACGATCAGATAGCCAAATATTAGAGAGTTTTTGCATACCGTATTTTTATAATACGATATTTTTTTCTCCCTAGCATGCATGATCATAGGAAACATTATTACAGATAAGCATGCGCAATTTCCTATGAGCATGCGCGCTAGGAAGAAAAAAATACCGTATTATAAAAATACGCATGCTTATCTGTAATAATGTTTCCGATGAGCATGCATGCTAGGGAGAAAAAAATATCGTATTATAAAAATACGCATGCTTATCTGTAATAATGTTTCCGATGAGCATGCATGCTAGGGAGAAAAAAATATCGTATTATAAAAATACGGTATGCAAAAACTCTCTATTATTGCCCACCTAATCTGGAGACAGTAATCAAGTCTTCAATGAAATTGAAATCCTGATTTAACAATGCTTTTCTAGTCAAATGTAGTCTGCTTATTATTCATAGACATCTTTTACAATCACAAACTCATTAACCACGAAATAATAGTCAAGAAGTAGGTCTAGCGACGATGATAGGTATGCATAATTATGAGCACGAATGACTAGTAACTCAATTCCATTCTAACTTGTCTAGCTTCAATTGAGAATAGGGTGTTACCATAAACCAAGCACAGAAAGTTTTATGAAGATGTTATGCAAGCGAAGCATCGAGTCGTTTGTATGATACTCACATCGCAGCGCACAAAAGGACATTTTCCATGGGTACTTTGATATATCTACTGCATAAATATAAAGGGAAAATAATGATGATATAGGAAAAATAATGTTGTTCTCTTCATAGATGAGTCCCAGCGTAGCTGTAAAAGTAACAAAAAACGTTACTTTATTTAAACAGATTTGAAATACGTTATAATCCATCCATCTTCTACTTCAAGACAATGGCGCAACTAGCGGATCTGCCTCTCTGAGGATCTGGTTTGGATCTGCGATGGTGAAGCAGATGGCAGATTCCAAAACAAGAGAGGTTTTCTTTTTACGCGGTAGGGTTGTCAGCTCTACCCCCAAAGCTTTACGATCATATTAGAAAGGGACCTACCATTTAAAGTGGATTCCAGACCACTATAAACATCCACAGTATAAGTGTCCCTTCCAAATTGAGATAGGACAGGTGACAGGTGGTCATAATGTTTTGGCTCTTAAGTGTAACTCACTCTCTCTCTCTCTCTCAATCCTGCACCACCGTAACGGTGCCGTTCAATGGTGTTCTCATAGTGGTAACGGGTACCTGGCGCTCTCCATATGAAAGTCCGGCGAGAATCAAACTGCAAACTAAACATTCCAAACATTCAGGCTGGAATTTTTATTGGTGAGGTTTATTGACGTAAGATACGACTAGCTGCGTCAAGCAATATGCAATTTCCTCCAGAATCAGGATTTCAAACCCATTCAAGTATATTTAAAAGACCATCAATATTTATATTTAATATGCAAGCAACATACTAGAAAGGGTCCAGTTGTTGATTGGTGAGGTTTATTGGTGCCAAATATGACTAAGCAGAGTTAAACAGTATGTAATTAGTTCCACTATCGTAATGATAAACCCATATAAAAATAATAAGCCAAACCTTCTATAAATAGCTCATGAAAATGTAACAACTTGATTATTTGTAAGTCACAAGGTATCCGAATCGCCAAATTTTGCATTTTGAGTAGTTAAATAACCGATGGATTACAAACATTTCCTAGTTTTGAGAACCACTACAGCAAAGTTATTTTTTTCAATCATCTTTACTGTCTTCTGTGATTGTGTTTTTACTTTATCATATAAAACAATAACACATCCATGCAAATCACGTTTAATCAGTGAAAAATTATTAATCGTAAGGGTTCAGTGAATAGGCAATTAGACGAAAAACTTTAACATGGATTTTGGCTATAGAATATGTGAAAGCAAATCCAAGCCTTATAAATTGTAATTAATTATTCACATTTTTAGCTGGAAAATAATTTTCTTATAAAAATCTGCACAAATTCTTACGCTGAGAAACATGTTTTGGTGTTATAACGTAAACGTGGTTGGAAAATAATGCTTAACGATTCTATTTCTTTAGGCTTGATCTGTTAGACTACATCTTTCTAAACGTTTACTAAATCCTTTAGGTGGACTTAGATTGACTTCAAAACAAAGTAGTTGTATATTGAATTCTTTTCTAGTAAAAAGCAAAATCAAATGCATTTTATAAAAAAGAATAGCATCGAAACCCTAAAGAGAAAATATTATTGAAAAGAATAGTGACTGTGTTGATGATTAAATAAAGGTATTATTACCTAGGGGTTTAGTTAAATTTCAAACTAAGGTAAAATCGAACAGAACTTCGTTACAGATGATGTATTGTAATTCAAAATTCATTTTATTACAAGTGAACTAAAGAAACTGAAGGATTCAATAATTAATTCATGAAATTGTTTTCTAGAATTAATAGTATAAAAATAAAAAAGTGTTTATAAATAATCCAAAGTTTATTAGCCACTTAAAAATTAACCAGAGTACTACACTGAACGAGTTAATAAATTCTATTCATTCAACAGTTTCTTCTCCAACTTTCACACCACACAGCAGAGAACATTTCTAGTCCATGCATATTACATTACAAAAATTATCACGCTCCACGTAAGCTGCTTGGCAGTTTCATTACAATGGCCATCCAAGTGACGTGAGATTCATGAGACTTTGACCCATCGCATTTGAAGGAATGTTGAATTCACCCTCTCTTCTCACTCTGCGCAGCGGAAAGCTGGGACTTTATTTGCAGTAATGATCCATTGAAGAGAATTTGGACTTTATTCATACATTCTGGATACTTCGTTATTTATTCTTTATTACTTCTTTATTTATAATGCTCAACCACTCTATTTTTTTAGGCTTGCTTCAATAGATTCAGTAGATCAATAGAATCAGTAAATATTCTATAATAATGTTAAGATATATCAAATAATCATTATGGCAAACATAATGATTTAGTCGTCATTCGAGACCTATTTAACAGCCCCCAAGTGATCTATATCCACAAAAAAAATTATATTAAGTGTAAGGTGGTATATGAAAGAAAATGTTCAATATTAGATATTAGGTATCAGTCCAATAATGACCGTAAAATACTTGTATCTTATCGAAAGTTTTTTTCCTTTGGTTAGATGAAATGAGCGAATATTGTAGCAATACAACGTTAAACCCCACATTTTAAAACTGACTAAGAGTGTCTAAGAGATTAAACAGATTATTACTACAGATTAAACTTCTGTCTATAACGAATCAGTAGATATTCTATAATAATGTTAAGGGCCAAAGATAAACAATTCATTCATCATTGGAGTCCTATGCAATAACACCAATGTGACCTGCATTGAAAAAGAAAAATCATATTAAGTGTAGAGTGGTATTTGAAAGGAATTTTGCAATATAAGTTGTTAGGTAAAAAGTCATTTTTTTTCAATCTTGTACCTTATCGAAAGTATTTTTGCAGGAAAATGGATGTCATTGCTAAACAGAAATTATGGATGTTAAAGCAATACAATGTTAAACCCCAACACTGCAAAAGGGAACTAAGAGTCTCCAAGATCTTAGTTCGTTTGGTAAGATCTTAGTCATCTAATGGTTGGAAAGTTCTATTTAACAACTCTATTTTCTTAGGCTTGCTCCAATAGATTACAAACGTAGGAAGACTTCAAAAGAAGTGGTTGAAAAAATTGAATTCGTTTTTCAGAAGAAAAGCAAAATCAAATAAATTTTATAAATAATAACATCGTAAACCTTAAAAGAATATATTGCTGAAAAGAACATCGAATGCGCTGAGGATTAAATAAAGTTTTTAGCTAAATTCCAACTTAAAAACCGGACAGAACTTTTGTTACCACCTAATGTATTATAATTCAAAATACATTTTATTACAAGTGAACTAAAGAAACTAAAGAAGAGAATAAATTATTCATTAAATTGTTTCCGAGAATTAATAATATATTATTAATTCTAGAAAACTAAGTTGCTACAGTTTATTAGCAACTTAATAATGTTAATGAAATAGTTAATAAATTCTATTCCTTCAACAATTTCTTCCTCCAACTTTCAACCCACACAGCAGAGAACATTTTCCAGTCCATGCATATTGCATCACAAACATTATCACGCTCCACGTATACTGTCCGGCAGTTTCATTATAATGGCCATCCGAGTGACGTGAAATTCATGAGACTTTGACCCATCGCATTTGAAAGAATGTTGAATTCACTCTCTTCTCACTCTAGGTAGTGGAAATCCGGGACTTATTTGCAGTAATGATCCCTTGAAGAGAATTTGGACTTTATTCATAAATTCTGAATACTTCTTTATTTATTCTTTATTACTTCTTTATTTATAATGCTCAACCACTCTATTTTTTTAGGCTTGCTTCAATAGATTCAGGAGATCAATAGAATCAGTAAATATTCTATAATAATGTTAAGATATATCAATATAATCATTATGGCAAGCATAATGATTTAGTCGTCATTCGAGACCTATTTAACAGCCCCCAAGTGATCTATATCCACAAAAAAAAATTATATTAAGTGTAAGGTGGTATATGAAAGAAAATGTTCAATATTAGATATTAGGTATCAGTCCAATAATGACCGTAAAATACTTGTATCTTATCGAAAGTTTTTTTCAGGAAAATGGATGCCTTTGGTTAGATGAAATGAGCGAATATTGTAGCAATACAACGTTAAACCCCACATTTTAAAACTGACTAAGAGTGTCTAAGATATTGATACTACAGATTAAACTTCAAACTGTCTATAACGAATCAGTAGATATTCTATAATAATGTTAAGTGTCAAAGATAATGATTCATTCATCATTGGAGTCCTATTCAATAACACCAATGTGACCTGCATTGAAAAAGAAAAATCATATTAAGTGTAGAGTGGTATATGAAAGGAATTTTGCAATTTAAGTTGTTAGGTAAAAAGTCATTTTTTTCAATCTTGTACCTTATCGAAAGTATTTTTGCAGGAAAATGGATGTCATTGCTAAACAGAAATTATGGATGTTAAAGCAATACAATGTTAAACCCCAACACTGCAAAAGGGAACTAAGAGTCTCCAAGATCTTAGTTCGTTTGGTAAGATCTTAGTCATCTAATGGTTGGAAAGTTCTATTTAACAACTCTATTTTCTTAGGCTTGCTCCAATAGATTACAAACGTAGGAAGACTTCAAAAGAAGTGGTTGAAAAAATTGAATTCGTTTTTCAGAAGAAAAGCAAAATCAAATAAATTTTATAAATAATAACATCGTAAACCTTAAAAGAATATATTGCTGAAAAGAACATCGAATGCGCTGAGGATTAAATAAAGTTTTTAGCTAAATTCCAACTTAAAAACCGGACAGAACTTTCGTTACCACCTAATGTATTATAATTCAAAATACATTTTATTACAAGTGAACTAAAGAAACTAAAGAAGAGAATAAATTATTCATTAAATTGTTTCCGAGAATTAATAATATATTAATAATTCTAGGAAATTAAGTTGCTACAGTTTACTGGCAACTTAAAAATGTTAATGAAATAGTTAATAAATTCTATTCCTTCAACAATTTCTTCCTCCAACTTTCAACCCACACAGCAGAGAACATTTTCCAGTCCATGCATATTGCATCACAAACATTATCACGCTCCACGTATACTGTCCGGCAGTTTCATTATAATGGCCATCCGAGTGACGTGAAATTCATGAGACTTTGACCCATCGCATTTGAAAGAATGTTGAATTCACTCTCTTCTCACTCTAGTTAGTGAAAATCCGGGACTTATTTGCAGTAATGATCCCTTGAAGAGAATTTGGACTTTATTCATAAATTCTGAATACTTCTTTATTTATTCTTTATTACTTCTTTATTTATAATGCTCAACCACTCTATTTTTTTTAGGCTTGCTTCAATAGATTCAGGAGATCAATAGAATCAGTAAATATTCTATAATAATGTTAAGATATATCAATATAATCATTATGGCAAGCATAATGATTTAGTCGTCATTCGAGACCTATTTAACAGCCCCCAAGTGATCTATATCCACAAAAAAAATTATATTAAGTGTAAGGTGGTATATGAAAGAAAATGTTCAATATTAGATATTAGGTATCAGTCCAATAATGACCGTAAAATACTTGTATCTTATCGAAAGTTTTTTTCAGGAAAATGGATGCCTTTGGTTAGATGAAATGAGCGAATATTGTAGCAATACAACGTTAAACCCCACATTTTAAAACTGACTAAGAGTGTCTAAGATATTGATACTACAGATTAAACTTCAAACTGTCTATAACGAATCAGTAGATATTCTATAATAATGTTAAGGGCCAAAGATAACGATTCGTTCCTCATTGGAGTCCTATGCAATAACACCAATGTGACCTGCATTGAAAAAGAAAAATCATATTAAGTGTAGAGTGGTATATGAAAGGAATTTTGCAATTTAAGTTGTTAGGTAAAAAGTCATTTTTTTCAATCTTGTACCTTATCGAAAGTATTTTTGCAGGAAAATGGATGTCATTGCTAAACAGAAATTATGGATGTTAAAGCAATACAATGTTAAACCCCAACACTGCAAAAGGGAACTAAGAGTCTCCAAGATCTTAGTTCGTTTGGTAAGATCTTAGTCATCTAATGGTTGGAAAGTTCTATTTAACCACTCTATTTTCTTAGGCTTGCTCCAATAGATTACAAACGTAGGAAGACTTCAAAAGAAGTGGTTGAAAAAATTGAATTCGTTTTTCAGAAGAAAAGCAAAATCAAATAAATTTTATAAATAATAACATCGTAAACCTTAAAAGAATATATTGCTGAAAAGAACATCGAATGCGCTGAAGATTAAATAAAGTTTTTAGCTAAATTCCAACTTAAAAACCGGACAGAACTTTCGTTACCACCTAATGTATTATAATTCAAAATACATTTTATTACAAGTGAACTAAAGAAACTAAAGAAGAGAATAAATTATTCATTAAATTGTTTCCGAGAATTAATAATATATTATTAATTCTAGAAAACTAAGTTGCTACAGTTTATTAGCAACTTAATAATGTTAATGAAATAGTTAATAAATTCTATTCCTTCAACAATTTCTTCCTCCAACTTTCAACCCACACAGCAGAGAACATTTTCCAGTCCATGCATATTGCATCACAAACATTATCACGCTCCACGTATACTGTCCGGCAGTTTCATTATAATGGCCATCCGAGTGACGTGAAATTCATGAGACTTTGACCCATCGCATTTGAAAGAATGTTGAATTCACTCTCTTCTCACTCTAGTTAGTGAAAATCCGGGACTTATTTGCAGTAATGATCCCTTGAAGAGAATTTGGACTTTATTCATATATTCTGGATACGAATCAACCGAGTTTTAGCAGATTTCTGTATGGGGTAATCGATTCACTCGAACAGAAAACTGAGTTTTCCTTCATAGATTCAAGTCTGTATTTGCTTAGTGGGGGAACATTATGCAATGGAAAAGTTTCGATTTCGTTTCTTGTATTTACGGCATGAATATGAATTTATTCATTGCAAAAGTTTCTTTTCGAGTGAAAAGCGACACTTTTCACATGTAAACCTTATGTGATATACGTATGTAATTGAATTTTTTAAATATTGATTCATTGGAAATTTTCTTTTATGTTTTTTCAATGCATTGTTTATTACGATAATCACATTAATGATTTAAATACTCTGTGTTAAAAAAGAAAAAAAAAATAATGAATGGAAAAAAAACCCAAAATGGGTCTTAAAACTAACGATATAGGAAATTTGAAATTTACAAATAAATATAAATCTAGTAAAATCTACAATACCTTCTACTCTCAGGATTGAGTATTTATTTCAAATAGGATGAATCTTTTTTTAAATATCTTTATTTAAATAATGTTTATTATTTTTATAAATATTTTTGAATTAAAAAGAATTCCAATTAACTAATTGTCATTCAAGCTTAGAGAGTCAATTGGTACTTAACAAAGTACTTCTTCAAAGTTTTTATAAACGGCATGCTTTAAGTGCATTTAAGTGTAATTTAATTTATATAACTGTTCCTTATATGTATTCGTATAAAAATAGTTTACAACTGTACGATATACATATATTAAAAGAAATCAAATAATCAAAACATCAAACATTTTAATTTAGAAGAGATATTAAGTACAATCAGGTACTCGAACACAAACAACAATTTTGTCAATTTCTACAATTTTAAAAAGTCAGACAATTTAAAAGAATTATTTTGACAATTTAAAAGAATTTAAATTAAACTGAGTCTTTTATGCACTAGAACATAGCTATAAAATTAAAATTCAATGACAGTTAAAATTTTTAAGATGAAGAACTAACACAAAAGATTCATTGTCAGTTACGGGAAATTTTAATTTAATAAAAGATATTAAGTGCAAAACAGGAACTCGAATCAAAAGAATTATTTTGTCTATTTATACTGTAGTACAATTTTAAAAATTCTACTTTTCA
>BPLQ01011662.1:0-12354 GCA_021605075.1 Caerostris darwini | reverse complement strand
TGAATTTATTTTATTTGAATTTAAAATAATAATTGAAAAAACAAAAGGGAAATTTTCCAGTGATATGAAACAAAATTTTTTTTGCTAAAGTTTTTAAAATTGAAAATTATAAAAATAATAATCTTATACAATAATAAGATATAATAATCTTAATAATCTTAAAAATAATTACAAATAATAATCTTAAATATAACTATCAAGTTGAGTATACTGGACGCAAATAATAATTTTTCCATTCAGGTATATTTATAAACCATTTACTATATATTTTTAAAATTAAATTAACACATATTTCAGTTTAAAAATATAGTTTATAAAACTTTTTGGATAGTAATTTACAAACATTAATTGATAAATTAGAATGAATAGAGTCTTAATTATTATAAATGAATGAATTCTAATGTATTCTATCATAAATGAATGAATTCTAATGTATTCTATCATAAATGAATGAATTCTAATGTATTCTATCATAAATGAATTTTAATGTATTCTATATGAATGAATCTTAAATATTCACGAATTGAAATGCAATTGTTGTATATTTATTTATTATAAGTACATTTATCAAACACGATTTCTTTTTAAAATTTTCAGTTTTAATGATTAAATCTGATGAGGAATAAACATATGACCATTAAGACTAGTAAACTTTACGCAACATTTTTTTTTCATTCAGGGATATATGCAAATCCCTTACTATATATTTATAAAATTGAATTAACACCTATTTCAATTTAAAAATATATTTTATGAAATACTCATAAGTAATTTAATAATTTGGAGAGTTAAATAATTCAATATAACAACATATCGTGTAGCATATATATTTAAACTTTATTGATTATTTCATTCAAGTTAAGATATAATAAAATATAATTTGTTGATTGACATCCATTGCAAGCAAGTTACAGAATTATGAACAATCCGGAATGGGTTAGATGAGCCTAAATTATATTCATAATTCTTAAAAAATTATCTTTACATAGCACATTACCATTAAAGGTGAGCAATTAATTTATGTTTTGAAATGAAGTAATAATTAAACACTAATCTTTTTGTTCAAGATTATTTGTATTAATAAACATACGCTAATTTCGAGGGCGTATAAATATTATCAATGAATAAATAATAATTCATTAATAATATTGCACAAATGTGTCAACATGAAGCAAATAAATAACATTTTAATACATAGGGGAACGCTTGTCAGCCACTAAATATTTGTCAGCTATAAATCTAGTGGGAATTTTTGTCACAAGTTACTACAGTCTTCACTGAAAGATATTGTTCTTTGTGAAAGTTGTTTCTGTCTTCAAGAATGGTAATTAAAATGCATGTTTCTATGGCATCATTGCATGATAATTATTGCACAATATATGAATTACCAAGCATTCAAAGTTACTATTTGCTTTTTATTTAATTCAACTAAATGGAAAATAATGTTACTTAAATTTACTACTAAACATGGAGGAAAGTAATTAATTTGTCATGTACTACGAAATAATATAATAATTCCAAATAAATATATTCCTATATTGGAACCAATTCTAATAATATTATGATTAGCAACTAATACTTATAAGGCAATTTCAGTAAACGTATGAAATATTTATGGCTCAAATTAATTTCTGACATATTTAATATGGCTATATTGTAAACCATTAATTATCTACTTAAATTGCTTTAAGTTCTTTTACATTCTCCTGTCCAGTCTATTGGTAATTGTCTCCTTTAAACAATACTGTTTAATTTCTGTTTACATAATTTTTGTTAATAAAACATCACATGACATTCAATGTTATTAATTTCTAAATTATGAGTTAGACAATGCATTCAATGAAGTAAATGTTAAATTACAGACTAAAATAATAAATCTCACACAACGAATAAAAATAATTTAAATATTAGGAATTTTTATACCTTAAAACCAGAAAAAAAAGACGGTAATTATAGCAATTTTAAAATTATGTTATTAAATTTGGAAATGCACTTATTAATCTGTAGTATAACAAAGTCTTTAGAGGAAAAAAAAGAAATTATTTACATAGGAACATAGACATTCACTGTATTTTTATTGTCATCTACAATATGATCGAATAAGGAACTATTAGAAAAGTAATAAAATAAATCTAATCTAATCAATCATTACAAATAATTTTCCTTCTTGATGATGATAATAATATAAAGATGTTTTATCAAGATAACAAAAATTGATAATAGGAAAAAAGAAAATGAATATATTTTTTTTTATTTCTCTAAAGCGCTTAAAATTAAATAAATGAGATATTTTTTTTAATATAAATCCAATAATTTTAATATTTCCCCATGATTTAAAAGAAATAATATAATAATAATAATTATTTTTCTCAATTTTTGGTGATAATTATTCTTTTATTACCAAATGTACCTTTTTCATTTAATTTTGTTAAAAAAAAATGTACACTATATGTATCTGTTGTTTAAGGCGATAAGTAAATATTTTATATCAGATTCAGTTTCCTGACACCATATTTGCATATCGTTTTAGAAACAATTTATTTTAAGAATGGCATATTTAAAATTTTAAAATCTGAATTATTACTATTATTATTATTATTACCTTATTCACCCATATATACTGCGAACAATAATTATTTTGTATTCCTATATTCCCCGAATACATTATTTGAAATACTAGAATATCATGGGAAAAAGTAAATAAAATAATTTTTGTTCATTTTCTATATAAATTTTGAATTCATTCGCTGTTCCCCAAATCTCTAGTTTTAAAAGTAAATCAAAAAGTCATCAATGCATTTTTTTTCTGTATACCCCATATAACAAGCTTATCTCAAAACATCTTTCCAACATTTTTCTAGACATATTGAAAAGTCTTTCTTCACTAAGTCTTTCCACCCATAACTTTCCTTTCATTTCCCACTTTCAATTTTAGCACAGAACATGAGAAATACCACAACGACTTACCTTCACTCTAGATTCCAAATTTTCTTCTTTACTTAAACTTTCAACGCTTTTATTTATTTATTTTTTTTTTGTCACCCACATCTTTTTCTATTAAAACTCTCCATCATGGGTGGCACGTAAAGCAATAAAAAAAAAATATTCACCACCCTATGTGGTAAAACAAAAATGTCATCTACATATAATAAAATACGTCGCAAGAGGCTAAGAAGTTAAAGCCATAGCGTGTGTCCTACTTCATCTTAAATGCAGAGTATTAATTCACTATCGATCGAAATCCATTTGCACGTAAAAGAAGCCCTTCTAATACGCAGGGAAGGATGGTCGATTGGGGTAATGTGAAGTAGAGTAACAGGTGGTTACAGTCAAGATGCCTTCTATCTAAATTCTTCGATCCAAGCTAAATCGATATGACAATCGTGCCATCGGGTTGGTTGCAATTTGATTTTACCACTTTCAGAATGGCTTGCAGGGACGGAATACCAGTTGTAATTACGGAATTTCCCTGGGAGAGTTTCTTTTTCCGATTTGTTGGTTGTCATCCTTCGTTTGTGAATACACGGAAGGAACTGTGTGGTTAAATTGGAAAAGGATATTCGAAATTCAAGTGATGTCTGTTGGGAAACCAGATTATAATGTAAACTGCAAGCAAACTTATAAAAGTAGGTGAGGTATCTATCTGAAGTATTTGAATGTAAAGAGGAAGTAGGAAATTTATTTTGAGTAAGATTGGTTTGGTGGAATAGTCTTGCTTTTGAATTTGGATCGCAAAATTCAAGTAGGAAATCTACTCTACACTGAAGATTATTTCACTGAGTGGTGTGTGTCCGTAGGGTTTAAAATTGCCATTCAAAATAAATGGGATAGTGTAAGGAATTAAGTGAGGAATCCGCCTAAGTAAAAGCACTTATGATGACGGATGGCTAGATTATAGATTATAGATGGTCAAAGATATTATTTTACAAGAAATAAAGAAACAAATATGCATAATATCTTTTAATTTGCTAATTTCTGAGAAATGTGGATATCATATTAATACAGAATGTTTCTTTTTTTTTTTTTTCATGAGATGTAATTAAAGAACGAAAATTTGTTTGAAGTCCAGATTATAATTTGAATTGCAAACTTATAAAAGTAGATGAGGTATCTAAAATTTTGAGCGTGAAGATGAATTCGGAGATTCATTTTTAGTAAGATTGGTTTGGTGGAACAGTTTTGCTTTTGAATTTCGATTGCAAAATCCAGGTGGGAAATCTACTCTACACTGAATATACATGTGTGGGGGTTGAGTTTAAAAATGTCCTTCAAAGTAAATGAGAAAGTGAGACAGATTAAGTGAGATTTGCCTGAAGTAAAAGCACTTATGATTAGTCAAAGATATTTTTTTACAAGAAATGAATAAGCAAAAATGCAAATGTCTTTTAATTTTCTTAATTCTAAAATGTCAGAGGATCAAAAAATAAACAGGCGTATTAAGACAAAATGTTTCCTTTTTTATGAGATGTAATTAAACAACGAAAGTTGTTTGAAAGGAATTGTGAAGGCAAAGTTTTAAAACTATAAAGTATTTATTCATTTTTAAATATTTTAAGAAATGAATAAATACTTAGCAGCTTTAAGTAATCTGTGAAAATTATACCACTTTGAATTTTAGGTTTTTTGTCAATCTAATAATCTTAGGGAGAAAGTTAAATTAATTTTAGAGTATGACAATGTTAAGGGTGACATTTTATGTTTAAGTTTGAAACTGTTCAGAAACTGATGGATGCAACACATTACTCTTGAATTAAATAATTTTCGCAAGTAATTATAAGCAATTAGAGAATTCATAAAGTTTTTTAACGCAGTTTCAATAAACTGCAACAGAATGTCTTTCAATAACAAGTGAAGTATTCAAATATTTTATGTCCAATACTATATTGCGTGAAATTTAGCTTAAAATTCTCTTGGGTCCATTCCAGATTAAATATATATTTACCTTTATAATATAGTCAATAATATTAATAGATCCATATATCATTCCCAGATAATACAAGTGAAATACAAATACTTAGCTAACAGGACTGGTCTTAAGGTATATAATACAATGCGATTTAACCAAATTTTCCTTTCCTCAATATTAGTGAATTCTATTTTAATTTGCTTCTCATACTGATTTGATATACAACAGTACCTGACAGTGTCCGGCTTGGAACAGTCTGAATTCACTTTAGTCCAATTTTAATTATTACAAATTAAAATTATATAAAATATTTCCATTTTTACGGTTTCTCTGTTGCTTATAGATATGCATAAATTATGAGAGAATGTAAACTCGATATTATATTTCGATGATTCTCCATTCCACATCTTAATGAAGTATCTACAAATAAGATGTGGACGTTTGTGAACTGTGATGTAGAATTAACTTGTATATTATATTAGTGTAAATTTATAGTAAAATTGTGTGTGGTAATTAAATTTCAGGGGCCTGATGGCCGAGTGACTAAAATTCTGACGCTCAATGCCATAGACCTCGGGTTCGAATTCCGACGTTGCCATAATTCGACGTTCGAATTCCGACGTTGCCATAATTCGACGTTCGAATTCCGAGGTTTCTAGTGGTTCGGAATTCCATTAAAACAGTAGGTTCCAGTTTAATATGACTACTACTATACCACACCATATCACTATACCTAGATCTGAGTTGCTCTTTACACTTTGGGAATGATGTGGGTGAAAAGAAGTCTAATTGGGCTCTGTGACGCTGTACGGTCATATGAGACCGGGACCTACGGCTTAAAGTGGACTCTGAACCATTACAAACAGCCATGGTACCACCGGGGCTAAAACCCGAAACCTGTTCTACCGAGCGCTAGAGCGCTAGGCACTCGGACATCAGTTTAATATGATTGTATGACCGGTTTAATATGACTGTACAGCATTGAGCGTAGGGCTGACAATCCTGCCCCGTAAAAAGAAAACATCTCTAATCACGAAATCTGCCTGTAGTCAGATGTTTCAGTTGGCCATTTGCATAATATTGTTAGTAGCTAAATATATGTATATGAAAGAATTTTTTTTATCACATTAAAATGTCCAATTTACTATAAATTTTACTTTTTGTAGTCCTGTTCAAAATATTCATAAGCTCATTCAACCAATTTTTTTCATCAGGCTATATGTATTGAAGCATTGATATACGAATTGATTACTGTATTTTGTGCTGTACTGTATTTAAGTAATAAAATAAATGACTTTCAATTAGATTACATTTCCATAATAAACAAATTCAACAAGTGTCCTAAAACATCTTTACCATCATAACTCAAATTGCATAAACCCTATCCTTCAGTCCTATTAAATTTACCTAAAATTCAAGAGCAAAGTCCATTACCAACTCGTTCCACCCACCCACTCTTGGTCCATCTTTATGCCTCCAGTGCAAGATATAAAAGTTTTCCCCCTTTTTCCTCAATCACAGTGGACGTCTTTGACGGACAGTTTTTATATTCCGCAGGCGCAACATAGGCTTTCAAGTTTTATATCCCTCCTTCAGAAAACTCCCGACTGGGAAGAGTAGGAAAACCCTTTCTGGATCGCATTTCAGAACACTCCCCCACCCCCACCCACATGGGTTCTCTTATTTTCTTTACTGCCTTCCCCATAGATCCTCTTGGAAGTGCTTTTTATGGTCTAAAACCCGATTTTAGTGGTTTGGTAAGAGTTTGTACGTAGTTAAAAGGAGTAGAGCTTCTATAGGAAGAAAAAAAAATCTTGAGAAGTGGTACAAAAAAAAAAGTGGAATGTTTTTTTGGAATGTGTGTTATGTCAATAACAGATTCTGAAAGTCGATATTTTTATTGATACAGTTGGAAAGGGTTTTGTTCTCGGTTTCAGTGAGAATTGTCGGTTTAACTTTGTTTGGAAATAAATAATGAATTGAATCTTTTTTGGGGTTTTTTAAATTCGTTTAAGGTCGTATATTATCTCATGTGGAAGACTTTTTTATAATTTTAATATTATTTAAAATTTCAAATTATTTGTTTAAATCTTAGTTCCGTAAGATATTCAGCAAAATTATTCAATATTATATCAAATATCAAATTATGTATTTAAATATCATCCTAAAGACATTCAGTAAAATTATTGAATATTGCATTTAATGTAAATTAGTATCAAATTATCTAGTTGTTTTTTATGATAAAAATTTACTTAAATATGTATTTTTTTCCAGTTGGCCATTTGCATAACATTGTTTGTAGATAAAAAATATATATGAAAAGATTATTTTCTCTGTGAGAATTAAGTATCCAATTAAATTTTAGTTTTACCTTTTGCAATCCTGTTCAAAATATTCATAAGTTCATTCCACCAATTTTTTTCATCAGGCTATACGTATCGAAGCGCTGATTTACTAACTGATTACTGTATTGAAGCATTGATTTATGAACTGATTGTTGTATCGAAGCTCTGATTTACACTGATTGATAATCTGCTTCGATTACAAGGAATAATTAATTTTCGGTAGACTTTAGAAAGCATTAAAATTATCCTATTTACATTAAATTTTATCTTATCATTCCGATGAAATAGTTTTCTGTACTTATAATCTCTTCTGTATTTTTCGATAAATCCTCTAAATGTATTATTCAAAATATGGCAGGAACTGTGGAATTCTTTGAAATATCCAAATTAAGCTTTTCACTCATTTGAAAATATTATTTTTAAGCAATAATGTTTGTGTATTTGCTTAGTCCTCTGCCAATAATTTGTTATGTGTAATTTTCTTCGAATGAATATCATCATGCTTATCATATATTTTGTAGTATTAATCAAAAAACAATACTTTCTCGAATAAAATCAAATACTTTACTTTTCTCTCTGTTTGATATTGTGAATGATAATTCAGAATTGCTACACATTCAGCCATCATTAATTATTATTATTATTTTAAATAATTAGGATTAAAACTTTTCTAAAAATGTGACTGGAAATTTAAATAGTGCATCATTTACAATCATCATTCACCGGAGCTTTTGTTATATCATCATTCAATGAAGCATTGTTTAAACCAGGGTAAACAGCCTTGTATACTTTTGCGGCCAGTGAGATTGAGATTTATCCCACTTTTACAAAATATATTTATTTATAATGGCCAAAGTAGTGGAAACCAATGTATTAAAAAAATACATTACGTGCATCCATATATTTAAAAATTAACTATTAAAATTATAAGATTTTTTTATTTTTTATTTTAAAATAATATTCTTGCGAATATATGACAGATATTGCCGATTTTATTTTTTTCCAGAACTAAAATTGTTATATTTACTGTTATCAGACATTGCCGATTTATATCACCGTTATAAAATAAAGGCAAAAAACTCTTTTTATAAGTGATTGAAATTATGTACTACATAGCTCTAACTCTTACAGGAAGTATGATATAAGAATTAAGCATTATATTTTACTTTATCCAAAAATGTATAGTTAATATTATCATTTCCTGTTCATGGAAAAATTCCACGTACATCCAAAAATTTAAAATCCAACCCTGTTAAGACCATCTTCTACCTCATGCCTCCGAATGTCTTCCTAAATAGGATTTTAAACCTATTTCTCGAAATTCTCACGTAGGAGCGTGAACTTTGTTCGCCGAATAACAATGCGAGCCGAAATTAAGCTGATACGGCCTTTGCACGTGATGCCAGATAGTAGACCCATGGGATTTGCATGCATAAATTGTGGGCCAGACAAAGGAATACCTATCATTTCATCTGCTAAATTCAGCACCGGGTACTGCTGAAAAAAAGCGCTGTTTTAGTAAAGAGAAAGTATCTGCATTTGCATTTAGTTAGCTTTATGATTTTGAGAGATAAGTTTAAAAAAAGAGAAATATCTCTGGAGAAGTGTTTCTTTTCTAAATGTTTGATGTATTCAATATATCAATTCGAAGTGTTATCTTGTTTTTGGAGCTGGATAAAACAGGATACAGAAATGTGATTTGTTAAAATTATTGTATGAAAGTGTTTCTATTGAGACCATTCCAGAAAAAAATTATTTAATTTTATTTTTTAGATCTTGTCCATAGTTGTTTGAAAGAAAAATTTGTATTTACTTTTCTTGCGTTGCTTTTTTGATAAGATAACAGCTTTAGCCTTATGCATGCAATATACGCACACATTCACTCATATCATTATATATTATCAATGCTATATAATATGCATATATATATAAGTAACTATATTTACTTACAAATGAAAAGTTAAATTTTGGAAATAATTCAAATTTGTCGAATGGCTTTATTACATAAATATTTGGGTAAAATATAATTTTAAGAGGGAAATCATAAATGCTACATAATTTTATAGGATACATAATTTCTTTTAATTGTATTATTTAAAAATTTTAATGAAGATTATAATAATATTAATAATATGTATTCCAAAAAATATTGCACCGTAAATTTATTATAAACAATATTCTGAATATTCAGAAACCATATTTACCATAAAAATGTCATTTGACAAATGATATTTGAGTAAAGATTCCAATAAATAAGTCATTAATTGTATGTTTTATATTACTCTTGTTAAATTATTTATGTACTCCATTAATTACTTTAGTTGCGTGCATGGTTTTATATTTGACTCCATCATGACTGTTAGATAAAACAGCGTAAAATATAGAGATTTAAAAAGTCGAAAAAAATTTACTTTTTTCATAATTGTTTTCGAAATCTTTCATGAATAACTAATATATTATTATAAGTATACTATATTAAGTTCGCCATTGCAATTATATAGCCACTATTATTTGAAATAATCTCCCTAAAGAGTAGTATTTGTGCACTGGAATCCTAACGTTCCTAGTAACCTGGTCTTCTTTCATTTATCAGGTTTTAAACCTAGATCTTAATATTTTAAAACCCATAGTGTTAACTTTAAGCTGTTCTCGATCATTGAAGCTGTTATGATTAATTCTTAAAGCTACAAGTTTTGTAGTAAATTTTTATTCAAACAGTTGATTTGCAGACTAATGTTTAAAGATTAAGGTAGACTTATGTTTAAACTAGACTATTGTAGACATGTATATACTAGACTATTGTAGACATGTATATACTAGACTATTGTAGACATGTATATACTAGACTATTGTAGACATGTATATACTAGACTAATGTAGACATAAAACAAATGTAGACATATGTTTAAAAGTTGACTAATGTAGACTAATGTTAGACTAATGTTTAAAACTAGACTAATGTAGAATAATATAGAATTAAAACTAATGTAGTCTAATGTAAATTTAAAAATTTAGACTAATGTTTAAAACCAGACTAATGTAGACTAATATAGACTTAAAACTAATGTAGATTAATATTATACAAATGTAGACTAATATTAGACTAATGTAGATTTAAAACAAATGTAGACTAGCTTAAAACTAGACTAGTTTTGGCTAATCTTAAACTAATGTAGATTTAAAACTAATGTAGACTAGTTTAAAAATAGGCGTGTAGACTAATGTAGATTTAAAACAAATATACACTGGTTTAAAATTAGACTAGTGTAGACTAATGTTTAAAACTTTAAAAAATTAGCAACCAATGTTTATTGCCAATTTTTGAATGCATTTTCAAAAAGTAATTGGTTTTTGTTTTTATGTTTAAAAAGCATGTCTTAGCATCAAATAATCAACGCCAATCATTCAATAAAATTCCAGAAATATAAGAATTCCGAAACGCGTAATTACTTCAAATGTCATTTCGCAATGATTCTAATACACAAATATTTAAATTACGAGCGTTAAAGTTACGCGAATTTTTCAATAATTTATTGAAACTCCGTCTTAATGAGATGGAGCTTATATGCGAAGGATTAACAAGAGCCCAAAGCACTGAAAGAAACTAATTTCCTCACTTCATTCAGTTAATGATTTTCAAATTAAAATCTTCGTTTGCACAAGTGTAGATTTGAATTGAAAAGTCAGTTTTCATTGATTATCTCCCATAGCACTTCAAATTACAAATGAAATCTTTTAAATCTTTTTCAATTCTCGCAAGTCGTTCAGAAAGAATAAAAGATAATTGCAATTTCTCTGAGAAAATCTGACTTGTCAAAAATATTCTCTTAATTTTATGAGAAATTGGATCCCGCAGGAATGTAATCGGTTTTCTCGTAAAGCTGCATTTTGTTTGAACTCGTATAACAAGGAGGGATTCTGGAAAAGAGCTTATTAGTTGGAATCAAAATGTTGCAGTTACAGTTGTAATCTTCAATTTTTAAAAAAAAATTTCATGGAATATTTTTTTTTTTTTTTTGGCTTTTAAAATGTAGATTTATTATTATTGTATGATAAATGATTGTAATTTATTGCACTATCATAATATCTTAAATGTCTTTCGTAAATAAGAATTAAGTAAAAACAATAATTATAGAGCAAGAAGGGGATAAATGAAATTTTTTAATTTCTATAATTTTTATGTTCAAGAAGATAATTTTCACGTTTACAAAATTTAGTATTTATCATAATTCCTGTAACATAATAATTCTTTTACGCACTTTAAAAGAGTTGGAAGCAAATATATCAGTTGTAATCTTCAAATTTAAAAAAAATATTCTTGAAACGTTTTCTTTGATTTTTAACAGAAAGACTGGCTTGTTTTTTATTGCGTGAACATAATGTATTGAATTTCTTTCAGAAATAGGAATAAAATGCAAACAATAATTTTAGTGCAAAAAATTGATGAAGGAAATCGGTTGATTTCTATAGTTTTCATTATTATAGAATGTAGTTTTTACGATTGCATAATTTAGTGTTCATCGTGATTCTAGTAATTTAATAAGTACCTTATGCACTTTTAACGCGCATGCACAATTAAATTAACAACACCAGAATTAATCGCAATTATTTAGCTATTTTTATTATAAGTAACGGTTCGTGAATAATAAATGACAATAAATTTTAAGAAACGTAAATTAATTTCATTAAAGTACCAGAAATACTTTTAGGCAACTAGACAGAAATATATTTATTTATAATTCACTACAGAATTCGTTATTCAATTCCTACTATTAGTTCACACACTCGCTGTATATATCTTTTTCAGATTTTCAATTATTAATAAAATACTTTTTAATCATCCAATAAAGTTCAAGTACATTTTTTGAACTTGTAGTGGATGGCACTTGATGTTAAAATAGTTTTTTCAAATATTAATTCATTAATTAAATTTAATTATTTAATTTTAGTTTTTTTTTACATTTAAGTTGCATGTATCTAATAATAGATGGCGCCAGAATGTAAGAGGAAAATTTCAACTTTATTTGTAAAGGACTTTTCTGCAATATATTGAGAGAAAAAATATGAATTGACTTAAATTTTTTTTTTTTATATTACTTGTTT
>BPLQ01011661.1:0-35041 GCA_021605075.1 Caerostris darwini | reverse complement strand
TTTTCATGCAAAATAAACAAATCATTCTAAGACAGCATATTTCCTAATATATTGCAAAAATATCCTAACAATAACAGTACTTAAATTACAGTTCAATTTAAAATATGGAGCAAACTTCTATATAACAAAGACTGTATGAGGGTGAAAGGTCAGATAAAAAAATGGATGCACAATCAAATATAAAAACATATTAAATTTTGAATCAGGTGATTCAATTACTCTAGAAAATGGGTGGATAATTATGGTCTTTATGATTTGAACTCTTGTTTCCAAATATATATTTTAGAAATAAATGGGCCTCATTTCAAAGCAGAATAATCACATTAACTATAGAAGCCATTAGCTGTCAATAGAGTTTCATGAGAAGTAAGTAATGACATAGTTGAATATCTTTACTTAAAATCTACTTTTTTTAGGTATTCAGTTGAGTAAGGTTTCAATAATCGATTTTTTTTTTTCTAATTCTCATATGTTTCGGTCTTACGTGAATTATTCTCATTAGTCAATATATAAAAAGAGTAGATTCCCCTCTGCAGTTTTTATGTAATGTAAATTTTTTTTCCAGTCGTTTTAAAAACTCGTAACATAAATGGAAAGCAAAATAAAGAAAGCTTAAATGAAACCAATCAAAAGAATTCAATCACGGGACTATGGTTGATTTTGAAATGCTATTTATTTAAAAAAAAAGAAGAAAAATGTGAAAAAGGGAGAGTGGAAAAAAAGCCGAGAGCGAGACATTTTGCATGCAGCATTATACTGGTAGAAGACTTTTCTTCTTGTTGTTTGGATTTCTTTCCTTTTTTTTTTTTTTTTTTACCCTTTTTTTCTTTTGAAAACAAAAATAAAACTCTGAAAAACTGCCGCTCTGGGATGAAGAAAAGAGACAAAAGGGAAGAAAACGGATTTGGGAAGTACAGAAAAAGTTGATGTTAAAACGGTCGTGTTGCTAAAGGAAAAGAAAAAAAAATAGTTTTGGGCTTAGGGTATATTTCTTTCAACCGCACGACACAGTGTGTACCCAGTATTCATTTTTTCTTCTCTCTCGACTTCATACTTATTAACAGTGACTTAAATGGGATGAAAAAATATTTAATATTAGCTTATTACTTTTAAGGAAACTGTCTCCTACGTAGTTTCTTAGCAAAAGAAGAGGCGTGGACTGTATTATGGGATTTAAGCATGTCGTAATGAAAAATAGGAAAAGTTCTTTAAAGTAGGGAAAAAATACTTTGTGAATGTTATTGAAGTCCTGCAGATGTATCTTTTGAATAGAAACTCTATTTTTTTTTCTAAAAAGTAGGTAGATGGTATTAAGGCGCGAGTTAAGAAAAACATACTATTCGCTAAATAAAATGTTTTATTCATAATTTTAAGGAACGACTTAAAAGTTCTTTAACATGTGAATGCTTTGAACTGGGAATCAGTTTCATGCCTGATCACTAATTTTTTTTCTATAATTTTTTTGTTACTGTGACTCATAAATAAATGAATGCAAAATTAAGCCAGTAAAATAACATCGAAGGTTTTTCTCTTTTTTGTTGGCTTTGTAGCACAGTTTCTTGCGTTTTTGGATTCACTAAATATATATGAATATTTGTTATTCTCCAGATTAAACTGCAGAAGTTTTGCCTCTATGTATAGTTGACATTATTTTATGTCGCTTTGTATAACAGAAATTAATTCCTTTTTTTGCATTATTTTCAGTTTTATATTGTCTTCGAAAATTTATTTTTATAGTATAGAGAAATATAATTTGTATCAATACAATCTATTTTCATTTTCAGCATTATCTATTTGTTCTTCATTGTTCCCTTGGTTTTTTTTTACGGATATTATTCAATAAATGCCATTCCATGTTTCGATATACATTACTTTATTTGGGCTATACATACTATACTATTTTATTAAAGCTATTCATGATCGTGTTTCTAAGCGCATTTTTTTTATTTGATACGATCTTGTGTTTTCTTTGTATATCATCATGATGTATTTGGATGCATTTCTCTCGTTCTGCCAACTAGTGCAAATACTAGTTTCTTCAGATTAAGTAAAGTCTATCTTTCCTTTCTTTAATGTAGACGTCTTTACGATACATTGTTGGCAACGTTGTTGAATACAAAGCAAAACTTTGCAGATCTAGTATTAATATCAGTATTTTAATAGCATTATTCTCAATTCAATTTAATTTTTCACTTTTAAAGTTTTATATTTTAATTTGAATGCACTTTCTTTAGCAGTATCTTTATGTGTGGGAATATATTAAATAATTTAAACAAAATCTAATTACATCGTATTAGTGCAGGAAAAATAAAAAATGACTACAAGATATATTGATTTATAATTAAGATATTGTTTTTTTTATATAAGTATTGATACATACAATTCAGAGAAGACGTAAATAAAAGAAGAACTTATATATTTATTTGGCTGTGACAACTTGATGTTCTCGTTTACGGCGAGAATGGACACTGAATTCATGAACCATAAAGTGATATCTCTGCCTTTGAGGAAGAGTGGAGGTAAATGTGAAGGCTCCACATGCCTTTATGCCAATACATTTTTGAAGAAAATGAGACAGTAGTGTAGCAGGACTTCCTGGATAACTCTGAAAGTGCTACATCTCTGCACTAAGATTGTCGAATTATCAAAAAGAAATTAAATTTTGAATAAAGAATACAATTACTCCAGAAAATAGGTGGATATTTAAAATCTTTATGATTCAAATTCTTGTTTCCAAATATATGTTTTACAAATAAATTGGGTCTCATTTGAAAGCAGAATAATCACATGAAATGTAGAACCAATTAGCTGTTAATGGAGTTTCATAAGTTATAACTAATGAAATATTTGAATATCATTCTTTTCTTTACTTAACTAATCTACTTTTAGACATTCAAATGAGTAAAAAAATATTTTTTTTTTATAATTCTTATATGTTTCGGTCTTATGTGAATCACTCTCGTTCGTTAATATATAAATATAGTAGATACCCCTCTGCAGCTTTTATGTCGTAGATTTTTTTTTCCAGTAATTCTAAAAACTAGCAACATAAATGGAAAGCAAGATAAAAAAAGCTTGAAAGCTTAAATGAAACCAATTGAAAGAATTCAATCAGGGGACTATGCCTGATTTTGAAATGCTACTTATTTTTAAAAAAAAAAAAAAATGTGAAAAAGAGAGAGTGGGAAAAAAGCCAAGAGCGAGACCTTTTGCATGCAGAATTATACTTGTAGAAGATTTTTCTTCTTGTTGTTAGGATTTCTTTCTTTTTTTTTCTAACCCTTTTTCCTTTTGAAAACAAAAATAAAACTCTGAAAAACTGCCGCTCTGGGATGAAGAAAAGAGACAAAAGGGAAGAAAACGGATTTTGGGCAGTACAGAAAAAGTTTATGTTAAAAAGGTCGTGTTGCTAAAACAAAAGAAGAAAAAAAAAATAGTTTTCGGCTTAGGGTATATTTCTTTCAACCGCACGACATAGTGTGTATCCAGTATTCATTTTTTTCTTCTCTCTCTCTCGAGTCCATACTTATTAACAGTGACTTACATGGGATGAAAAAATATTTAATATTAGCTGATTACTTTTAAGGAAACTGTCTCGTACGTGGCTGTTTCTTAACAAAAAAAAAGATCGGGGACTGTATTATGGGATTTAAGCAAGTCGTAATGAAAAATAGGAAAGTTCTTTAAGGTAGGGAAAAAATACTTTGTGAATGTTATTGAAGGCTTGCAGATGTATCTTTTGAATAGAAACTGCCTTTTTTTTCTAGAAAGTAGAGAGATGGTAGTAAGCCTCGAGTTAAGAAAAACATGCTATTCACTAAATAAAATGTTTTATTCATAATTTTAGGAACGAATTAAAGGTTCTTTAACATGTGAATGCTTAGAACAGGGAAGCAGTTTCATGCGCATCCCAATTTTTGATAATTTTTTTTTTTTTTTTTTTTTACTTTTACTCATAAATAAAAAATGCAAAAAGTTAATCCAGTAAAATAACATCGAAGATTTTGTTCTTTTTTGTTAACTTTGTAGCACAGTTTCTTACATTTTTAGATTCACTAAATGTGCATGAATATTTAATATTCTCCAGATTTAACTGCAGTAGTTTTACATCTCCATATAGTTGACATTAAGACATTATTTTGTGTCGCTTTGTATATCGCAAAAATTAATTCCTTTAATTGCTTTATTTTCAGTTTTATACTGTCTTCGAAAACTTATTTTGATCGTATAAAGAAATATATTTATCAATAGAGTCTACTCTTATTTTCAACACTAACAATTTGTTCTTCATTGTACCATTGATTTTTTTTTACTCATATTATTCGATAAATGTAGTTCCTTTTTACGATATAGATTATTTTATTAAAGCTACACAAACTATATTATTTTATTAAAGCTATACATGATCGTGTTTCTTAATGTACTTTTTATTGTATGATACGATCTTGTATTTCTTTCTTACGTCATCATGATATAGTTAGATGTATTTCTCTTGCTCTGCCAACTAAGGCAAATACTAGTTTGTTCAGATTAAGTAATGTCTATCTTTCCTTTCTTTGATGCAGACGCCTTTGAGATACATTGTCGCCAACGTTGTTGAATACAAAGCAACATTATTGCAGACTAATATTAATACCAGTACTTTAATAACATTATTCTCAATTCAATTTAATTTTTCACTTTTTACTCTTTTATATTTTTATTTCAATGCACTTTTTCTAACAGTATCTTAATGTGTACTAGCACACTAAGTAATTTAAATAAAATGTGCATTAAAGATATAAAACAAATACAGGATATTGATTTATAATTCAAGATACTTGGTTTTTTTTATTTTATTATGTTAAAACAAATAACAAGTACATAAAATTCTGAGGAGATAAAAGTAAAATAAAAAAATTATATATTTCTTGTTACTGGGGCAGCTTGATTCTCAGCTTTAACGGCGAAAATGGACATTAAAATCGTATACCATAAAATAATTTCTCTGGATTTTAGGAGGGTTGAAGGTAAATGCGAATCCTCTAGATGTCTTCTCTGGGAGTGGAGTAAGAATTTTTTGGGAAAAATGGGCTGTAGTGTAGTGGGATTACCTGAAGAACTCTGAAACTGCTGCATTTAAATCATCGAATTACTAAACACCCGTCATTCGGACACAAAAATAACAATAACATATTGACTCTTGCCTCCTCCCCCCAGTAATTCAGGAAATTTTATTTCAAAATTTTAAACTATCATACTATTGTTTACAGCAATATTTTAATATTTGTTGCATAACAACAACATTACGTAAAAACTTCATTTCGTTACATCTTAAATTTAATAATTAGTCTTCATTTTAATAATAGTATTTTGGATTTCATACTATTACCAGTAATATTAAGTATAATACTTATTAATAGTATTAAGTATTATATTTGTTAGTAGTAAAATTAAATTAATAACTATTCTTTTAAGTAGAAATGTTATATATTCATACAGATATTTCATGTTATTTTTCTCTTAAATACAGATCCTTTAGAAATAAACGTGTAACTTTAATATTGAAAAATATGTTGGTATATCCATCCAGATTTTTTTCATTTAAAATTTAAAATTTAAAATTTAGTACTAAATTCTATAGTTTAATATGTTATCTAGAAAACTAATCAATTATGATGGTTAGCTTGTTGTATATCAGCTATTGATTAGTATAATAAAATTTCTCCCATACTATGGTTTAAGTTTTCTTTTATCTACATTGAACAGTTTCCTATATATTTTTTATAATTTTTTGAGTAAATTAAATAATGTCTTTTTATATGGAGAGAACAACTTTCTTTCCTCCGCATAGCTGTTTACAATAAATTTACATTATGTTGTTATCAATCACATATGCTAGTCTATTGGGTGACAAACCATTAGATATTTTAAGGACATGTAGCAGATTCATTGTAACCCACATTGCCATGTTATTACGACTTTGAACTAACATATACAGTGCTGGCATCTAACGAGTTTTACACTTTCCTAGCTATTCCCTCCAGTCCAATAGAAAAATGTCTCTTTCTACCGTCTACCGTGCTTGTGAGTTTCGAACCATGCTTTAAAAAAGAAACACAAGGGACTACACAGATATAGAAATATATATGGACTTGTCCGGGTCATTTATGAGTTTCGAACAATGCACCAAGTATCTAAACGGACTTCGTGAGTTTACTAGATATAACAATGTCAGTCTAGCTTATGAGTTTTGAACCATACACCTTTAGTAAAGAAACCCAACGGACTACAGAAGTATAGATGTGGAAGTGTCCGGCTAGCTTATGAGTTTCGAACCATGCTTTAATAAAGAAACACAACGGACTACATATGAAAGTGTCGGGCTAGCTTATAAGTTCAGAAACATGCTTTAATAAAGAAACACAACGGACTACAGAGGTATATATATGGAAGTGTCCAGCTCGTTTATGAGTTTCGAAATATACACCTTTAATAAAGCATCCCAACGGACTATGCTGATATAGATATGGAAATTTCCATCTCGTTCATGAGTTTCAAACCATGCACCTTTAAAAAAGAAACCTAACGGACATTTTGCCGTGCATTTCAAATCACATTAAGAACGTGTTTAATGTATTTACTTTACATAAACATTTGCTTTGGTACCGTTATTTATGAAAATGCTTCTTCCTCTTTTTCAAAAATTTTTATGAATTTGGAAAAACCATAAAATTCCTTCTCTAACATTAACGCGATGTCTTCATAAAGAAAACAAGATCTCATCCGTGTTTCTTGTAAATACGAGATTATAACGTAATGGACGAAACATCGGCAGAATAATTATCGCGGAATCGATTAAATTTCGGGGATGGTTTCTGTGAAGAACCATTCACGGCATATTAATAAGAGAATTCATTAACATTAACTAGACGGAAATCGTTGAAAGTATACACTGCCTTTATCATTTAGAGATAACATCTTCCATTTCATTAAGGAAATCGCTTTCTGGTTAAAAGAATTAGATGCAATGTACTTCCTTTAGATAGTATTTTATGCTACGTTGAAAGATATTGCAGACTATGTTACCAGGCTATCCCCACAGAGGAATTGTCTTACATATAAATTGACTGAATTGTTGACTGAAACATGCATAGAACTAAGATAGAAAATCCAGAGAGTATATATAATTTTATACTTGACTTTGCATTTAATTCTATTTTTTAAATTTTTTTTTAAATTAATAACTTCTGTAGTCCTATTTTTCTAAAATTTCTGATTTACACATTTATCCCTTAAGTATCAAGAATATTCCCACTCTATGTCTGGGTATTCATTGTCAAGCCTTTTCCAAAAGGGAAATACAACTTGATAATTATTGCCAGAGTATAAATTCATAAACATCGATGGTAGACTCGTTTCAACTATAGAACAGTGCAGCTATCCCTATCTGGTTGACGCCATTGGGTGGTCATACTGCTTAAATAATAATATTTGTTTGAATTTGCACTTCTTTTAACACAGTACTATTATCCAATTTGATTTAAACTGGTAAGGAGCAGACTAGTTAACGAGTGAGATAGAGGATACAGTATTGACACTCAGACTGGTTGCAGATTAAGATTCGCAGTTGAAGGTATGATGGTTTTGTGTAATTTGGCACACAATTTGAGGGATTTTACTTAATATGCGAAACAACTTTATGTTCATCTACATTTTATTATATGATACAAAAGGCGAATTAAAAATTGTATTATATTCTTTTGACTTAATATCGTTTTTTTTTCTTTAACGCTTTAGACTTTGACCAATCAACTTCTTGTTTATTTCTAAAATTAGAAATCTGTAACAGCTGTTTTCATATATGTGTCAACAAGTACTGAAGAGCATCAACAGCGTCTTCTATAAATAGAAAGAACCTCTTTAGTAACGGTTAAGAACTGCCGGGTGTGATTAAATGTAACACTTGCAATTTTTTTTCTTTATCGCTTTAAATTTTAACCAATCAAATATCCATTTATTTCTAAAATTAGAAATCTGTAATAGCTTCTTTCGTATATGTGGGTAACACATACTGCAATGCATCAGCAGCGCCCTCTATAAATAGAGCGAACTTCTTCAGTAAACGTTAATAATCTCTGTGTAATTATTATTTTCTTATTTTTTTTAATTAACTTTGATGTTTATCCTTATAGAACTTCAATAAATAATTGTTACATAACTTAAACCCATTATGTTTAAAACTATTCCCACATTATACTTACATCGATTATAAGACAAAACTTTTAGGCCTAATTATGGAATATAACGCCATAAATTTCGCAACAATATGCTTTAAAAATATTGGATAAAATATTAAAAACGCGATTAGAAATGATACTAGACGTCCTAAATATAGATGTCAGCCTAGAAATTAAAAATATAGATATCAATTAATCTATGTATATTTGCAATTAGTAATTTATCGAAGATATTTTTAAGACAGGTTCTCTTACTCTATCTACACATGATCTCTATCTTTTTTTTATGAAACGTGCATTTAATATAATATGTGTTTTGTTATAAAAATTACAGATAATATGATAATAATGTAAGTATTTTCTAAGAAGCTACGTTGTTTTTAATGAATAATGCTGATATAGATATGGAAATTTCCATCTTGTTCATGAGTTTCAAACCATGCACCTTTAAAAAAGAAACCTAACGGACATTTTGCCGTGCATTTCAAATCACATTAAGAACGTGTTTAATGTATTTACTTTACATAAACATTTGCTTTGGTACCGTTATTTATGAAAATGCTTCTTCCTCTTTTTCAAAAATTTTTATGAATTTGGAAAAACCATAAAATTCCTTCTCTAACATTAGCGCGATGTCTTCATAAAGAAAACAAGATGTCATCCGTGTTTCTTGTAAATACGAGATTATAACGTAATGGACGAAACATCGGCAGAATAATTATCGCGGAATCGATTAAATTTCGGGGATGGTTTCTGTGAAGAACCATTCACGGCATATTAATAAGAGAATTCATTAACATTAACTAGACGGAAATCGTTGAAAGTATACACTGCCTTTATCATTTAGAGATAACATCTTCCATTTCATTAATGAAATCGCTTTCTGGTTAAAAGAATTAGATGCAATGTACTTCCTTTAGATAGTATTTTATGCTACGTTGAAAGATATTGCAGACTGTGTTACTAGGCTATCCCCATAGAGGAATTGTCTAACATATAAATTAGGTCTTTTGTACAAAAACTTAATTTTTACCATTTTTATTATAATATATTTTGTACTTATCAATCTGAAACTAAGAAACGGTATTTTAGTTAAAAAATAAGGTTATCAATACGTGTATTGTATTAATAGGTAATTGTTATTTTACTTCAGTTGATTGATAATTTTTTATAAAAATATTTTTATGTATAATAATAATTGGCTGATTCTTATCTGCAACTAATTTATTTCTTACGTTCCACCACGCTCTAGACAATTTAGCCATAAGTCAAGACCATTTTCCGCAGAATACATATGACCATTTAGTCATATATATTATATGGGAAAGTTAGTGATAAGAGAAAATGCTATCTTAACATCGTTTAATTAGGAAGACTTAATAAGGCAGTAGATATATGAGCATTTCTGCAACATATATTTTTGTTGGGATTATATTATGGAAGATTTTCTGGGTCTTTTTTTCTGTTAAATTTTTATAGAAAGACGTCTAAAAATATAATTTTTCATCGGATGGTATTTACTTACTTGCATTATTATTAATAAATCATTTATAATTTTATTGAAGGCTTTATAATAGCATATATTCCAAATTCATAAATTCCAAATAAATATATTTTGTATATTAAAACACTCAAAAGCAAACAGTTGATTTTTCGTAAAATTTTCATGTAAAAAAAAGGTAACAAAAAAATTAACAAATTTATATTTACTATCTGCTATGGTACCTAGGTTTCAGTTTGTATCAACTGAAAAATCTTGATAAAATGAAGAAATATAATAAAAACCATATTTACAAAGATAATTAAATTCTTTATAAAAGAAAATAAGTATATTTTATAAAAAAAAAAATTAATTACTTTAATTAAAATTTATGTTTAGAAAAATTAAAAATTTATTTTAAATCTAAATACAATATTTATATTATAGAGTTCAATATACTAAATTTCTATTATATCTTAAATAATGGATTAATTTTTATATTAAGTTAATTATTCCAGAAAATTAGAAAAGGTAACAGCTATTCATTTTTTATTTAATAGGTACCATCGAACACAATTAAAATACACAGTGAAAATTTCACAATAGATATAACATTTTGGCTATTAAGGTTCATAAGAAAATCCATTTATCCTAAACTGTTTTATTTTATCCATTATTGCTTTCTTCATTCAGCTGAATTTAAAGAAAGAAAGAAAGTGAAAATAATAGAAGATGAACATCCTTCAAAAATTAGTATGAAAAGCATAATAAACCTGTCTTAATTGACTCACCCTTCATAAAAGAAGGCAAAGTTTCTAATACCATTGTTTTACATAATTACTACATTTTTTTTCAAACTTTTTAGAACCACCCATACATTTTAAAGAAGTTTCACAGAGTGAAAAAAATATATTGCTCAGCTCTAGCAGCATTATCAAAAGCTATTAATAAAGTTGAGCATAAAATAATCTTAGCATATTCCACCAGCCAAATATTTACATTATAATGCTATTTTTTTTTCTACCACTAATAAAAAAAGTTAATGTATAGTAAAGTTTCGGTAATCTTCTTGTTCATAATATTCCCCTGGTGGTACATCCTTTTACCGAACCTTTTTCGAATTTTTGTTTTTAGTGTTGATTGCCCAATGCACGCAATAGAGGAATTAGCAGGATCAACTCCTCTATAATGTCTAGGATGTTGTAAAGATTAGATTAAGAAATCTATAAATCAAGGTTAAGTAATGTCTACTATGTTCTCTTATATTAGGTCTCTTTATATATTATGTAAATGCTGATTACATTTCATTTTTACTGAACTAACTATACATTAATTCAAATAATTTATTAAACCTATTTAGTCAAATGTATACGTTATTGTCGCCTTTTAAATAAATCTTTCTTTTTACAAATAATACTTACGAACTTTTTACATTAAAGTTGTATGAAAAAAAAAATAATATACATTTTTTTAGTAATGAAAATAAGGAAATAATCATGAATTAATGAAAAAAATATATATAACTTTTTTTTTTATCTTAAGATCTTAACTAAAACTTAAAAGAAAAGAACTTAGCTATAAATTATTTTTAAAAATGTTTTTGTCACTGTTTTAACAAATGGAAAAAGCTCTACATAACTTAGATTGTAAATTAAAAGGGTAAAAAGTAAAAAAAAAAAAAAAAATACAATTAAATACAAAAAAATTAAATTTTGAAGAGTTAAGTCAATTACTCTGTAAATAGGGTGGATAAATATAATCTTGATGATTTAAATTCTTTTTTCGAAATATATATTTAGAAATAAATAAGGTCTCATTTGAAAGCAGAATAATCACCTAAAATATAGAAGCCATTAGCTGTTAATAGAGTTTCATAGAAATAACTAAAGAAATATATGAATATCTTTACTTAAAACTACTAAATATCTTTACTAAACTACTTTTAGATATTCAGTTGCGTAAGGAAATAATAATTTCTTTTCTTCTTAATTCTTAGATGTTTCGGTCTTACGTGAATTACTCTCGTTAGTCGATATATAAAAATAGTAGATTCCCCTCTGCAACTTTTATGTTGTAGAATTTTTTTCCAGTCGTTTTAAAAACTCGCAACATAAATGGAAATCAAAATAAAGAAAGCTTGAAAGCTTAAATGAAACCAATCAAAAGAATTCAATCATGGGACTATGTCTGCTTTTGAAATGCTACTTATTTAAAAAAAGAGAGAAAAAAAAAAGAAAAATGTGAAAAAGGGAGAATGGGCAAAAAAGCGGGGAGCGAGACCTTTTGCATGCAGAACAATTTTAGTTTTATACTTGTAGAAGATTTTTCTTCTTGTTGTTTGGATTTCTTTCATTTTTTTTTTTTTACCCTTTTTCCGTTTGAACACTAGCTGAAGAAAAGAGACAAAAGGGAAGAAAACGGATTTGGGAAGTACAGAAAACGTTGATGTTAAAACGGTCGTGTTGCTAAAAGAAAAGAAAAAAAAATAGTTTTGGGCTTAGGGTATATTTCTTTCAACCGAATGACGCAGTGTGTACCCAGTATTCATTTTTTTCTTCTCTCTCTCGACTCCATATTTATTAACAGTGACTTAAATGGGATGAAAAAATATTTAATATTAGCTGATTACTTTTAAGGAAAATGTCTCGTACTTGTCAGTTTCTTACCAAAAAAAAAATGGGCTATATTATGGGATTTAGGCAAATCGTAATGAAAAATTGGAAAGTTCTTTAAGATAGGGAAAAAATACGTCGTGAATGTTATTGAAGACCTGCAGATGTATCTTTTGAATAGAAACTGCCTTTTTTTTTTCTGAAAGGCAGATAGATGGTAGTAAGTCTCGAGTTAAGAAAAACATGCTATTCGCTAAATAAAATGTTTTATTCATCATTTTAAGGAACGACTTAAAAGTTCTTTAAAATGTGAATGCTTTGAAGCAGTTTCATGCCCCATCCTAATTGTTTCTATATTTTTTTTACTTTGACTCATAAATAAAAAACATGCAAAATTAATCCAGTAAAATAACATCGAAAATTTTGCTCTTTTTTTTTTTTTTTTTTTTTTTTTGTTGGCTTTGTAGCGTTGTTTCTTAAATTTTTAGATTCACTAAATATGCATGAATATTTATTATTCTCCAGAATAAAGTGCAGTACTTTTGCATCTATATATAGTTGACATTATTTCGTGTCGCTTTGTTTCACAGAAATTAATTCCTTTATTTGCATCCTTTCCAGTTTTATATTGTCTTCAAAAATGTATTTTCATTGTATAAAGAAATATATTTTTTATCATTATGGTCAGCTTTTCATTTTCACCATTAACTATTCGTCCTTCATAGTAACCTTGGTTTTTATTTTTATTTATTTTATTTTATTTATTTATTTTATTTTTTATTGCACAATATTGTTCAATAAATGTCTTTCTGAATTTTGATATGTATTAATATATTAAAGCTATACACTCTTAACAGTTTTATTAATTCTTTACACGCTTCTTTTTTATTACCCCTATTCATAATAGAGTTGAAATCAGATTTGGTAAGTACAAAAAAAAGTTGATTTTACTATGGTCATGTCTTCTTATTTAATCATATCATTAGTAGTTAAATAGCTATTCTGTTTTCTTTTAGATGTTTTTCATGCAAAATAAGCAAATATTTCTAAGACAGCATATTTCCTAATAGATAGTAAAAATATCTTAATAATAGTACTTAAATTACTGTTACATATAAAACAAGAATTGAAAGTTTTATATAACATAGATTTTAAATTGAAAGGGTAGAGAATTAAAAGGGATACAATCAAATATAAAAATAAATTATACTTTGAATAGAGAAACCAATTCTTCTAGAAAATGGGAAGATAATTATGGTAAAGATTACGTTATAATTATGAAGATTTAAATTCTTGTATCCAAATATATATTCCAAAAATAAATGGGGTCTCATTTGAAAGCAGAATAATCAAGTAAAATATAGAAGCCATTAGCTGTTAATAGAGTTTCATGAGAAAAAAAAATGAAATATTTGAATATCTTTCCTTTCTTTACTTAACTAATCTGCTTTTAGATATTCAGTTGCGTAAGGAAATAATATTTTTTTTCCTCTCAATACTTATATGTTTCAGTCTTATGTGAATTACCCTCGTTAGTCAGTATATAAAAATAGTAGATTCCCCTCTGCAGCTTTTATGTAATATAGATCTTTTTCGGTCGTTTTAAAAACTCGCAACATAAATGGAAAGCAAAATAAAGAAAGCATGAAAGCTTAAATCAAACCAATCAAAAGAATTCAATCAGGTGACTATGTCTGATTTTGAAATGCTACTTATTTAAAAAAAAAAGAAAAATGTGGAAAAGAGAGAGTGCCAAAAAAAAAAAAAGCCGAGAGCCAGACCTTTTTGCATGCAGCATTATACTTCTTGTTGAATTTCCTTCTTTTTTTTTTTTTTTTTTTTTTTTTTTTTTTTTTTTACCCTTTTAAAAACAAAAACAAAAACAAAAAAAATCAGAAAAATGCCGCTCAGGGATGAAGAAAAGAGACAAAAGGGGAGAAAACGGATTTGGGAAGTACAGAAAAAGTTGATGTTAAAACGGTCGTGTTGCTAAATGAAAAGAAAAAAAATAGTTTCTGGCATAGGGTACATTTCTCTCAACCGCGCGATACAGTGTGCACCCAGTATTCATTTTTTTTCTTCTCTCTCTCGACTCCATACTTATTAACAGTGACTTAAATGGGATGAAAAAATATTTAATATCAGCTGATTACTTTTAAAAAAACTGTCTCGCACGTGGCAGTTTCTTGCCAAAAAAAACAAAAAAAAATCGTGGACTATATTATAGGATTTAGGCAAGCCGTAATGAAAAATAGGAAAGTTCTTTAAGGTAGGGAAAGAATACGTCGTGAATGTTATTGAAGACCTGCAGATGTATCGTTTGAATAGAAACTGCCTTTTTTTTTCTGAAAGGCAGATAGATGGTAGTAAGCCTCGAATTAAGAAAAACATGGTATCCGCTAAATAAAATGTTTTATTCATAATTTTAAGGAATGACTTAAAAGTTCTTTAACATGTGAATGCTTAGAACTGGGAGCAGTTTCATGCATCATCCTAATTTTTTTGATAATTTTTTTTTTTACTTTGACTCTCAAATAAAAAATGCAAAATTAATCGAGTAAAATAACATCGAAGATTTTGCTCTTTTTTGTTGGCTTTGCAGCACAGTTTGTTAAATTTTTAGATTCACTAAATATACATGAATATTTATTATTCTGCAGCGTAAACTGCAGTAGTTTATCATCTCTGTATAGTTGACATTGGGACATTATTTTGTGTCGCTTTGTCTTATATAAATTAGTTTCTTTATTTGCAGTTTTATATTGTCTTCGAAAATTTATTCTGATAGTATAAAGAAATATATTTTGTATAAATACAGTCTACTTCCATTTTCAGTAATAACTATTTGTTATTCATTGTATCCTTGGGTTTTTTTTACACATATTATTCAATGAATGTTGTGACATCTTTCGATATACTTTATACAGACTATACAATTTTATTAAGGCTATACATGATCGTCTTTCTTAATGTACTTTTTTTATTTTATACAACCTTATATTTCTTTCTTACGTCATCATGATATATTTCGATGTATTTCTCTTGTTCTGCCAACTAGTGCAAATACTAGTTTGTTCCGATTAAGTAAAGACTATCTTTCCTTTCTTTGATGTACATTGCCGCCAACGTTGTTGAGTACAAAACAAAACCTTTCAGATCTTGTATTAATATCAATAATTTAATAGCATTATTTCCAATTCAATTTAATTTTTTTCTCTTTACTGTTTTATATTTTTATTTCAACACTCTTTCTCTATCAGCATCTTAATGTGTACTAACATACTAAATAATTTAAAGAAAATCTAACCACATAGTATAAAGTGGAGAAAAAATATAAAATGACTGCAAGATATTGATTTATAATTCAGGATAGTGATTTTTTATTATTTTAAAGGGAATAACAAGTACATAAAATTCTGAATGTTGAAAGTACAAGAAATGTTTTTATATTTCTTCGACTGGGACAATATGATGCTCCAATTAACGACGAGTATGAACACTAAAATCTTATAAAGTATAGTAATTTTTCTGAATTTGAAAAGCGGTAGAGGTGAAGTCGAACCCTCTATATGTGTTTACTGGGAGTGGACCAAGAAATTTTGGAGGAAAGTTTAGCTGTAGAGTAGTAGGATTCCCTGGAGAACTCTGATTCTGCTACATCTGGGCATTTAAATTGTCAAATTACTATAAGTCGGAATACTCGGTGTTCTAAAACAAAAATAATATTCATATATTATGCCAGTTTTTGTCTCCCAATTTTTGTTGAAGATTCAGTAAATTTTACACTTTTCTTTCAGAATTTTAAATATTTTCTGTAATTGAACTATTTTTAAAACATTTTTTAATTATTTGTTGCATTCTTTCTTCTAACAATTTGGTTTCGTTACCTCTTAGTAAAGGAATTAGTGTGTTTCATTTTAGTCCTAGTATTTTGCATTTCGTGCTGTTTCAACAATTACTTTTAAGTATTATATTTATTAGTAGTATTAAGTATTATATATATTAGTAGTATTAAGTATACTTTAAGAGGCCTGATGGCCGAGGGACTAGATCTCGGTTCTCGACTTTCCAGGCTTTGTTCGAATCCAGGCGGGGCCATTGGTATTTGTAGCGTTTCGAAATCCACTTTAAACCGCAAGCCCGGTCTGATATGAAAGTTGGAATGGCAACCTTACCCAGTAAAAAGGAAAGCACTTCTCATGTTTCGAAACCTAAAGTAGGCAGTTTCACTTGGCTCACCATGAAGGTGTTGCTTCATTGAAGGATAATAAGTAAACTTTTTTGTAATATATTCATCAACGATTCAAAATATTTACAGATCTTTCATATTTTTTTCTCTTAAATTTCGCTGTAGATCCATTAGAAAGATACAGGGACATTATTCGATATTCGTATTATTCGATAAATAGCGTTCTGATTTAGGATATGTATTATTTTATTGGAGCTATGCAATCTTTACTGTTTTATTAAAGATTTACAAGCTATGCTGTTTCATTAAAGCTATTCATAATCGAGAAGAAAACGGATTCGGGAAGTACAAAAAAAAGTTTATTTTTATTATGTTCATGCCTTCTTATGAAATCGTATCATTAGTAGTTTAAATAACTATTATCTTTTATTCTAGTCGTTTTTCATGCAAAATAAATAAATCTTTCTAAGACAGCATATTTCGTAATATATAGTAAAAGTATCTTAAAATAGTACTTAAATTACAGTTAAATTCAAAGTAGACATTAAATAACATACATTGTAAATTGACAGGGCAGAGAATAAAAATGGATACAATCAAATATAAAAATAAATTAAACTTTGAATAGAGAATTCAATTACTCTAGAAAATGGAGGGGGGGATTATAATCTTTATGATTCGAATTCTTGTTTCAAAATATATATTTTAGAAATTAATTGGTTCTCATTTAAAAGCACAATAAACACGTAAAATATAGAAGCCATTAGCTGTTAAAAGAATTTCATAAGAAATAACTAATGAAATATTTGAATATATTTCCTTTTTTTACTTAACTAATCTACTTTTAGATATTCAGTTGCGTAAGGAAGTGATTATTTCTTTTCTATTAATTTTTATATGTTTCGGTCTTATGCTAATTATTTTCGTTAGTCAATAAATAAAAATAGCAGATTTTCCTCTGCAGCTTTTATGTGATGTAAATTTTGTTCCAGTCGTTTTAAAAACTCGCAACATAAATGGAAAGCAAAATAAAGAAAGCTTGAAAGCTTAAATGAAACAAATCAAAAGAATTCAATCAGGGGACTATGTCTGATTTTCAAATGCTACTTATTTTTTTTTTTTAAAGAAAAATATGAAAAAGAGAGAGTGGAAAAAAAAGGAGAGAGCGAGACCTTTTGCATGCAGCATTATACTTCACCCTTTTTCCTTTTTTTCACCCTTTTTCCTTTTTTTCACCCTTTTTCCTTTTGAAAACAACAATAAAACTCAGAAAAACTGCCGCTCTGGGATGAAGAAAAGAGGGAAAACGGAAGAAAACGGATTTGGGAAGTACAGAAAAAGTTGATGTTGAAACGGTCGCGTTGCTAAAAGAAAGGTAAAAAATAGTTTTGGGCTGAGGGTATATTTCTTTCAACCGCACAACACAGTGTGTACCCAGGATTCATTTTTTTCTTCTCTCTCTCTCGACTCCATACTTATTAACAGGGACTTAAATGGGATGAAAAAATATTTAATATTAGCTGATTACTCTTAAGGAGACTGTCCCGTACGTGGCAGTTTCTTATCGAAAAAAGAAGCGTGGACTATATTATGGGATTTACGCAAGTCGTAATGAAAAATAAGAAAGCTTTTTAAGGTTGGGAAAAAATACTTTCTTGATGTTATTGAAGTCCTACAGATGTATCTTTTGAATAGAATTTTTTTCTAAGAAAGCAGAGAGATAGTAGTAAGCCTCGAGTTAAGAAAAGCATGCTATTCGCTAAATAAAATGTTTTATTCATAATTTTAAGGAACTACTTAAAAGTTCTTTAACATGTGAATGCTTTGAGGCAGTTTCATGCCTCATCCTAATTTTTTTCTCTATATTTTTTTTTTTACTTTGAATCGTAAATAAAAAAATGCAAAATTAATCCAATAAAATAACATCGAAGATTTTGCTCTTTTTTGTAGTCTTTGTTAGCGCAGTTTCTTACCTATAGATTCACTAATTCATGAATATTTATTATTCTCCAGATTAAACTGCAGTAGTTTTGCATGTAAGTATAGTTGACATGAAGACATTATTTCGTGTTGCTTTGTCTCACAGAAATTAATTCTTTTATTCGCTTTAATTTCAGTTTTATATTGTCATCGAAAATTTATTTTTACAGTATAAAAAAGTATATTTTCATCAATACAGTCTACTTTCATTTTCAGCATTAACTATTTGTTCTTCATTGTATTCTGTGTTGTTGTTTTTATACATATTATTCAATAATTTTCGTTCCATCTCTCGATATACATTACTTTATTATAGCTATACATGATAGTGTTTCTTAATGTACTTTTTATTATTTGATACGATCTTGTATTTTTTTTCTTAAGCCGTAATGATATATTTAGATGCATTTCTCTTGTTCTCCCAACTAGAGCAAATACTAGTTTGTTCAGATTAAGTAAAGAGTATCTTTTTTTTTTTTGATGTAGACGCCTTTGAGATACATTGTTACGAAAATTGTCGAATGTAAAAAAATACAAAATTAATCCAGTAAAATAACATCGAAGATTTTGCTCTATTTTGTTGGAACTGCAGTAGTTTTGCCTGTATATATAGTTGATATTAAGACATTATCTTATGTCGCTTTGACTCTTAGATATTAATTCCTTTATTTCCTTTATTTTCAGTTTTATATTGTCTTCGAGAAATCCTTTTTATAGTATGAAGAAATATATTTTTTTATCAATAAGATCTGCCTTTCCTTTTCAACGTGAACTTTTTCTCCTTCATCATACCCTTCGTTTTTTCCGGTTTTTCTTGCACAATATTGTTCAATAAATATGGTTCTGTCTTTAGATAGTCATTATGTTATAAAAGAGTTACTGTTTTATTAAAATTTTACAAGTTATCCTTTTTTATTAAAGCTATCGGAAGAAAACGGTTTTGGAAAGTACAGAAAAAGTTGATTTTTATTAAGGTTAAGTCTTCTTTTGAATTCGTATCATTAGTAAATAAAAAAGCTATTATCTTTTATTCTAGACGTTTTTCATGCAAAATAAATAAATCTTTCTAAGACAGCATATTTCATAATATATAGTAAAAATATCTTAACAATAGTACTTAAATTACAGTTAAATGCAAAATAGCCATTGAAAGTTCTATACAAGATAACTTTTAAATTGAAAGGGTAAAGAATAAAAAAGGATATAATAAAATATAAAAATAAATTAAACTTTAAATACAGAATTCAATTATACCAGAAAATGGGTGAACAATTATAACTTTATGATTTAAATTCTTGTTTCCAATTATATATTTTTGATATTAATTGGGCCTCATTTGGGAACAGAATAATCACGTAAGATATAGAAGCCATTAGCTGTTAATAGAGTTTCATGAGAAATAACTAATGAAATATTTGAATATCTTTACTTAACTAATCTACTTTTAGATATTCAGTAGCGTAAGGAAATAATTATTTTTTCTTCTTAATTCTTATATGTTTCGGCCTTATGTGAATAACTCTCGTTAGTCAATGTATAAAAATAGTAGAATTCCCTCTGCAGCTTTTATGTCGTAGATTCTTCTCTGGTCTTTTTAAAAACTCGCAACATAAATGGAAAGCAAAATAAAGAAAGCTTGAAAGCTTAAATGAAATCAATCATAAGAATTCAATCAGGGGACTATGTCTGATTTTCAAATGCTACTTATTTTTTTTTTTTAAAGAAAAATATGAAAAAGAGAGAGTGGAAAAAAAAGGAGAGAGCGAGACCTTTTGCATGCAGCATTATACTTCACCCTTTTTCCTTTTTTTCACCCTTTTTCCTTTTGAAAACAACAATAAAACTCAGAAAAACTGCCGCTCTGGGATGAAAAAAAGAGACAAAAGGGAAGAAAACGGATTTGGGAAGTACAGAAAAAGTTGATGTTAAAACGGTCGTGTTGCTTAAAGAAAAGAAAAAAAAAATAGTTTTCGGCTTAGGGTATATTTCTTTCAACCGCACGACATAGTGTGTATCCAGTATTCATTTTTTTCTTCTCTCTCTCTCGACTCCATTCTTATTAACAGTGACTTAAGTGGGATGAAAACATATTTAATATTAGTTGATTACTTTTAAGGAAACTGTCGCGTACATGGCATTTTCTTAACAAAAAAAGAAGCATGGGATTAGAAAGAAGCATTATATTATGGGATTTAAGCAAGTGCTAATGAAAAATAGGAAAGTTCTTTAAGGTTGGGAAAAAATACTTTGTGAATATTATTGAAGTCCTGCAGTTGTAGATTGAAGTCCTGCAGAGTCTGCTTTTTTTTCGAAAAGGCAGATAGATGTTAGTAAGCCTTGAGTTAAGAAAAACATGATATTTGCTAAATAAAATGTTTTATTCGTAATTTTAAGGAATTTTTTAAAAGTTTTTTAACATGCGAATGCTTTGAATTTGGAAGCAGTTTCATGCTTCACCCTAATTTTTATCTCTCTCTCTATTTTTTTCTTTGACTCATAAAAAAAAAAAAATGCACTATTAATCTAGTAAAATAACATCGACGATTTTTCTCTTTTTTGTTGGCTTTGTAGTGCAGTTTCTTACATTTTTAGATTCACTAAATATGCATGAATATTTATTATTCTCCTGATTAAACTGCATCAGTTTTGCATCTATATATAGTTGACGTCAAGACATTATTTTGCTCGCTTTGTATCACAGAAGTTATTTCATTTGCTTTATTTCAATTTTATATTGTCTTCGAAAATTTATTTTTATAGTACAGAGAAATATATTTTTCATCCGTAAGGTCTGCTTGATGCTTCGCATTAACGGCAAGAATGGACACTAAAATAACATAAATTAAAGTAATTTCTCTGGGTTTGAGGAGGGATGGATGTAAATGCGAACCTTCCAGATGTCTTCACTGGGACTGGACCAAGAACCTTTTGTGAAATATAAGGCTACAGTGCAGTAGGACGCCCTGAAACTCTGATACTGCTATATCTCTGCATTTAAATTGTCAAATTATTATAAGTTGGAATACTCGATATTCAAAAACAAAAATAACTTTTATATATTACTCATGTTTTTTTCCCGATTTTTGTTGATTATTCAGTAAATTTTACCTTTTTCTTTCATAATTTTTAAATATTTTTTTAATTGAACTATTTTTTGCAGCATATTTTAAATATTTGTGCATTATTTTTTTCTAACAAATGCGATGCGTTACCTCTTAGTAAAGAAATTAGTGTGTTTTATTTTAGTCATATTATTTTGCATTTCATACTGTTATCAGAAATTATTTTTAAGTATTATATTTAGAAGTAGTATTAAGTGTTATATTTATTAGTAGTATTAAGTATTATATTTATTAATAGTATTAAGTATTATATTTATTGGTAGTATTAAGTAACTTTAAGAGGCCTGATGGCCGAGGGACAAGATCTCGGGTTCTCGGCGTTACAGGCTTCCTTCGAGTCCCGGCGGGGACATGGATATTTGTAGTGGTTCGGAATCGACTTTAAACCGCAGGCCCCGGTCTTATATGAATGTTGGGATGACAACCTTACCCAGTAAAAAGAAAAACACTTCTCATGTTTCGAAATCTAAAAGTAAGCAGTTTCACTTGGCCCGCCGTGAGGGTGTTACGGCATTGATGTAGAATAAGTAAACTTTTGTAATATATTCATCAATGAATCAAAATATATGCAGATCTATCAAATTTTTTTTTCTCTTAAATTTCGGTGCAGATCCATTAGAAAGATACAGGTAAATTTAATATCTACATACGTATGTATGTCCATCCTTACTTTTTCTACTTTAAATATAAAAATGAATCAATTAATAAATTTTGAAAAGATACTTATTTTAAAATAAAAATAAAAATGTGAAAAGAATACATAGTAAAAAAAAGAAATCTTAACAAAGGTAGTTAAAATATAGTGAAATTCAAAATAGAAATTGAAAGATGTACATAACTTAGATATTTAATTAAAAGTGTAGAATGTAAAGGGATACAATTAAATATAAAAACAATTTAAATTTTAAATAAAGAATTCATTTAGTTTTAAAAATGGGTGAATAATTATATTCTTTAGGATTTAAAGGAGAAAAGGGAAAAAATCAAATATAAAATGAAATTAAATTTTGTATAAATAATGCAACTACTCTAAAAAATGAGTGGATAATTATAATCTTTATGATTTAAATTTTTATTTCTAAATATATATTTTAGAGATAAATTGGTCTCATTTGAAAGCAGAATATTCAAGTAAAATATAGAAGCAATTAGCTGTTATTAGATGAGAAATAGCTAATGAAATATTTGAATATCTTCAATTCACTAATCTACTTTTAGATATTCAGTTCCGTAAGGAAATAATTATTTTTTTTCTTCTTAATTCTTATATATTTCGGTCTTATGTGAATTACTCTCATTTGTAAATATATAAAAACAGCAGATTCCCTTTTCAGTTTTTCTGTAATGTAAATTTTTTTCCAGTCTTTTTAAAAATTCGCAATATAAATGGCAAGCAAAATAAAGAAAGCTTCAAAGCTTAAATGAAACCAATCAAAAGAATTCAATCAGGGGACAATGTCTGATTTTGAAATGCTACTTATTTTTAAAGAAAAAAGGAGAAAGAAAAAATGTGCAAAAAAGAGAGTGGGAAAAAAAGCCGAGAGCGAAACCTTTTGCATGCAGCATTATACTTGTAGAAGATTTTTCTTCTATCTTTTTATTTTTTTACCCTTTTTCCTTTTGAAAACAAAAATAAAACTCTGAAAAAATGCCGCTCTGGGATGAAGAAAATACAGTTTGGGAAGTACAGAAAAAATTGATGTTAAAACGGCCGTGTGGCTAAATGGAAAGAAAAAAAAACTAGTTTTAAACTTATGGTATATTTCTTTCAACCGCACGACGAAGTCTTTTCACTCTATCTCTCTCTCTCTTTCTCTCGACTCCATTCTTATTAACAGTGACTTTAATGGGATAAAAATATTTAATATTAGCTGATTACTTTTAGGGAAACTGTCTCGTCCGTGGCAGTTTCTTACCAAAAAAGGAGCGTGGACTATGTTATGGGATTTAAGCAAGTCGTAATGAAAAATAAGAAAAGTTCTTTAAGGTAGGGAACAAATACTCTGTGAATGTTATTGAAGTCCTGCAGATGTATCTTTTGAAAATAAACGACCTTTTTTTTTTTTTTTTCTAGAAAGTAGATAAATGGTAGTAAACCTCGCGTTAAGAAAAACATGCCACTCACTAAATAAAAAGGTTTTATTCATAATTTTAAGGAATGACTTAAAAGTTCTTTAACAGGTGAATGCTTTGAAGCAGTTTCATGCCTCATCCTAATTTTTTTCTATAATTATTTTTTTACTTTGAATCATAAATAAAAAATGCAAAATTAATCCAGTAAGATAGTATCGAATATTTTGCTCTTTTTTTATGGCTATGTAGCACAGTTTCTTACATTTTTACATTCACTAAATATGCATGAAGATTTATTATTCTGCGGATTAAACTACAGGAATTTTGCATCTATGTATAGTTGACATGAAGACATTATTTTGTGTTGCTTTGTCTGACAGTAATTAATTCCTCCATTTGTTTTATTTTCAGTTTTATATTGTCTTCGAAATATTATTTTTCTAGTATAAAGAAATATATTTTGGATCAATATACTTTATTTTTTTGCTCATATTATTCAATAAATGCCATTCCATCTTTCGATACATTTTATTTGATTACAGCTATACATACTATACTGTTTTATTAAAGCTATTCATGATCGTATCTCTAAGCGCATTTTTTTTTTTTTTTTTGATAAGATCTTGTGTTTTCTTTTTATATCATTTTAATATATTTAGATCTATTTCTCTTGTTCTGCCAACTAGTGCAAGTACTATTTTGTTCAGATTAAGTAAAGACTATATTTCCTTTCTTTGATGTAGACGCATTTACGGTACATTGTTACCAACGTTGTTAAATGCAAAGCAAAACTTTTGCAGATCTAGTGTTAATATCAATTCTTTAATAGAATTATTCTCTATTCAATTAAGTTTTTCTTGCTTTACTATTTCATATTTTTATTTCAATGTACCTGCTTTTGCTGTACCTTAATGCGTAGGCACATACTAAATAATTTAAACAAAATCTAATCTCATTGTATTAAGTGCAGGAAAAAAATAAAACAAATACAGGTGATTGATTTTTAATTGAGGAAATTATTTTTTTTTCTGTTAAAAATAATAACAAGTACATAAAATTCCGAGTAAATGAAAGTAAAAAAGAAAATTTTATATATTTCTTGGGCCTTGCTGGGCTTGATTTCTTTGGCAGCTTGATGCGTCACTTTAACGGCGAGAATGGACATTAAAATCGTATACCGTAAAGTAATTTCTCTTGGTTTGAAGCAGATAAATGCGGACTCTTCACTTGTCTTTACTGGTGGTGGACGAAGATATTTTGTGGAAAATGGAGCTGCAGTGTAGTTGGATTCCCTGGAGAACTCTGAAACTGCTACATCTCTGAATTTAAATTGCCAAATTATTATAAGTCGGAATACTTGGTATTCGAAAGCAAAAACATTTGTGATGGGTAGTTTGCTGTATATCAGCTATTGATTAACATAATAAACTTTTTTCCTACACTATGCTTAAGTTTACTTTTATCAACATTGAAAGAGCGACTATGAGTTTTTTTACAATTTTTTATTATTTTTTAAATAAACTAAATTATGTCTTTCATTGTAAAGGGAACAACTTCTTGTCCTCTGTCCAGCTGTTTACAATGAAATATATTATGCAGCTATCAATCACATATGCTAGTCTATTGGTTGGCAAGTAGGCAGTAGATATTTTAAGGACATGTAGCTGATTTATTGTAATCCACATTGCCCTGTTTAGCTACAATATTATTTTTCTATTACGACTTTGAACTAACATACCCAAGCTTGGCATCCAGCGAGTTTTACACTTTCTCAGCAGTTCCCTCAAGTCCAATAGAAGAACTTCTCCGTTTACCATGCTCACAACGGTATACACATGGAAATGTTCGACTCATTTATGCATTTCGAACCATACTTTAATAAAAATCCCATCAGACTAAAGGAAGTGCCCGGCTAGTTTATGAGTTTCGAACTGTGCACCAAGAATTACAACGGACTATGCCGGTATAGATATGGAAGTGTCCGGCTCGTTTATGAGTTTTGAGTCATGCAGCTTAATAAAGAATCCCAATGAACTATGCTGGTATGGATATAGAAGTGTCCAGCTCATTTATGAGTTTAGAACCATACAGCTTTAATCAAGAATCCCAACAGACTACGCCGGTATATATATATGAAAGTGTCCGGCTTGTTTATGAATTTCGAACCCTGCACCTATAATAAAGAATTCCAACGGAATATGCCGGTATGGATATGGAAGTGTCCGGCTCTTTTATGAGTTTCTAACCATGAATATTTAATAAAGAAACCCAACGGACTACACAGATATACATATATACTTACTCATTTTTGAATTTCGAGTCATACACCTTTAATAAAGAAACCCAAGGGACTATACAGACATAGATACTGGCTAGTTTAAGAGTTTCGAGCCATGCAGCATTAATAAAAAATCCCAACTGACATTTTGCCGTGCATTTCAAATCACATTAAGAACGTGTTTAATGTTTTTGCATTGGTATCTCTATTTAAGAAAATGTTTCCTTCATTTTTTCAAAAAATTTTATGAATTGGGGAAAAGCATAAAATTCCTTCTCAAACATTAGCGCGATGTCTTCATGAAGAAAACAAGATCTCATCCGTGTTTCTTGTAAATACGAGACTATAATGTAATGGACGAAACATCGGCAGAATAATTATCGCGGAATCGATTAAATTTCCGAGATGGTTTCTCTGAAGAACCATTCACGGCATATTAATAAGAGAATTCATTAACATTAACTGAACGGAAATCGCCGAACGTATACACTGCCTTTATCATTTAGAGATAACATCTTCCATTTCATTAATGAAATCGCTTTCTGGTTAAAAGAATTAGATGCAATGCACTTCCTTCAGATAGTATTTTATGCTACGTGGAAAGATATTGCAGACAAAGTTACTAGGTTATCCCCACAGAGGAATTGTCTTACATATAAATTAGGTCTTTGGTACTAAAAACTTAATTTTTACCAATTTTGTTATAATATACTTTTTGTTTGAATTGTTTGAAATTAAGAAATGGTATTTTAGTTAAAAAATAAGGTTATCACTATGTGTATCGTGTTAATAGGTAATTATAATTTTACTTCAGTTGGCTGATAATTTTTTATAAATATATTTATGCATGGTAATTAATTGGCTAATTTTTATCTGCATCTAATTTAATTCTTATGTCTTCCATGGTCTAGACAATTTAGCCGTGAGTCTAGACCACTCCCTACAGAATACATATAATATGCCATTTAGTCATATATATTCTGTGGGAAAGTTAGTGATAAGAGAAAATGCTATCTTAACATCGTTTAATTAGGAAGACTTAATAGGACTGTAGATATATGAGCATTTCTGCAACACATATTTCTGTTGGGATTATAGTATGGGAGATTTTCTGTTTTTTTCTGTTAACTTTCCATAGAAAACATTCAAAAATTTTATTTTTCACATAGGATGGTATTTGCTTATTAACATTATTATCTATGAATGATTCATAATTTTATTAAAGGTTTATAGTAAATAGTTTTTTTCCTGTTAACTTTCCATAGAAATACCTCTAAGAACGTAATTTCAAACATGGGATGATATTTACTTATTTACATTATTATTTATGAATCATTCATAACTTTGATAAAGATTTAAGATACGTAATATACTTAAAATTATAATCATTCATAATTTTATTAAAGAATAAAGATACAAAATTTATTTATTAATACACTATAGTCTATTAATAAATAAATCTTGTGCATTAAAACTCTCAAAAGCAAATAGTCGAAATTCGTAAAAGTTTCATGTAAAAATGGTAAAAAAAAATTAGCAAATTTATTTTTAATGAGTGCTATGGTATCTAGTTTTCAGTTTAGGAAAAATAGGTGTAGTAATAGAAAAGTCTTGATAAAATGAAGAAATATAATACACTCACGTCCATAAATTAAGGATAATGAAGTACAGGCAAAGAAAGAGACAGAAGCAAAACAAATTTGACTTATTTGTAAAGTCTATTTATTAAACAAAAGGTAAAGAGCAAAAAAAATGCTATACGTTTGACAAAATTAATAAAAATTGCGATTTTTACTCCCTGGAACAAATTTCAAAAAAGAACCTATTTACAAAAAACAGTATAACATGGTTAGTATGATGGTTAATATGGAGTATGTCTCCCGGACGATTCAATACAGGCCTTACAACGCCTAGGCATGCTGAGTATCAAATTATCAATCTGATCTTGGCGAATATTACACCACTGATCAAACAATGCACTCCGAAGTTCCGGTTGACAGGTGGGAGGGGGTTGACGGGCTGTAATTCGTCGGCCAAGCATATCCCACACATGCTCTATTGGATTCAAGTCCGGTGAGTATGCTGGCCAGTCCATACGTGTGATAACCTCCAATTGAAGGCATTCGTCTACAATGTTTACACGGTGAGGACGGGCGTTGTCATCCATAAACAGAAATTCAGCACCCATGGCGCCCCGAAACAAACGTACATGTTGTTCCAGAATGACATCCCGATAGATGTGGCCTGTCATCGTTACACTCTGAACATCCAGGTTAGTTCTGGAACCAAGAATAATTCCTCCCCAAACGAGCCATCCTGCACCACCGTAACGGTGTCGTTCAATGGTGTTCTCTTGGTGGTAACGGGTACCTGGCGCTCTCCATATGAAAGTCCGGCGAGAATCAGACTGCAAACTAATCCTGGACTCGTCGGAAAACATCGCACAAGACCGCTGTTGCGATGTCCACAATGCTTTCTTTTGGCAGTAACTGCTAAATACCGGTCCTCATTCGGCGTTGTAACTCGGGGGCGACCTGTGTTGTAACATCTACTCACATTACCATCATCTTGGAATCGTTGACAAAGCCTAGAGACGACACTCTGGGCGATTCCAAGTTCCTCGGATACTTCCAGCTGGGTATGTCCACATTCCAGTCGTCCGATAATTCTACCACGTAAAAAATCATCCAAATGCTTCCTTTGTGCCATAACTATGCGGTTATTGCACTGAAAGGCTTTTAAAGCGCTTGTGAACTATTTTACTTCTTTGCCACCATTCCTTATATACCCCTCTCTTACACTCTCGTCATTGTGACGTACTATCCGCGCCATCTGGTGGTTTCTTGTAATTTGCATATTCTTCCTCAAGATGTGTGTGATAATTCTACAGGTGAAATTTTTATTTTAGAATTCAATTTCTGTGTGATTTTCAGTTATCCTTAATTTATGGACATGAGTGTAAAAAAAATTTTAATTAGTATATAATTTCATGTTTACAAGGATAATTAAATTCTTTATAAAAGAAAATAAGTATATTTTATAAAAAATTAATTACTTTAATTAAAATCCATGTTTAGAAAAAGTAAAAATGCATTTTAAATCTAAATACAATGTTTATATCACAGAGTTCAATATACTAAACTTCTATTATAAGTTAAATAATGGATTAATTTTCATATTAGGTTTATTATTCCAGCAAATTAGAAAAGCTAATAGCTATTCATTTTTTATTTAATAGGTACCATCGAACACAATTAAAATACACAGTGAAAAATTCACAATAGGTATAACATTTGGCTATTAAGGTTCATAAGAAAATCCATTTATCCTAAACTGTTTTATTTTATCCATTATTGCTTTCTTCATTCAACTGAATTTAAAGAAAGAAAGAAAGTGAAAATAATAGAAGATGAACATCCTTCAAAAGTTAGTCTGAAAAGCATAATAAACCTGTCTTAATTGACTCACCCTTCATAAAAGAAGGCAAGGTTCCTAATACCATTGTTTTACATAATTACTACATTTTTTCAAACTTTTATAACCACTCATACCTTTTAAAGAACTTTAACAGAATAAAAAAAATATTGCTTAGCTCTAGCAGCATTATCAAAAGCTATTAATAAAGTTGAGCATAAAATAATCTTAGCATATTGCACCAGGCCAAATAATTACATTATGATGCTATTTTTTTCACTAGTAATAAAAAACAGTTAATGTATAGTAAAGTTTCGGTAATCTTCTTGCTCATAATATTCCCCTGGTGGTACATCCTTTTACCGAACGTTTTTCGAATTTTTGTTTGTGTTGATTGCCCAATGCACGCAATAGAGGAATTAGCAGGATCAACTCCTCTATAATGTCTAGGATGTTGTAAAGATTAGATTAAGAAAGCTATAAATCAAGTTAAGTAAAGTCTACTATAGTCGCTTATATTAGGTATCTTTATATATCATGTAAATCCTGATATACTATACATTTCAATTTTACTAAACTAACTATATATTGATTCAAATATTTATTAAAACTATTTTGTCAAATGTATACGTTATTGTCTATTTCTTAAATAAATCACACTTTTTATCAATAAAATTTAAGAAAGTAATTTTTTTACGTTAAATTTGCATGTAAAAATAAATTTGGTTTTATTTTTTTATTTTTAGATATTTTAAAAAAAATTAAAAAAAACAAAACAGTTATCAAAATTATATTTTTAAAACTGCTTTTGTAACAGATTTAAGAAACGAAAAATAATCTTTGGAGAAATTTTTTTTCTGTAACTTGCACTAACCAGTGTCTAGGATTTCAGTTTCGTATTTAGTGTTACGTACAAAATTGCATATAGAATCTTAAAAGCAATTTTTATTAACTTGGAGAAAGTTTTTATAACTTATACTTAAATTATTCCATTGAAATTCATTTAAACATGGCATTATAATGTAATGAATTATATTTTTTATTTTTTGCTGCTTTTACAGTTCAATACAACAAAGCTGTTTTTGTAAATGCTTGACAAAATTTATGAAAATTAAAATTCCGTATGCCCCGAAAATTTTAAATTACAAATTGGTCATACTTTATGGACACAATAGTATAGTTATATGTGTTTGTGTTTGTGTTTGTGAGTAGATATGTAATTCTGATTTGTTTTGTCGGAAATTTTTCAAATCATCATGTATATACTATTGGTGATGCTTTTTTTATGGTCATGCTCTCTTATGAAATCGTATCATTAATAGTTAAAATAGCTATTCTCTTTTCTTCTAGACCTTTTTGATGCAAAATATATAAATCTTTCTAAAACAGCATATTTCGTAATATACAATAAAAGTATCTTAACTATAGTAGTTAAATTGCAGTTCAATTCAAAATAGCAACTGAAAGTTCTACTTAAATCTAGATTGTAAATTAATTAAATTAGTAGAATGCAAAAAAGAGATACAATCAAATATTAAAAGAAATTAAATTTTTATTATAGAATTCAATTACTCTAGAAAATGGGTGGATAATTATAATCTTTATGATTTAAATTCTTGTTTCCAACTATATATCTCAGAAATGAATTGGGTCTATGTTATAATTATGAAGATTTAAATTCTTGTTTCCAAATATATATTTTTGATATTAATTGGGCCTCATTTGAGAACAGAATAATCACGTAAAATGTAGAAGCCCTTAGCTGTAAATAGAGTTTCATGAGAAATAACTAATGAAATATTTCAATATCTTTCTTTTCTTTACTTAGCTAATTTACTTTTAGATATCCAGTTGCGTACGGAAATTATTATTTGTTTACTCTTCATTCGTATACGTTTTGGTCTTACGTGAATTACTCCAGGTAGTCAATATGTAAAAATAGCAGATTCTTCTCTGCAGCTTCAATGTAATGTAGATTCTTTTTCCAGTCTTTTTAATATCTCGCAACATAAATGGAAAGCAAAACAAAGAAAGCTTGAAAGCTTAAATGAAACCAATCAAAAGTATCCAATCGGGGGACTATATCTGATTTTGAAATACTACTTATTTCAGAAAAGAAAATGTAAAAAAGAATGTATAGCAAAAAAAATCTTAACAATAGTCGTTAAATTACAGCTAAAATCAAAATAGCAATCGAAAGCTCTGCACAACATAGGTTATAAATTAAAGTGTATAATGTAAAAAGGGATACAATTAAATATAGAAAGAAATTAAATTTTGAATAGAGAATTCAATTAATCTAGAAAATGGATGGATATTTATAATCTTTGTGATTTAAATTCTTTTTCAAAACATACATTTTAAATATAAGTTGGGTCTTATTTGAAAGCAGAATAATCACTTATATATAGAAACATTTAGCTGTTAATAGAGTCTCATGAAAAATAGCTAATGAAGTATTTGAATATCTTTCCTTTCTTAACTAATCTACTTTCAAATATTCATCGTATATTTTATAATTCAGATACTTAGTTGCGTAAGGAAATAATAATTTTTTCCTAATTGTTATACATTTCGGTCTTATGTGAATTACCCTCTGCAGTTTTTATGTTGCAAATTGTTTTCTCAGTCGTTTTAAAAACTCGCAACATAAATGCAAAGCAAGATAAAAAGCTTGAAAGCTTAAATGAAACCAATCAAAAGAATTCAATCAGGGAACTATGTCTGATTTTGAAATGCTACTTGAAAAAAAAAAAAAAAATGAAAAAGAGAGTGGAAAAAAAGCCGAGAGCGAGACCTTTTGCATGCAGCATTATACTTGTAGAAGATTTTCTTCTTGTTGTTTGGATTTCTTTCTTTTTTTTATACCCTTTTTCCTTTTGAAAACAAAAATAAAACTCAGAAAAACTGCCGCTCTAGGATGAAGAAAAGAGACAAAAGGGAAGAAAAACGGATTTGGGAAGTACAAAAAAAGTGGATGTTAAAACGGTCGTGTTGCTAAAAGAAAATAAGAAAAAAATAGTTTTTGCGGTTAGGATATATTTCTTTCAACCGCACGACACAGTGTGTACCCAGTATTCATTTTTTTTTTCTCTCTCTTTCGACTCCATACTTATTAACATTGGCTTAAATGGGATGAAAAAATATTTAATATTAGCTGATTACTTTTAAGGAAACTGTCTAGTATGTGGCAGTTTCTTAGCAAAATCTTAGCAATTCGGATTTAAGCAAGTCGTAATGAAAAATAGGAAAGTTTTTTAAGGTAGGGAAAAATACTCTGTGAATAGTATTGAAGTCCTTCAGATGTATTTTTTGAATAGAAACTTCTTTTTTCTAAAAGGCAGATAGATGGTAGTAAGCCCTGAGTAAAGAAAAACATGCTATTCGGTAAATAAAATGTTTTATTCATAATTTTAAGGAACTACTTAAAAGTTCTTTAACATGCGAATGCTTTGAAGCTGTTTCATGCATCATTCTAATTTTTTATATATATATATTTTTTTTACTTTGGCTCATAAATTAAAAAATGCAAAATTAATCCAGTAAAATAACATCGAATAATTTGCTCTTTTTTGTTGGCTTTGGAGCACCGTTTCTTACATTTTTAGATTCACTAAATATGCATGAATATTTATTATTCTTCGGATTAAACTGCAGTAGATTTGCATCTATATATAGTTGACATTAAAACATTATTTTAGGTCGCTTTGTCTCATAGAAATTAATTCCTTTCATTTTAAGCATTAACTGTTTATTCTTTATTGTACCCTTGAGTTTCTTTTTACACATATTATTCAATAAATATCGTTAATTGTTTTGATATATATTATTTTATTAAAGCTATTCATGATCGTGATTCTAAGCGCATTTTTTGTTATTTGATACGATCTTGTGTTTTCTTTGTATATCATAATGATATATTTAGATGAATTTCTCTTGTTCCCCAAGTAGTGTAAATATTAGTTTGCTCAGATTAGGCAAAGACTATCTTTCCTTTCTTTGATGTAGATGCCGTTACGATACATTGTTGTCAACGTTGTGTAATACAAAGCAAAAGTATTAATATCAATACTTTAAAACCATTATTCTGCATTCAATTTAATTTTTTTCTCTAACCTGTCTTATATTTTTATTTTAACACACTTTCTTTGTCAGTATCTTAATATGCACTAGCACACTAAGTGAGTTAAACAAAATCTGATTACATAGGATTAAGTGCATAAAAAATATAAAAAAAAATACAGGATATTGATATGAAATTCATATTGTTCTTTTTTTATAAAAATGAATAACATGTATATATACACTGAAGTGACAAAAGTCATGTGATAGCAATATGCAAATTTTCAGATGGCAGTAGCATTGCGTAGAACAGGCATAAAGGCGCAGTATTTTCGCAGAGCTTTCATTTCTGTTCAAGTTATTCATGTGAAGAGGTTTTGACGTGATGATGACCGCACGACGGGAATTAACAAATTTTGAACGCGGAATGTCAGTTGGAGCTAGACGCATGGGTCATGCCATTTCGGAAATCGTTAGGGAATTCAACATTCCCAGATCCACTGTGTCAAGAGTGTGCCGAGAGTATGAAATTTCAGGCATAACATCTCACCATGGACAGCGCAGTGGTCGACCGCCTGCACTTAACGACCGAGACCGGCGACGACTGCAAAAAGTCGTAAATTCTAACAGACAAGCAACACTGCGTCAAATAACGCAGAAATCAATGTGAGACGTACAAGGGACTTGTCTGTTAGAACTGTGCGGAAAAATTTGGCTTTCTTGGGCTATTCCAGCAGAAGACCGACTCGAGTGCCTTTACTGACAGAACGACATCGCTTGCAGCGACTGTCGTGGGCACGTGAGCATATCGGTTGGTCCCTAGATGAATGGAAAACCGTGGCCTGGTCCGATGAGTCACGATTTCAGTTGGTAAGAGCTGATGGTAGGGCTTCGAGTGTGGCGCAGACCCCACGAAGCCATGGACCCAAACTGTCAGCAAGGCACTATTCAAGCTGGTGGTGGCTCCGTAATGGTGTGGGATGTTTTTTCATGGCATGGAGTTGGTCCTCTGGTGCGACTGGACCGAACATTGACTGGAAATGCTTATGTTCAGCTACTTGGAGATCACTTGCAGCCATTCATGGACTTCATGTACCCAAACAACGATGGGATTTTTATGGATGACAATGCGCCATGTCACCGGGCCACAACTGTTCGCGATTGGTTTGAAGAACATTCTGGACAATTCCAACGAATGATCTGGCCACCTATATCGCCCGACATGAATCCCATCGAGCATTTATGGGACATCATCGAGAGGTCTGTTCGTGCTCAAAATCCTGCACCATCAACACTTTCACAATTATGGACGTCTATCGAGACAGCATGGCTCAATATTCCTGCAGAAGACTTCCAACGACTTGTTGAGTCCATGCCTGTCGAGTTGCTGCACTTCGCCGGGCGAAAGGAGGGCCGACACGATATTAAGAGGTATCCCATGACTTTTGTCACTTCCGTGTATATGTTCATTCCTTTTTTTTCATATATATATATATATATGTATATATATATATATATACGTGTGTGTGTGTGGAGATATGAAAATCTTATTTGTTTTATTGGAATTTTTGAAACCATCTTGTATCTAATGCTCTAAGGCTTTGTTTATGGT
>BPLQ01011659.1:5000-30475 GCA_021605075.1 Caerostris darwini | reverse complement strand
TATTAGAATTACAACAAAGATTGGGGTTTAAACGTTCAATAGGATAAACAATTCTGCCGAAGATTACATTGACTTACTTTTAAAGAACGGTTAAGTAATACTTCTTAATTCTAGATCTTCGAAATTATTAATTAAAGATAATCTCCATGTTAATTTGTTTTTTACCGCTTATAAAATTAATTATTCAGGATTTTTAAAATATATGAAAAAAGTTCAATTTTAACGCATCTTAGAAAAGAAAGAATTTTTAACATTTTTAATTATTAATATAATAGTTTTAATTTTTTTTTCATTTAAAAAAAACCTGGGTAAATTTGATATTTGCCGTTCTATGTGACGACATAGAAATTATAGCATATTCAGCGTGCTATGTACATTAATTAGAATAGATAGGTGCTTCTTCTTATTTGTTGATGCAACAGCCCCATAGTCGAGTACTGGCAGATTTCGAGTTGGATATGTTTTCTTTACAGGGTAGGGTTATCAGCTCTACGTCCAGCGCTCTACAGTCATATTAGACCGGAACGTATGGCTTAAAGTGGATTCCGAATCAATACAAACATCCATGGAACCGTCGAGACTCGAACTGGAAACCTGTAGATCTGAGGATCAAAGGCCTAGTCACTATACTATCATGTCCCAGCACAAAAAAATCTTAATAATCTTGTTGAAAATAATTATTTTATGTTCTTAAATTTCCTAACTTTCGAATTACGAAAAAAAATTGCATAATATTTCATTTGTGATAAATACACATTAATCTAAATAAGCAAACCTCAATTATTTATAATCCATTATCTTTAAAGATAACAATGGTTAAAATAAAAAAGTTTCTTACTAAATATTATTTTTATACTATCAAGAACCTCATTTAAATCACAATCTATTCCCAATTAAAAATAATTATTATCTGAACTCTTTTACATATTAATGACACTATATAAAAATCCAACCACAAAATCACTTTATTTCCTGCAAGTCCAATTATTGGAAAGCTTCCATTTACGAAATTCTATTCCTTTGAAATAATATCCCAGCATAATAAGTTATGCAAATTATTAATGAACTATGCCGATAATATTCTGCCTTAAAAAAAGGACTTGCATTCCATTACTAATAACAAAGTTACCGAAATCAAATAATTAACCCGAGATCGATTTTGGCCTAGTTACATGAATGGGTAAGTAGCTTTAATAATTACCTATTAGAATTACAACAAAGATTGGGATTTGAACATTGAATATGATAAACACTTCTGATGAAGATTTCATTCACTTACTTTTTAACTGGTTAAGTGATACTTCATGATTCTAGATTCTTCATAATTCTGAACCTTGAAAACTTTAAATTAAAGATCATGTTCATATTAATTTCTTTTTTACTGTTTAAGAAATCCAATTATTCCAGGTATTTAAAATGTGTGAAAAAAAGTTAAATTTTAATGCATCTCAGAAGGTAAAGGATTTTCAAAATGATAATAAGATGATTGTTGTAAGGTTTTTGTCTCTCATTAAAAAAACCTCGGGTACATGGACATTTAATATTTGCCGTTGTATTCGATGAAACTATAGCGAAATCAGCGTGCTGTTGAATGTTGCTACAATACATTAATAAGAGGAGAGAGGAGTTTATTCTCAATTGACGCAACAACCCCGTTCTGGGTTAAGGCCGCTCCATACTGGTAGACTTCGAGATAGGAAATGTTTATCTTTACGGAGTAGGATTGTCAGCACAACGCTCTTACGGTCATATTAAACCTTTTCGGAAGGCCAAGCTCGGTATCACAGGTTTCAGGTTCGAATCCAGGTGGTTCAATGGATATTTACAGTGGTTCGGAATCCACATTAAGCCGTAGTTCGCGGTGTCAAATGATCGTAGAGTGTCATATAACTCAATCAGACTTTTCACACACATCATTCCCAAACTGTAAAGGGGCAACTCAGCTCTAGGCACAGTGATATGGTTTAGTAGTAGTATAGTCATATTAGATCAGGACCTACGATTCAAAGTGGATTCCAAATCACTACAAACATCCATGGCACCGTTGGAACTCGAACGGGAAACCTGTGCCATCAACGGCCAAAGTGCTAATCTAATGACTATCAGGCTACCAGGCCCCCACACGAAAAATCTTAATAATTTTTCCGAAAATAATTATTCTATGAGCCTAAATTTCATAACTTCAGAATCAGAAAAAAATTACATAAATATTTCATTTACGATAAAAAAAAAATAATCCAAACAAACAAATTTCAATTTTTTTATAGTCCATTATCTTTCAAGACAACAACAATCAAAATGAAAAAAAAAAAAAATTCTTACTAAATATTACTTTTATATTATCAAAAAACACTATTCCAATCACAATATAATAGCAATTAAAAATAATTATTATCTGCTATTATGAAAAAAAAAAAAAATAAAATTAAGTAGATTCCAAGGATTCCGCAACTCTTTTACATATTAATGACACTAAAGGTCCAACCACAAAAATCACTTTATTTCCATCAAGTCCAATTATTGGAAGGCTTCCATTTACGGAATTCTATTCCTTTGAAATAATATTCCAGCATAATAAGTTATGCAAATTATTAATGAACTATGCCGATAATATTCTGCCTTAAAAAAAGGACTTGCATTCCATTACTAATAACAAAGTTACCGAAATCAAATAATTAACTCAAGATCGATTTTGGCTAAGCTACATGAATTAGAAAGTAGCTTCAATAATTACCTATTAGAATTACAACAGAGATTGGGATTTAAACGTTCAATAGGATAAAGACTTCTGATGAAGGTTACTTTCCCTTACTTTTTAACGAAGGGTTAATAATACTTCATGATTCTAGATTTTTCATAGTTCTAGATCTTTGGAAATTACCAATTAAAGATAAACTTTATATTAATTTGTTTTTTTACCGTTTAAAAAAACAATTATTCAGGATTTTTAAATTTTGTGAAGTAATTTTTTAACTCACTTTAGAAGGGGAATAATTTTTAAAATGTTCAATTAATAACATAATTGTTGCAAAGTTTTTCTCCATTTAAAAAATGGGTACACGGAAATTTGATATTTGCAGTTATATGTGACGACATAGAAATTACAGCATATTCAGCGTGATGCATTACATGAATCAGAATAGATAGGTGCTTCTTCTTATTCGTTGAGGCAACATCCCCATAGTCGAGTACTGGCAGATTTCGAGTTGGATATGTTTTCTTTACAGGGTATGGTGGTCAGCCCTACGCCCAGCGCTCTACAGTCATATTAGACTGGAACCTACGGCTTAAAGTGGATTCCGAATCAATACAAACATCCACTGAACCGTCGAGACTCGAACGGGAAACATGTAGCTATGAGGATCAAAGGCTTACTTACTAGGACATCAGACACCCACACAAAATTTTAATAATCTTGATTAAAATAATTAATTAATATGCCTAAATTTCCTAACTTCAGAATCGGAAAAAAAATACATAAATATTTCATTTAAGACAAAAAACAATTAATCGAAACAACCTAATCTCGGTTATTTATAATCTATTATCTGTTAAAACAAGAATGATCAAAGAAAAAAAAAACATATTATACATTACTTTTATATTATCAAAAACCTCATTCTAATCACAATCTTTTTCCAATTAATAATAATTATTATCTGAACTCTTTTACATATTAATGGCACTACTTATAAAAGTCCAACCACAAAAATCACTTTATTTCCACCAAGTGCGATTATTGGAAAGCTTCCACTTACGACATTCTATTCCTTTGAAATAATAACCCAGCATAATAAGTTATGCAAATTATTAATGAACTATGCCGATAATATTCTGCCTTAAAAAAAGGACTTGCATTCCATTACTAATAACAAAGTTACCGAAATCAAATAATTAACTTAAGATCGATTTTGGCTAAGCTACATGAAAACATTAGTAGCTTTAATAATTACATGTTAGAATTGCAACAAAGATTGGGATTTAAACGTTCAATAGGATAAACACTTCTGATGAAGGTTACATTTACTTAATTTTCAACGAATAATTATGATTATAGATTCTTCTTAATTCTGATCTTTGGAAATTATCAATTAAATATAATTTGCATATTATTTTTTTTTTTATAAAGTTTAAAAAATAGTTATTCCGGATTTTTAAAATGGGCGAAACAAAGTTGAATTTTAACGCATCTTAGAAGATAAGAAATTTTCAATTAATAATATTATAGTTGTAAATATTTTTTCTTTAATTAAAAAAAAAAAAAACCGTTATATGGATATTTGATATTTGCAGTTATAATCGATGAAACTATAGCGAATTCAGCCTGCTGTTGAATGTTGATGCAATTTATTAATAAGAAGAGTGAGGAGTTTCTTCTTCTTCATTGGCGCAACAGCCCATGGTGTGCCAAGGTCGTCTGCCTATTGACATATTTAGAGACAGGATATGTTTCTTTTTAAAGGAACAGGATTCTCAGCCTAACGCTCTTACAATCATATTAAACCTTGCCTAATAACAAGCGGCTACCGCTCTGGCACTCGGTGTCACAGGTTTCGGGTTCGAGTCCAGGCATTACCATGGATGTTTGCAGTGGTTTGGAATCTACTTCAAGCAGTAGGTGGTGGTCTCATAAGATCGTACAGCGTCACGGAACCCGATCAGACTTCTCACCCACATCATTCCCAAACTGTAAAGCGGCAACTCAGCTCTAGGCTCATTGATGTGGTGTGGTTTAGTAGCATGTAGTTGTCATGTTAAACCGGAACCTACGGTTTGAAGTGGATCTGAAACCAATACAAACAACCATGGCACATCGGGAGTCGAACACGAAACATGTGGCATCGAGGACTAGAACTCTAGTCCCTATGCTATCAGGACCCTGCACAAAAAATCTTAAGATAACTATTTTCAGAAAATAATTATTATGTGCCTAAATTTCATAACTTCAGAATCAGAAAAAAAATGACATAAATATTTCATTTACGATAAAAACAAATCTCATTTATTTATAATCTATTATCTTTTAAGACAACAAAGATCAAAATAAAGAAAAGTTTCTTACTAAATATTGCTTTTATATTATCAAAAAATCCTCATTCCAATCACAATCTGTTTCCAATTAAAAATAATTATTATCTGAACTCTTTTACATATTAATGACACTCCTTATAAAAGTCCAATCACAAAATCATTTTATTTCCATCAAGTCCAATTATTGGAAAGATTCCATTTACGAAATCCTATTCCTTTGAAATAATATCCCAGTATAATAAGTTGATGCAAATTATTAATGAACTAGGTCGATAATAGTTCACCCTAAAAATGGACTTGCATTCCATTATTAATAACAAAGTTACCGAAATCAAATAATTAAGACAAGATCGATTTTGGCCTAGCTACACGTATTCTTAAGCAGCTTAAATAATTACATGTTAGGATTACAAGAAATATTGGGATTCAAACATTTAATAGTATAAACACTTCTGATGAAGTTTACGTTCACTTACTTTTAAAGGATGATTAAGTAATACTTCATAATTCTGAACTTTTGAAAATTATCAAATTGAGATGATATTCGTGTTAATTTGTTTTTTATCGCATTAAAAAACAATTATTCCGGATTTTAAAAATGTGTGGAAAAATATACATTAAAATACATCTTAGAAGGTAAAGTATTTTCAAAATTTTCAATTAATAATAAAGCGATAGTTGTAAAATTTTAATTTTATTTATATTTTAAACCGGATACATGGTCATTTGGTATTTGCCGTTGTTTGCGATGAAACCATAGCATATTCAACGCGATTTTGCATGTTTTTGCAATAAAATAATAAGAACAGATGAGTCACTGGAGCAACAACCCTATCGTTGACCAAAACGCCTGCCTAGATGTCAGATTCCATGTACGATTTTCATGCCACGTCGGATTTCGAGACATGAGATTTTTCTTATTACAAAATAGGGTTGTCAGCCCTACAATCATATTAGACCGGATCCTACGTTTTAAAATGGATTCCGAACCATTACAAACATCCATGACACATCCGTTACTCGAAACTGAAACCTGAGGCACAGAGAACCACAGCACTAATCATTCGGCCAACAAGTGTTTAAACCATCTTAGGACCTCAGCCAATCGGAAAACTGAACTTTACTTTTGCTACTATGACTTCCAATTGGTGGGCATTCAACGAAGTGAGATTTTAGTATCTGGTAGAATCCCATCTTAATAACATTTAAAAAAGTTTTTAAGGGAAATCGTCTCCATATTTGCGTGTCATAAATTGAAATCCCGGAAAAAATTACATAAGGATTATGTCACTTATTAGGCAGTGCAAGATATTATCAAACTCTTTATCTAATGGGATTGTTTTAATGGGCTTTTATAACAAGGATTTAGAAAAATTTTTAAAGATAATGTTATACTGATACATTAATTTAACGTGGTTTAATATTTAGTGTACTAACAAACGATACTGACACATAGCGAATATGTAGAACAAACGATACTGACAAATTACGAATATATAAAGCAAACAATATTGACAAATAAGTAATACGAATAACAAACGATATTTTGTTATATGTATATATTTTATATTGCATCAAACGATATTGACAAATAACGAATGCGAATAACAAACGATATTTTATTCTGTATATAAATACATTATATTATAACAAATAACAAACGAAACAAGAATAGTTTTATTTTTCTGGAATAAATTTTCCGAAAAGGAATTTATATATTATTAGAGAGTTTTTGCATACCGTACGTTAGTTACCGTAGGACGTCCGTTAGCTTTTTCTCCCTAGCGCGCATGCTCAATTTCCTATGAGCATGCGCGCTAGGGAGAAAAAGCTAACGGACGTCCTACGGCAACTAACGTACGGTATGCAAAAACTCTCTATTATCTCTATATTAAGTGTTTATTTTTAAAGCAATGGGCTTAAAACTAAAGTAACTCCCCTCTCATATGCAAGGAAGGAGTTAGCGGTTACCCATACCAAGGAGCTCCGTCAACGTACAAATCGTAAAAGGGAGTTTATTTATATATTCTATTTTTATATATTTGATAATTCTAACAAAAATAAATTATTTTGATTATTTAAATCTATTGCAAGAAATCACACACAAAACATTCATTATATTGCTTATTTAATTATTTAAAAGTGATCTGACAATGTTGAAACAGTCGATTTGTGCTACGGGGACAATGTTTGTTTTTTACACATAGTTGTTTAAACAATTTATTTTTCCAAAATCATTTAAAAAAATTATATCAATTTGATTAAGAATTATTTATAGAAATATTATTTACAATTGAGAAGTTTAATGGAACTTTTTTTAAATTTGTTTTTATTTAAACTTAAATCAAAAAAAAAAGCCTAGATATTTTAAAAAGATTTCAGTATTTACTGTTACTTCTAACTACAAAATAAATGAAAATTTTGGTGCAAGAAATTTTTCGTTTACAATAGTTTTTAAAATATATTTAACAGATTTTATTAAAAACACTTATTAAAAGATAATAAAAACAAATAATTGAAATTGTATTATTTTTTTTTAAATATTATAAATTTATTTACACAACAATTAATTATATGAATATAATTAACATTAATAATATTTCATTTAAAATTGCTGCTATTAAAATATTGTATCGTTTTTATAATAATATTTTTTTAAATAAAATTATTTTTATTTTTAATATTTTATTATTACAAAATTATAATTAATATGCTGTTCATATTTTTCTTACAATATATGTACTTGATAGATATTAATGAAATATTCTTTCAAAATAATTTTTAAACCAATGCAATTATTCTGACAATGTATTAAATGTGTATTAAATTAATAAACATGTAAAAGTCATTATGTTTTGCTTAAGTGAAGAAATAATTGCTTGAAAATACTGCAATATTTAATGAATAATAATAACAATCTAGGATTGGAAACAGTGCAATAACCATTTTGGATTGGAAAAAGTGCAATAACAATCTTGGATTGGAAAAACCATCTTGGATTGGAAACAGTGCAATAGCCATCTTGGATTGGAAACAGTGCAATATCTGGAAACAGTGCAATAACAATCTGGGATTGGAAACAGTGCAATAACAATCTGGATTGGAAACAGTGCAATAACGATCTGGGATTGGAAACAGTGCAATAACCATCTAGGATTGGAAAAAGTGCAATAACAATCTGAGATTGGAAACAGTGCACTAACAATCTTGGATTGGAAACAGTGCAATAACAATCTTGGATTGAAAATAGACATATTATATACTACATATTAAGGTCATAGGCGCTCGGTGCCACAGGTTTCAGATTCGAGTCCCGACAGTGCCATGTATGTTTGTTGTGGTTTGGAATCCACTTTAAACAGTGGGTTTCGGTCTAAAATGACCGTACAGCGTTAGGTGTACGGCTAACAATCCTACCTCGTAAAAGAAAAACATCTCCTATCTTGAAATCTGCAAGTAGGCAGACGGCTTTGGCCCACCATAGAGTTGTTGCGCCACTGATGATGATGACGATAATGATGATTATGGTCATAAATTTAAAATTATATGATCATAATAATCACCGTAAAATACATATTTTACGGTCAGTATTATGATCTTCCCTTCAGTACATTTTCTGAAATTGGCTTGAATGTCGACAAATAACTTTTGCGATGAACTTGCTATTTTTTCCGAGTGGCTAGCGCTCTGGCGCTCGGTACCACAGGTTTTGGGTTCGAGTTTGGGTTGGCATATTAAAAAATAAGGAAAAACTAACTGTTCATATATATAGTGATTATGGGATTATAGTCCTTGTTGCTTCACATCCCCATATACCACTTCATTCATCATCATAGATAGTTTTTATTATATAGTTTGTTTAAAAACCGAAAACAATACCAAACGTATTAAAAATATTACGGTACAAATAAATTATAAAGTTTAAGAATAAATCCTTTGTCTATGAGTATAAATTTGACTTGATGAGATACCATTGCATTTTTTCAAAAAAAAAAACCTATTTAAACTTCTTTTCTGTTAAAGCTTAAAAATTAATCAGATTAACCTGTAACATTTACTTTTTTTATTTTTATAAACAATTTATTGCAACGGAAAACATCATAATTATCAAAAAGAAAAAAAAAACAGTTTTGAAAGATTATTAATTAAAACCACAATAAACAATTATGTGTTTCAACAAAATTCTCGCATATCAACATTTTTCAAGCTAGGATTTATAAAAAAAACTGAAATAAAATACACTACAGATTACATCGAATTTATACAGAAAGAATTAAAAACAACAACTGAAATTTTTAAAGCAAGGATTTAAAATATACATCAGATTAAACTCATCATCAAATTTATTCGCTCTTTGCTTAAATGGATAACTTACTTTCTAAACTTTGTTTTTAAATAAACAACATGCCCGTACTTTTTTTAATACTAAATCTGCATAAAATGTGTTTTAAAAATTTAAAAATGATTTTTTAAAATGTGTCATACACTTTTCAAAACCCCCAAATTAAACAGAAAGAAATGTTGTCCTTACGAATTTTTAAAATCATAACCATTGTTTTTTATTGCTAAAGGCGAATAAATTAAATCTTTTCCAAGCATAACATTGTAATAGTTTTTATAAAAGACAATTATTAAAATTAAAAATAAACGTGTCCGTATATCTACACAATATTTTTAAATTAATTTGATGTGGACTTTTATAAGAATTATTATTTTATTTTGTTGTTCCTGTTAATTCATTTTTGTCTTTTTGACATTTAGGTATTTTTAAAAGAACAAAAGACTTTTGGAGAGATTAATTCTCGTTGTTATGTTAATTCCAAATGATATTTTTTTTTTAAATGCGGATTAAAAGATTATAGAGTGGGTAATTTTAATTTTAGAATACTTTTTATGATTTTTTGATTTATTTATTTATTTAGCTTATCTTTGTTTATTTATCAAGTTGTTTTATTTTTATTTATTTATTTATTTATTTTTGTTTGATTTCGGCAGCATTTAAATGAAAATGATTTTTTTTTTTACTTTTGTTACTGAAAAATGATTATATGCATTTATAGATCATATAATATAATTAAAATTATACCTTAAATAAATAACAAAGTTATCATATAATTGCATTTAGTACATTTTCTTCTAAATTATATTAATCTAATTTTAAAAGAAAAAAAAATTATTATTTTTATCCAATTAAAGGATTTTAAATTAAAAAAAAAATAATACATTTTTCTATTACATTAAAAAAGAAAAACATCAGAAATTTTAGGTTTAAAAATAAGATATTTGACTTCTAAATATGAACTCTATATTCTTTATTGCCTTTTATATATATTGTAATAAAACAAATTGGTTAACTTATATTAAAAGCAATCATCGTATTAATTTCTATCCGTTGGTTTTTAACATTCATTGCAGTGTGTTAGCTGTAACAAATCTGTGCATAAATTGCTGTTTTTTATTGTTTAAGGCAAATAAATTAAATCTTTCGCAAGCATAACATTGTAATAGTTTTTATAAAAACAATTATTAAAATTAAAAAATAAACGTGTCCGTTTATCTACAAAATATTTTTAAATTAATTTGATGTGGACTTTTATAAGAATTGTTATTTTATTTTGTTATTCCTGTTAATTCATTTTTGTCTTTTTGACATTTAGGTCTTTTTAAAAGAACAAAAGACTTTTAGAGAGATTACTTCTCGTTGTTATGTTAATTCCAAATGATAAAATTTTTAAATGTGGATTATGGGATTATAGAGTGGATAATTTCAATTTTAGAATGCTTTTTATGATTTTTTTTTATTTATTTATTATATTTTATCTTTGTTTATTTATTAATTTATTTTATTTGTATCTATTTATATATTTTTGTTTTGATTTCGGCAGCATTTAAATGAAAACGATTTTTTTTTTTTACTTTTGCTACCGAATAAAAAGATTATATGTATTTACAGAAATATAAAATAATTAAAATTGTACTTTAAATAAATAACAAAGTTAAAATGTAATTGAATTCAGTACATTTTTTCCCTAAATTAAATTATTTTATTATCAAAAGAAAAAAAATATTATTATTATTATCAAATTAAAGAATTTTAAGTTAAAAAAATAATAAATTCTCCTATTAAACTAAACAGAAAACAATCAAAAGTTTTACGGTGGAAAATAAGATATTCGACTTTTAAATATGAACTCTATATTCTTTATTGCATTTTACATATATATATATATTGTAAAAAAAACAAATTGGTTAACTTATATTAAATGCAATCATCGTATTAATTTCTATCTGTTGGTTTCTAGCATTCATTGCAGTGTGTTAGCTGCCACTAATCTGTGCATAAATGGCTATTTTTTATTGCTAAAGGCGAATAAATTAAATCTTTTTCAAGAATAACATTATAATAGTTTTTATTAAAGAAAATAATGAAAAAAAATGTCCTTTTATCTACAAAATATTTTTTAATTAATTTGATGCGGACGTGTTCAAGAATTGTTTGTTTTTTATTGTTGTTTCAGTTAATTCCTTTTTGTCTTTTTGACATTTTGATTTTTTTTAATGAAAGAACAAAATACTTTTGGATATATTAAATCTCGTTGTTATGTTAATTCCAAATGATATCTTTTTAAAATGCGGATTAAAAGATTATATAGTTGATAATTAAAATTTTAGAATACTTTTTGTAATTTTTTTTTTTATCTTTGTTTATTTATTAATTTATTTTATTTTTATTTATTTATTTAATTTTGTTTTGATTTCGGCAACATAGAAATGAAAAAGATTTTTTTTTTTACTGTCGTTATTGAAAAAAAAAGATTATATGCATTTATAGGACTATAAAATAATTCAAATTATATCTTAAATAAATGACCAAATTATCTTGCAATTCCATTTTTGTAATATTTTTTGCTAAATTATATTAATTTAATTTTAAAAGAAAAAAAATATTATTTTTATCCAATTACAGCATTTTAAGGTTAAAAAATAATAAATTTTACACTAAAAAAGAAAAAAAAAAAAAGCAGAAATTTTACGTTTGAAATTACATATTCGACTTAACTCTTATTTTTTATTGTGTTTAACGTATATTGTAAAAAACAAATTGGTTAATCTATATTAAATTAATCATCACATTAGCTTCTATCTGTTGGTTTTTAACGTTCATTGCAGTGTGTTAGCTGTAACATATCTGTGCATAAATTGCTGTTGTTTATTACTTAAGTCGAATAAATTAAATATTTTGCAAGCATAACATTGTAATAGTTTTTATAAAGGACAAATTATGAAAATTAAAAATAAGCGTGTGCGTTTATCTACAAAATATTTTTAAATTAATTTGATGTGGACGTGTTTAAGATTTGTTCTTTTGTTGTTCCTGCTAATTCATTTTTGTCTTTTTGACATTTAGGTCTTTTTAATGAAAGAACAAAAGACTTTTGGAGAGATTAATTCTCGTTGTTATGTTAATTCCAAATCATAAACTTTTTAAATGCGGATTATGAGATTATAGAGTTGGTTAATTTCAATTTTAGAATACCTTTTATGATTATTTATTTATTTATTTAGCTTATCTTAGTTTATTTATCAAGTTCTTTTATTTATATTTATTTATTTATTTTTGTTTGATTTCGACAGCATTTAAATGAAAATGATTTGTTTTTTTTACTTTTGTTACTGAAAAAGGATTATATGCATTTATAGAAATATAATTAAAATTATACCTTAAATAAATAACAAAGTTATATAATTGCATTTAGTACATTTTCTTCTAAATTATATTAATCTAATTTTAAAAGAAAAAAAATATTATTTTTATCCAATTAAAGAATTTTATATTAAAAAATAATAATATATTTTTCTATTACCTTAAAAAAGAAAAAAATCAGAAATTTTACGTTTGAAAATAAGATATTCGACTTCTAAATATGAACTCTATATTCTTTATTGCATTTTACATATATTGTAAAAAAAAAAAATTGGTTAACTTATATCAAATGCAATCATCGTATTAATTTCTATCCGTTGGTTTTTAATATTCATTGCAGTGTGTTAGCTGTAACAAGTCTGTGCATAAATTGCTATTTTTTATTGCTTAAGGTGAATAAATTAAATCTTTTTCAAGGATAACATTGTAATAGTTTTTAAATAAAGAAAATTATGAAAAATAAAAATAAATATGTCCTTTTATCTACAAAATATTTTTAAATTAACGCGGACGTGTTCAAGAATTGTTCGTTTTTTGTTGCCGTTAATACATTTTTGTCTTTTTAACATTTAGATTTTCTTTACTTAAAGAGTAAAAAACTTTTGGGGAGATTAATTCTCGTTTGTTATGTTAATTCCAAATGTTAACTTTTTTAAACGAGGATTATAAGATTATATAGTGGATAATTTAAATTTTAGAAAACTTTTATGATTATTTGTTTACTTATTTATTATATTTCCATCTTTGTTTATTAATTAATTAATTTTATTTTTATTTATTTACTTATTTTTGTTTTGATTTCGGCAGCATTTAAATGACAACGATTTTTTTTACTTTCATTACTGAAGAAAGATTATATGCATTTATAGAAATATAATATAATTAAAATTATACTTAAAATACATAGCAAAGTTATCATATAATTGCATTTATTTCTAAATTACCTTAATTTAATTTTAAAAGAAAAAAAATTAGTATTCTTATCTCATTAAAGAATTTTCAGTTAAAAAAATAATAAATTTTTCTATTACACTAATAAAGAAACACGTCAGAAATTTTACGCTTAAAATGAGACATTCGACTTTTAAATAATAACTCCATATTCATTATTATGTTCTACAGATATTGTGCAAGATAAATTGTTTAATTTGTATTCAACGTAGTTATCATATTAACTTATAACCATTGGTGTTTAACGTTCTTTGCAGTGTGTTAGTTGTAACAAATTTGTGCATAGATTTAAAACGATAAAATATACAATTTGCTACTTTGTAAGGGTAAATGGAAATAAATAATAGCCATTAGTTTTCTAGTTAAATTTATCTGTGAAACATTTATTTCGCATAACATTTGAGCCAAATTTATTCTTAACTAATACGGCAGAAATCAATGGATAAATCATATCACAAGGATAAATCATATCACATTCACAAGAAGAAAAAAATATTTTTGAAAGGGAAAAAATTATTTCGGAATTATTTTCAAATGAATTCGTGCCAAAACATATTTAAGTTATGATTGATTGTTTTATAAAACACATGTTTGATTTTTATTCATGATAAGGCAATTTATTTGTATAAAAATATATATGTATATTTTTAATGTTGTTATATATATCTCTCTCAAAATTTTCTTAAATATGATTTTAAAATTGTTGTAATTTATTATCAATTTAATTTGTAATATATATTTGAATTTGTTTATAAAGATTTATGCACTGTAACTAGGCTTCCTCCTACACACTGGCGAGATTGCCACCTGTGGGGTTCAGGAGAAATGATCAGTTGGCCTACAGATTCTCGGCCGGAGAGGAAGTATATATGGCGCATCCTGCGTGAACTAAGTTTCGGGTTTTCGGCTTAGAAGCGAAGTCGTTCCACGGATCAATAATTATATGTCTTTAAATGTGCTAAATATTTCTTGTCTCTAATTGTATGTGTAGAGTGTTTGTGCGTGTGTCAACAAAGCTGTGAGTACACAAACATGTGCCTCAAGTGTCTCAACCCAACCGCACCCAGTTACAACCCTGATTGCCCAATCTGCACACTACAGTACAAATTTTGAAAACATAAATTTATGTGTAATTGAAAAATTAAAATGTGTCTGAAGATAATTTTGAAATTCACCATACACATAAATTTTCTAATCATACTATTTTTATTTATTCGCAATTAAATAATTGATAAATTTATACGATAATAAAATAATGAAACTGCCTTTGATGAAAAGTAAAAGTAATTTAACTTTATATTGCTTATTATTATACATGCATTTTATTTGCTTTGCTTAAAATTTCTATTATTTTTCATATTGTTATTTCTTCTATTATTAAATAAAATCTTATTAAGACTTTATTTATTTCTTTTTTCAAATTATATTTTACAGACACAACTTTATATTGTATGCTGAGAAGAGATTTTAACACTCATTATTGAATTATAGGTAGGAGTTTACGTAATAGGAGGTTGATATTTACAAGCACAAATTTAAGAGATTCAATATAATTAGTCAATTACTTCATTATTTTATAATTTAAAAATGATAACTGTTTACTGTGTATTTTACATTTTCATACATGATATTTATTACATTAATTATTATATAAAATATATTTTATTTTTAAAAATGTATCTATTTTTCAACATAAATTTTTTTTTAAAATTATTCAATATTTTAAAAAATTCTTATTAATATATATATATATATATATATCAGTTGAGGTACTACAATAATGTTTATCTTTCATATTTTAATTTTTCGATAATAAAATATGCAAGTTTATTTCATTACTAGCGTTACCTTCAAAGCCTAATTTAATTTACAAAAGCCGAAAATTGAATAAATGTATTTCATTATTAATGAAATTACCCTACCATGATAAACTGTAAAAAAACTATTCCCATAATAGCTTAATATATGCAATAAACTTTACTCATGTAAGGCCGTAAAGAATTTCTTTTAACAAAGACAGAGAGAGCATGAGCGAGAGAAACAGAGATTGAAACAAAATAATTTTGGTATTGTACATTTCAAAGTCGAAAAAAAAAACGTTATTTTAGATTCTATTCATTTGTAAATTATTATACGAAGTATCAAATAAAAATGTATATTAAATTCCATTGCATATCAAATTATGAATTGAATAAATTTAAGTAATATTTAAACATAACCCCAAAAAGTAAATAAATAAAATTAACAAACGAACAAAAAATGAAACAATTATTTCAATCAGTTGCGGCATAGCTTTTACTGATTGTAAGAAGGAACAACCTTTGAGAATTATTACGAGAATTCATTTCCTTTCATACAAGTATTCTTTTTAAGAACATAAAAGTATTCTTGCATTTTTAATAAGCCAGACACTTAAAGAAAAAACAGAAAATTATGGCAAAGGAGTTCATTCCAGTCCAATAAAATAAACTTGAGAGCGCTACCTCAAGTCCTTTGAGGAAAAAGGCCAGAACAATCTTCATCTGTTTTAAAATTTCTATCTGGAAGTAACAAGGAAAAAAAACAAAGAAAGAAGCCATCTTAGACCAAACTTTTTGATCTCTTTTGGGAATTATTCGGTTCCGACTGTCTAAGAAACTGGAAGTTTTAAGTAAATGCAAACAGAAAAGCATCAAGTAAAAAGCAGAAGAAAAACTGTTTAACGGTTTTCTATTTAGAATTTGCAGGAGAAAGCAAGCTAAGTTTTTTTAATTCAATATTGACTTTAGGATTTAATGAAAAAAGATACATGTTTTATAGGGCTGAGAGATAAAATGGAAGTGTAATATTTACAAAGATTTTTTTTTTTAATTCTAATTGCTTTTTAGATAAATCATACTGTGAGAGTAAATAAAATTAAATTCCTTATATAAAGGGACCTAATATTTGTTTTTTTATTGATCTTACTTACAAAATTATTCTATACACGCGGAAAAAAATATAACTTTTGCCAAAAAATAACTAAATAGGGATAATCAGGGATAGGGCTAAATTAGGATTTTACGCAATTAATATTGTTTACGACTGAAAATTAATGTTATCGAAGATAAGCTAAAATTTATTTGTAAAAAAAAACTCAGACTATGAAAAAAATATAACGTTGGCTGAAAAATCCCTAAGTAGGGATAACTAGGGATAAGGGAAAAAAAATAGGGATATATAGGAATTTCTAACTATTAAAATTGTTTATGACTTAAAATTAATGTTACCGAATAATAAACTAAAATTTATTTGCAAAAAAAATCTATAGACGCGGAATAAAATATAACGTAAAATTATATATAATATAATTTTATATTTATATATAATAAAAAAATATAAATATAACTGCCGAAAAATCATCAAATAATTTAAACTAATGATAGGGATAAATAAATAGGAATATATAGGGATTTCAAACTATTAAAATTTTTTGCGACATAAAATTAATGCTACCGAATAATAAACTAAAATTTATTTGTTAAAAATAAAGCCTTGATATTTTTCGAATGATATAAACATTATCAAAATCCGCAGATGACAAGCGTTGAAAAAAGTATGAAGTCGCTTGCTGATTATATCATCTGAAAGAATAAATAAAAAGAAATGAAAATTATCTTCTCTGTTCTAAATATTCTTCGATTTTAGAAACAAACAATGTTTTATGGATACAGATATGTTTAATTCTAGTGTATTCGAATACAATGCCCAAAGGATTATTCATTTGCAAACTTATTAAACTAAGTATTAAATAAAAATGTATATCAAATTATGAATCGAACTAATTAAAACAATATTTAAATATAATACAGGAAAAAACAACTAAAATTAGCTACTGAACAAAAACTGAAAACAATTATTTTAGTTAGTTGAGACATAATTTTAACTTATTCTAAGAGAGAAATGTTTTTAAGAATTATTTGAAATAAAATGGACTCTCGTAATAACTATTCTTCTTAAGAACATAAAAGTATTCTTGCATATTTAATAAACCAGAAAAAGTAGAAAATTATAGCAAAGGAGTTCATTCCAGTCCAATAAAATAAACTTTCGAGCACTACTTCAAATCCTTTGGGGAAAAAGGGCAGAACAATCTTCTTCTATTTTAAAATTTCTATCTGGAAGTTGGCAAAAAGGAAACAATAAATAGAAAGAAGCCATCTTAGACCCAACTTTTTTATCTCTTTTGGGAATTATTCGGTTCCGACTGTCTAAGAAACTGGAAGTTTTAAGTAAATGCAAACGGAAAAGCACGAAGAAAAACTGTTTAACGGTTTTCTATTTAGAACTTGTAGAAGAAAGCAAGCTAGGTTTTTTTTTTAATCCAATATTGACTTTAGGATTTAATGAAAACGGATACACGTTTTTTAAGGCCGAGAGATAAAATGAAAGTGTAATATTTAGAAAGATTTTTTTGTAATTCTAATTGCATTTTAGACAAATCATACTGTATCAGTAAATTAAATTAAATTAAATTATTTACATATAGTGGTCTAATATTGATTTTTTTTTATCTTACTTATAAAGTAATTCTACAGACAAGGAAAGAAATATAAAATCTGCCGAAAAATCTTCAAATAGGGATAAAAATAGGAATTTCAAGCTGTTAAAATTGTTTACAACTTAAAATTAACGCTACCGAATAATATAAAAAATACCGAATAATAAAATTTGTAAAAACACTTTGATATTTTTTGTATAATGTAAACATTATCAAAATCGCAAATGGCAGCTTTGAAAAAATTATAAAGTCGTCTGCTGATTACGTCATTTGAAAGAATAAATAAACAAAATAAAAATTCGCTTTTGTGTTCTAAATACTATCCTATTCTAGAAACAAACCAAAGTTTTATTGATACATATATGTTTTATTATTGTGTATTTGAAAAGAATATGCATTGACAAACTTATAGGAAGTATCAAATAAAAATGTATAATATTGTATATTAAATTATGAATCGAACAAATTAAAACAATATGTAAATATAACACATGAAAAAATAAATAAAATTAGCAACTGAACAAAAACTGAATCAATTATTTCAATTAGTTGAGAGATTCTAAGAACAACTTTTAAGAATTATATGGAATGAAATGAACTGTCGTAATAAGTATTCTTTTAAGAACATAAAAGTATTCTTGCATTTTTAATAAACCAGACACTTAAAGAAAAAACAGGAAAATATGGCAAAGGAGTTCATTCCAGTCCAATAAAATAAACTTTCGAGCACTACATCAAGTCCTTTGGGGAAAAAGAGCAGAACAATCTTCTTCTGTTTTAAAATTTCTATCTGGAAGTTGGCAACAAGGAAAAAATAAATAGAAAGAAGCCATCTTAGACCCAACTTTTGGATCTCTTTTGGGAGTTATTCGGTTCCGACTGTCTAAGAAACTGGAACTTTTAAGTAAATGCAAACGGAGAAGCATCAAGTAAAAAGCTGAAGAAAAACTGTTTAACGGTTTTCTATTTAGAATTTGCAGAAGAGAGCAGGCTACGTTTTTTAATTCAATATTGACTTTAGGATTTAATGAAAAAAGATACATGTTTTTTAAGGCTGAGAGATAAAATGGAAGTGTAATATTTGGAAAGATTTTTTTTTTAATTCTAATTACGTCTTAGATAAAGTGTACTGTACTATTAAATAAAATAAAATTTTTAAAATAGAGTTTTTTTTAATATATAATGAGGTCCGTTAGCTTCTTCTTCCTAGCGCGCATGCTCAGTTTCCTCATGCGCGCTCCAACGGACGTCCTATGGTAACTAACGTACGGTATTCTCTAATGATGTACACTCATGTCCGTAAATTAAGGATAATGAAGTTCAGGCAAAGAAAGAGACGGAAGCAAAACAAATTTGACTTATTTGTAAAGTCTATTTATTAAACAAAAGGTAAAGAGCAAAAAAGATGCTATATGTTTGACATAATTAATAAAAATTTCGATTTTTACTCCCTGGAGCAAATTTCAAAAAAGAACCTATTTACAAAAAACAGTATAACATGGTTAGTATGATGATTAATATGGAGTATGTCTCCCGGACGATGCAATACAGGCCTTACAACGCCTAGGCATGCTGAGTATCAAATTATCAATCTGATCTTGGGGAATATTACACCACTCATCAAGCAATGCCCTCCGAAGTTCCAGTTGACAGGTGGGAGGAGGTTGACGGGCTGCAATTCGTCGGCCAAGCATATCCCATACATGCTCTATTCGATTCAAGTCCGGTGAGTATGCTGGCCAATCCATACGGGTTATATCCTGATTTGCCGGTAATTGAAGGCATTCGTCTACTATGCTTGCACGGTGAGGACGGGCGTTGTCATCCATAAACAGAAATTAGCACCCATGGCGCTCCGAAACAAACGTCCATGTTGCTCCAGAATGATATCCCGATAGATTTGGCCTGCCATCGTTACACTCTGAACATGCAGGTCAGTTCTGGAACCAAGAATAATTTCTCCCCAAACGAGCCATCCTGCACCACCGTAACGGTGTCGTTCAATGGTGTTCTCTTGGTGGTAACGGGTACCTGGCGCTCTCCATATGAAAGTCCGGCGAGAATCAGACTGCAAACTAAAAAAAGAAAACATCACACAAGACCACTGTTGCTTTGTCCACAATGCATGCTCTCTACTCCAGGTTAATCGCAGGCGACAGTCAGTTGTGGTAAGTGGAACACATCTGACAGGCCTACGAGCATATAGACCAATGTGCCCTAAGCGTCTGTACACGGTCTGCCTTGAAACTGTCGTACCGGTAGCTGAAGAGAGCTGACGAAACAGGTCTGATGCTGTGCTCCGTCTGTTTCTTTTGGCAGTAACTGCTAAATACCAGTCCTCATTCGGCGTTGTAACTCGGGGGCGACCTGTGCTGTAACATCTACTCACATTACCATCATCTTGGAATCGTTGCCAAAGCCTGGAGATGACATTCTGGGCGATTCCAAGTTCCTCGGATACTTCCAGCTGGGAACGTCCACATTCCAGTCGTCCGATAATTCTACCAGGTAAAAAATCATCCAAATGCTTCCTTTGTGCCATAACTATGCGGTTATTGCACTGAAAGGCTTTTAAATCGCTTGTGAACAATTTTACTTCTTTGCCACCATTCCTTATATACCCCTCTCTTACACTCTCGTCATTGTGACGTACTATCCGCGCCATCTGGTAGTTTCCTGTAATTTGCATATTCTTCTTCAAGATGTGTGTGATAATTCTACAGGTCAAATTTTTATTTTAGAGTTCAATTTGTTTGTGATTCTGAATTATCCTCAATTTATGAACATGAGTGTAATATTGACTTTTTCTTTAACTTACTTATGTTATTCTATAGACGACGGAAAAAATATATAACGTCTGCCGAAAAATCACCAAATAGGGATAATTAGGGATAGGAATAAATAAATAGGGAATATAGGGATTTCAAACAATTCAGAGTTCAATAGTTCATTATCATTTCGGCATGGTATTCAGATACACATATTTTTGATTACTGTTTATTTATTTTTTATGAGATGACGTAATCAACAGACAACTTTATACTTTTTTCGATGCCACCTGCCAATTTTGATATTTTTTACAAAATACGAAACATATCAAGATTTTCTGACACATGTATTTTAACTTATTATTTGGTGGCATTAATTTTAAGTTGCAAACAATTTTAATAGTTTGGAATCCCTATTTATTTATCCTTATTTTTAGTTATCCCTATTTGGGGATTTTTCTGCAGACGTTATATTTCTTTCCTCGTCTTTAGAATAATTTTGTAAGTAAGACAAAAGAAATAAAGCAATATTAAATCACTATATATAAAGAATTTAATTTTATTTACTGGTACAGTATAATTTAGCTACAACTAAATTACAATTAAAAAAAATCTTTCTAAATATTACACTTCCATTTTTATTATCAGCCTCAAAAAACATGTATTTTTTTCACCAAATCTTAAAGTCAATATTGGATTTAAAAAAACTTTTATACTTCCTCTTTTTTACAAATAAATTTAGTTTATTATTTCGTAACATTAATTTTATGTCCTAATCAATTTTAACAGTTTGAAATATTTATCCCTATTTAATTATCCCTATCCCAGATTATCCCTATCTGTTCATTTTCCAGAAGACATTATATTTTTTTCACTCGTATAGAATAATTTGGTAAGTAAGAAAAAGAATAAAAAAATAATAAATCACTACATATGAAGAAACATCTTTGTTATAAGAACTTAATTTTTTTTTAATGGTACAGTATGATTTATCTGCAAGTAAATTAGAATTTAAAAATTTAAAAAAAAATCTTTCTAAATATTATACTTCCATTTTATCTCTCCGCCTTAAAAAACGTGTATCTTTTTTCATTAAATCCTAAAGTCAATATTGGATTAAAAAAACCTAGCTTGCGTTCTTCTTCAAATTCTAAATCGTTAAAACCGTTAAAAATTTTCTTCTGCTTTTTTTCTTGATGCTTTTCTGTTTGCATTTACTTAAAACTTCCAGTTTCTTAGACAGTCGGAACCGAATAATTCCCAAAAGAGATCAAAAAGTTTGGTCTAAGATGGCTTCTTTCTTTGTTTTTTTTCCTTGTTGCCAACTTCCAGATAGAAATTTTAAAACAGAAGAAGATTGTTCTGCCCTTTTTCCCCAAAGGATTTGAGGTAGCGCTCTCAAGTTTATTTTATTGGACTGGAATGAACTCCTTTGCCATAATTTTCCATTTTTTCGGGTTTATTAAAAATGCAAGAATACTTTTATGTTCTTATAAAGAATAATTATTACGAAAGTTCATTTCATATAATTCTTAAAGAATGTTCCTTCGTAGAATCAGTAAAAACGTGTCTCAAATGATTGAAATAATTATATTGCTTAAATTTATTCGATTCATAATTTGATATACAATGTAATTTAATATACATTTTTATTTTATACTTCGTATAATCAATTTGCCAATGAATAGAGTCTAAAATATGGATTTTTTAACTATAAATTGCAGAATGCTAAATTTATTATGTTATGTTTATCATAAATTTCTGTTTTTCTTTAAGTGTCTGGTTTATTAAAAATGCAAAAATACTTTTATGTTCTTAAAAAAAATTGTTATTACGAGAGTTCATATAATTCTTAAAGGTTGTTCCTTTTAGAATAAGTAAATACTATGTCTCAACTGATTGAAACAATAATTTCAGTTTTTGTTTGTTTGCTAATTTTATTTCTTTTTTATGTGTTATTTTTAAATATTGTTTAAATTTACTCGATTTATAATTTAATATATACAATGTTATTTAATTTACATTTTTATTTGATACTTTGTATGATAATTTTGCCAATGAATAGAATATAAAATAGTTATGTTTTGAACAATTTCAATATACTTTATTTCGATTTCTATCTCAAGTTCTATCTCTCTCTCTCTGTTAAAAGAAATACAACAGCCTTATTTGAGTAAAATTTGCATAAATTAAGGTATTATGGGAATAAGCATTTTACAGTTCATGATGGTAGGATAATTTCATTAATAATGAAATATATTTATTCAATTTTTGGCTTTTGTAAATTAAATTTGTCTTGCAAGATAACGCTAGTAATGAAATAAACTTGCATATCTGAGTACATAACAAAAAAAATATGATTGTTCAAAGTTATAAGAGTACCTCAATTTGATGTATATATAGAATTATAAGAATGTTTCAAAATAATGAATAATTTAAAAAAATTAAATGTCTGTCGAAAAATAGATACACTTTTTAAAAAAAAAGACATGTATTTTGTATGATGATTACTGTAAATATGGAAATGTAAAATAAACCGTGTACAGTTATCATTTTGAAATTAGAGTGTATTGAAGTAATAAGATAATTATATTTATTCTCTTAAATTTGCATTTTTAAATATCAATTTCTTATCACATAAACTCCATCCTATAATTTAATTATTCGTGTTAAAATATATAAAAATTTATAAGGATAAAATTTCTGCTTACAATATAAGGTTGTGTCGGTAAAATTTAATAAAAAAAATAAATAGCTATTAATAAGTTTAATAAGATTTCAATTAATAATAGAGGAAATCACAGTACTATGCGAAATAGTAGAAATTTTAATTGAAAAAATAAAAAGTATGTTTAATAATAAGCAAAATAAAATTAACTTAATTTTAAATTCCACCAAATACAGTTTCCTTATGTCAGAAAATAAAATTTACTAAATACTTGATTGCGAATAAATAATTATAGTTTGATTAGAAAAAATATTGATATGATGTTTCTAAATTATTTTTATATATTAATAAATTAACATTTTAATTTTCCAAATGTACATACATTTTTGGATCATTCTTGTTTCAGATGTACAACAGAATAGTAATAATATCATGGGAGAATGTACAACCAGGGCCGAATTTAGATAAAATGAGGTCCTAGGCTATTCCACTTATGAGGCCCTTTCACCTGCCATTTATAAGTTTGTAAATTACATGAGAGATAATAAAATACATCATTACTGTGATATATATCAATATGTTAAATGAAACATGTTGTGATTGGTACTAATCTTTATAAAAAATGTGATACGGAAAATAAATAAAAAAAAAGTCGAGAACACTTATTTGGACTTTTATTCTCAGCACCCTATATAGTACTTGTAACAATAACTAATCAAACATAACACACAACGTTTACAAAGAAACAAAATTCAAATAATAAAAATCTTTGAATACAAAAATAAAATCTGCAATAAAAATTATCATATTTTCTATCAAATTAAATTAAATAGATTTAATACATTGAAGATTGAAGCAAATTCAATTCAGATAAATTTATTGCATAATAATTTGCATTTAAAGTTTAAGTATGAATTATTATGAATTTTAGGTTTTAAACTAAAACAAAAATGGAACTTATTTGGAAAAAAATGGATCAATATTTGCCATAGCAATCAGTAAACGTATGAACTATACTTTGGTGCAATCTAGTATATACAGACGAAGAGACCCAATGAGCCGAACACGTTGATCTTAACCAATACATTTTTATATTTAATTATTAGTCATATATATAGAATTTCTCCTTATTTTCGATTCAGTGTTTTAGTCTTTACTGTTTTTAGAATAGTGCAATTCTAATTTTGCTAACAATTTGAATGTAGGCCCCTCTTGAACTTGAGGCCCTAGACTGAAGCCTAGTTAGCCTATAGGAAAATCCAGCACTGTGCACGACAGTACAGTAACAAGTCTAATCTGTTGTTTTTCTTATTCTTCTTAGTAGGCAGCAACATCTAGACCAGGGGTCTCCAAACTACGACCCGCGAGCCAAATCCGGCCCGCCAGTGTCATCAATCTGGCCCGCGACAGCGAATAGCTTATTGTTGCTGTAATAGGTTGGACAAAAAAACACATAATGATAATAACTCGGTTTTATAGACTTGCTAGGTAAAGCTTAATGACAAGCATAATACGCAGAAAATTTGTTTGTTTTTGTTGTTGTTGTTTCTTATCCCACTTGGCTGGCCAAGCCCACGAGCCCGTACGTACTCATGATTGAAGTGGAAGGAAGCAGCTTCTGTTGTGATGGAGCACTCGTAGGTAGAAGCCCGACTTTTGCTCCGTGACGCTCTTACAGTCATAGAAGACCGGGACCTACGGCTTAAAGTGGATTCCGAACCACTATAAACATCCATGGCACCGCCGGGATTCGAACCCAAAACCTGTGGCACCGAGCGCCAGAGCGCTAGACACTCGGCCATTCAGGTCCCAAATTTGCCAACGGCACGCAGT
>BPLQ01011658.1:0-10623 GCA_021605075.1 Caerostris darwini | reverse complement strand
TGTTTATAATCAGTTTTATCCTGTTTGTTCCTATACAGAACAATAGATGGCGCCACAACATTGCATCTAATTATTTAAAAAGAATTTTCGTCCTATGACAAATGTTGACATAACTAATAAGCCTTCCGCCAGCAAAAAAGTCAATATAAAACAGATCTCGATCATAAAACGACAATTCTACTCCCTCAAATAATGATCTTAGAACATAAGCTCATTCATGTTAGGCAACTTGCCCATTACAGTAGATCTAACATTTTTAAAAAATTGCGCACTGGATAAAAAATATCTAATAAATATAACATGCCACATATTTTTCTACATTTATTTTTAAATATACACTTTGTAAAATTAATGAAAATAAACTAGTCGATATAAATAGAATTATGGGCTAAGAGGTATAGTTAAATATTATTACACTTTGGTCAATTTTATTTTTAAAAAAAAAAAAAAAGCATTCTTGAAAATAAGGTTTTTTTTTTAATTTTAAGTTTAAAAATATTTTTCTACCAAAATATTTTTATTGTTTTTAATTCCGATTAACTTACTATGAAAAGCAGTATATATGTTTTTATTATATTTAGGGTTAAAGGTATAACTATGCTTTATGTTATTATTATTATTATTTTTTAATAATGCACTATTTATTAAATTATTCTAAATTAAAACAAGTTAACATTATTTGAAAAAGTCAGTTTTAATTAAATAATCAAATCAAGCAAAATATATGTACAAGAGAGATTTTACGAATAGCGTATATAAAAGGAATCATATCAACAACCATAAGCAATTTTCTCTTAAATAAAAATAAAACTTGCAACAGAAATTAAAAATAGAATTCACTTTGCCTAAGAACAGTATGTGTTTAAGAAAAATTTCCACTCGATAAATTGCCGAAATTGTTTTTAGTATTCTTGCTAATGAAGAAAAAAAATTTCGGATAGCATTTATAACATGACATACATTAATATTTTAACATTGAAAAATACTAATCTATAAACTAATAAATTATCTAAAAGGCTTACTCACAAATATGAAGTAATTCCACAGTAAAGTAAATTTCACAACAGCACTGAAGTTAACACTAGTCATACATGCACGTGGCTCAATTCTAATTCTAGTTGAAGCCAACGTTGAGTTGAACTGAATACGTACGGGGCCGGCGAGATATAAATACTAATCTACATGACAAAATACTAATCTATAAACTAATAAAATAAATAAATAAAGAGATTATCTAAAAGGCTTACTCACCAATATGAAGTAATTCCACAGTAAAGTAAATTTCACAACAGCACTGAAGTTAACACTAGTCATACATGCACGTGGCTCAATTCTAATTCTAGTTGAAGCCAACGTTGAGTTGAACTGAATACGTACGGGGCCGGCGAGATGTAAAAGAAAGACGAAACATGCACTTCATGGCACATGACAAATTTCGACGCTCAGATTCGTCAAGTATTAATTCGTAAGGCACTTCCTCACTTCTAAAGTGACCAATAAGGTTGTAGGCCACTGCGGGGCAATGAACAATCTCGCCGGCCCTGGCCACAGGGAACTGGCTTACGGGTTACGGAGACGGACGTGTGGGAGGAGGAATTTTGCACCATACGCTTAGGGAAAAATAGGGAATTTTTAGGGCAGGAATGGTGTGCACCGTTCCGCCTTGGGAAAGGACTCGAGTCCTCCCTGCCCATTCCTCAGAAGTGGTTACTCTGAAGATTTAGGAGGAACTCTCTCTGCACACTATTTTTGGGGAGAAAATATCTCGAAAAGATGAATACTCACAGAAATATCTTAGATGTAGATTTCAAAGAAAGTTTCTGTTAGTAAAATAAGGCAGATTTTATGTTATAAATACCTTGAAATTTTTATATTCCTACGAAATTTATGCCACCAAAATGAATTTATGTATGCTGAATGATACGATATATTGGAGTTAAAAAAAAATAGATAATTAAAATGCATTGGCTTAAAATTATAAATTAATTCCTAAATAGCATCTATGATTCTTTTACTTTAATTATAATTTTTGTGTGTTTATAGTTAATATTTAAAAATAATTGCAAGATTTTAAAATTCCATATTTTTACATGGCGATGCAGTTTAGAGAACAATATATTTATACATCATTTACAATCTTTTTTAAATTATTATAATTTTTCATCCTATTTTTCATTTATATATCCTTCATATTTTATATATATATATATATATATATATCTTCATATAACTGATTATTATCAAATTATGATCTTTAATGGAGTATGAGAATTTATTAACTATCTTGATAACTAACTGTATGTGTAATGATTTAAAAAAATATTGCATTACCTCACATGTTGTTGAAATTTTTATACTGGGATTCAATTTCTTGTACTCATTCATTTTATATTCTATATTAATTGCCATGTAACAATATTCAATAAATTTTATAAAGAAATGTAGGAAATATAATTTATTTAAAAGTTTATTCAGAAATAGATGTTAGTACCCAAAATTTATGTATCAGTGATTTTTTCAATGACTGTTTATTATATTTACAAGTACTGATAACTGTATTTTTTTATTATAACGAATATATTTCCATGTCAAAATTTTTATTTTTCAATATTAAAAAATTGGTGAGGAAGAAAAAAACATATTGGTTAATGAGTCAAATGAAAGGAAATATTTATTGTTGAATAACTTTCATGCACAGGGCCAGATTTTCCAACAGGCTAACTAGGCTTCAGCCTAGGGCTTCAAGATCAAGAGGTGCTTACATTCAAATTCTTAGCAAAATTAGAATTACACTATTCTAAAAATAGTAAACACTAAAACACTGAATTGAAAATAAGGATAAATTCTTCTAATTTACTATTTCTTTTTAAATGTATATTAAGATCGAATCAATTCTTAAATAAAATAACTATTAACATAAAATTTAATATGATATACAATTTGATATTTTCTTTTTTGTGATCTGGATTTTGTTTGAATGAAGCTCCATTTTTGGTTCAGTTTAAAACTTAAAATTCATACTTAAACTTTAAATGCGAATTATTATGAAATAAATTTATTTGAATTTATTTAAATACTCATACTCACTTTTGAAATACGAAGGCACAACTTCTGATTCACTTTGCATAATTTTGGGTGTCTCTGGAAGTGGCAATTTTCTCACCTAATAAATAAAATTTTTGTTAGGTAAGGATACATAAATTTAAATTGATTTAGAAAGTGATATAATGTTGATATAAAAAATTGAGTAATTCAGAAAAATTGAGACTACAAATCAGAAAACCTAAAAGATATATTTTATAAACAAAAACAATTTTCTCGTACTATAATGTTTTACTTTTTACAGTAGTAAGTTTAAAAGTAATAAATAACATCGAGAGAAATTTTTTAATAAAAAAAATTAAACTATGAAGTTTTAGTAGGACTGGAAAGTACTATCAAGAAATAATTGTAATACATGAAAAATTTGGATTTTTATAAAGCATATAACAAATAAATTTTTTAAAAGATATCATTTGTAATCTTGTATTGGCAACAGTTTCATGTATCATAAAACAGTGTTAGTAAACACAGTTTTACTATAGTTACTATACAAAATACTATACTATAGTTTTTATAACTATAGTATTTTGAATTTCATAATTTACAGATGGAAATTTTAAAAATAATGATTATGGATTTGAAAATGGATTATTAAAGGGAAACCCTGTTTATTTATTAAAAGGAGGGAAATTAAGAGTTATCTACAGGAAGACTGGTAACAGATTTTTTTTATTTTACTGTAGGAGTTTTAATTATAATGTGAATATTTTTAATACCTAAAAAAACCTTTCATGTATGAATTATATTTTTAAAATTATTTTAATATAAATTTAATAACTAAGTTTAATATTAGGAAAAAGATGAAAACAATGCAGTTAATAAATAAGCATATGTATAACTGCAGAAACAGCAACATAGCCTACAAACACAAAATTCTTACCTTTAGTAGAGTTATGTTTAGAATTATGTTCTGAAGATGTTAGTTAAACTTCCTCTGTTGTTGGTTTTTTCAAAATAGACGTTTGTGTGGGTTTATTAATTACTATTAAATAAATTAAAAATTAATATACAATTATTTGAGGAAATTTTCTACCTTTATAATATGAACTTTAGGCTTAACCAGCTATGCTCCTGCTATGATTTTTTTTTTCTAGCGAAACAAAGCCTGTTAATTAAAAAAGGGATTAATTATTATATTGAAAAGTATACAACAATTGAACTACTTAAATAAAATAGCAAAATATTTAAAATTAGTCTAGAATCATCATTCATAACAATAAAACAGCAATTAAATATGTAAAACAAAAAAAAAATCACTAAAATGCTAATTAAATAATAAGCTATAATAAAATAAAGTAAATTATACCACATAAATAATAAAAATTAAGAAATTATTTTAAAAAACTGAAGCACAATAAAGCTATCGAGAAAATGGCGACACAAAGCAGAACAATTAAGAATATAGCAATTAAATATGTAAAAAAATAATTATTCACTAAAACGCTAATTAACTAATAATTATAATAAAATAAAGTAAATGAAATAAAATAAATAATATCAACTCACATATTATTTAAAAATTGCAGCCTAATGACGATTCGGAGTAAATGGCGAAACACAGCACGCTACAGTAATTAAAAGCGACGGCATCCACGCATCCGGTGGACAATCTTCCCTACGAGTTGAAGGGAAAATTCCCTTTCCCTAAGAACCGATAACGCCGTCTGGTGGTTTCATTGTTGTTTCACGGTGCACAATCAGAGTGTCATCTCCAGACTTTGGCAACGATTCCAAGATGATGGTAATGTGAGTAGATGTTACAGCACAGGTCGCCCCCGAGTTACAACGCTGAATGAGGACCGGTATTTAGCAGTTACTGCCAAAAGAAACAGAAGGAACACAGCATCAGACCTGTCTCGTCAGCTACCGGTACGACAGTTTCAAGGCAGACCGTGTACAGACGCTTAGGGCACATTGGTCTATATGCTCATAAGCCTGTCAGATGTGTTCCACTTACCGCAACTCACTGTCGCCTGCGATTAACCTGGAGTAGAGAGCATGCATTGTGGACACCGCAACAGTGGTCTGGTGTGATGTTTTCCGACGAGTCCGGGTTTAGTTTGCAGTCTAATTCTCGCCGGACTTTCATATGGAGAGCGCCAGGTACCCGTTACCACCAAGAGAACACCATTGAACGACACCGTTACGGTGGTGCACGATGGCTCGTTTGGGGAGGGAATTATTCTTGGTTCCAGAACTGACCTGCATGTTCAGAGTGTAACGATGACAGGCCACATCTATCGATGTCATTCTGGAACACTATATAGTATGTGTAGTGCGTGAAAACTTCCCCGTCGTCATGTAATGCTGGTCACTAGAAAAATCAAAGAATGGACTTTTCCTATAGTCTCTGTCTTGTGAACACAAATGGTAAATACTTGCTGCTCACGCAAAATAACGAATGTGTAGTTTCAATTTTTAATTTGTGGCATTTCGAACGTTGAAGTACAGATGGTCAGAGAATGGTTTACAGCCGGAGAGGAAAAAAATTGACATTTTTTGGATTGATAAATTGAAACATAGTGAGTTATTATTTTTGTGTTTACTATTATACGTACATGTAAACATAGATAATATTATAATAATGATACTAAACGCATATTATAAAGAAATATATAACACTAAAAATGAAATACAAAAAATATATAAATATAAACGAAATAAAAAAAAAATGAAATCTTTAAAAAATATTTATTTTACTAGCGCGATATCTGTTTCTCCACTCTTTCACTTAGATTTTGCAAATCGATAACAATTTGGGTATTTGCACATCGTAATGGGTGTTGCGTCAGTTATGTTTGAGCGTTTTGAATTTGGTCAATTTCATCTTCGAAAAAAAAAATGATCCACAGGTGTAAATTGAACCAAAAGTGCTAACAACTTCAACTGACAGTCTGGTTTGCTCTCGTATCAACAATCAATTGTGCGTTTCTAAGGATGGTCACTGCGTCACTTAAAGTGAAACATAGAATCTGTTAAATTAGATGTTCTAAGATGCATGAATAAGTTTGCAGAACATAATTTAATTATTTTGCAAACTCATAACTGTAAATTCATAAATGAAACAGGCAATATCTGTTATATATTCGCAAGAATATTATTTTAAAATCGAAGCAAGCAAATTAATTTTCAATCAAAAATCAATTCTTTCTCGTAATTTCAACAGTTAATCTTTGAATATATGGATGCACACCTAATGCATTTTTTTAATATATTGGTTTTCACTACCTAAGACATTATAAAATAAATATATTTTGTAAAAGTTTAGTGGAATTTCTAATTAAATAATGACAGCTTTTAGTGTATAAGTATACTTTATTTAATCGTATTGAATTTCAAACGTTAAATTTATTTTATTTGTAAAACATTTATATATTTGAAGATTTTCATTGCTTTCAAAATTTTTTTATTTTTTAAAAACATTTGTATGGTCTATGTACTTTGGAAATATAATATTTATTTATATTTTTAAAGAAATATTAAAATTACATTTGTATGGATTTATTTGTACATTTAACAACAAATGATGTGAATGAAAAAAAAATTAAACAAATATTCCCTTTCAGTTTTTCAATTAAAAAAAAATAATAAAAGGTTTATGCAAAAACTTATCATTCTTGTTACTTAAATACGTTTTTATTTATTCGCATAAATAAACCCTTAACGTTTTAAAATTTGTCATAAAAATGAATTTGTTGAACACGATACAATCTTAAACAATTCCTACAAAATGATGTTGTGAAAAATAAATAAATAAGTACAACAATATTATTAAAAATAAATTAAAAAATGCAATACTTTGATAAAAATAAATAAATGAAATTGAATAGGAACAAAAAAAATTTTACAAAGCATAAAATAAAAATAGTTCCTTGTACTAATAAATTTATTAAAAAGAATTTGAAAGGGCAATTTATTACAAATCAGTATTAATGTTAACTTCAGTAAAGTGTACATTTTTCTTTCAAAGCGTACCAATTGTATAATAATACATCTTTATTTCAAATTTAATTATAGTGGCATTAAAGATTAACCGTTAAAATATTGTGCGTTGTTACGAAGATCTAGATACTTGATAATTTGTATTTTTTTTTTTTTTTTTTTTTTATTTAGCATTAAAACTATTCAATTGACTTTGAGATTTGAATGAAAAATTCACATTTTTGGTTTAAATAATTGTTCAAATAACTTTGAATGATATTTGCATAATCATGAAAAACATCAATGCATAATACCGTAATTTCCAATTTATAACAAGCATCGAAAAATTCTAAGGCTTTTTAACGTATTATAGGCACAACTTACGGTAATAAAATTTTTCAAAATGCTTAAAATGTTGTTAACATATTCTTCATGACAGTCTTGGCACTATTACTTTTTAAATATTTTACTTTTGTGAAAAAAAAAATTATAGACAAAAATATTCATGAAATCAGAGTATTTTTAATGAAGTTTTACAACGAATCTTGACTAGTCGTACTAGTGTTGAATGCTCTTGGAAAGTTATCCTATCTTTGACCTGCTTGACCTACAATTTCGATTAAGACATCTATTTGTTTTTACTTTTAAATAATTAATAATATGAGCTTAACTACTATCGAGTCCCAGTGATCGTCGGAATCAGAAGTTATAGAAAACTAATAATAAGCAGATCTTCTAATGCATGATTATTAAATCTAATGTTATGTTAGAATCCAAAATAAACAAAGTTTTAGTGTTACCAATAGCGAAGATATATAAATGTGAAAGTTTTTTTTTTTTTTTTTTTTTTTTTTCCAATTTAAAGGCGAAAAAGTGTCAGTTTTTTTTTTTTTTTTTTTTTTTCAGTGAAAATTCTCTTGCTTTTAGTGTTATTCGACATTTTTTTTTTCCTTCTCAACAATCGGAATAAATTGAGATGCTGGTGCTGGATATAGCATTACATTTTTTCCCCTTTTAAATCTTCAAATTTTTAGGACAGTCAATTTCATCGTGTGTCTTATATTTAACAATAATTTATAATTTACTTTTCTTAGTATATTTTAATGAACAATTATCATGAATATTTTATATATATGTATATAAGGGTTTTGTATTTATATAGTATGTGCATGTGAGTGAAAACTTCTTCGTCCTCATGTAATGCTGGTCAGTGGAAAAATCAAAGAAACGACGTTTCCTGTTGTTACTATCTTGTGATCATAAATGGTGAGAACGTGTTGTTCCCCCAAAATAACATATCTCTCTTTTGTTTCCCTTCAATATTTTTAATTGCTGGCATTTTTAACGGCGTAGTGCAGATGGTCAGAGAATATTTTACAGATGGAGGGGATAATGACCGAAACCAGTGACAGTTCTCAAGTGGACATGCAACAATATTTACGAGAGGATAAAAAATCGGCATTTTGATGCCGATTCAGAAGAAATCAACCCCTGACCCATAAAAAGATTCGCCGCAAAGGACAAAGAGTGTCGACTGTTTGGGGGTACCAGGGCTGACAGACCCACAACTCCGGCTCCATAATTCTTAAAAATAAAATTATTTCCATAATTATATTCCGAAAAGAAAACGAGCCCATGCCCGTGTATATATTTCCAGTGCCGTTGTCCAAGTGATCAACGTTAAGAAGGAGGGTAAATACTAGGATGGGCTTGAGATACGGATAATGTCTGTCTGTAAGCAAATTGTTTCGGCTGTCTATGAAGGCAATCTAATGAATTGATTTGTTTGCGTGGCAGGGAACGCTAGGAGAATCAATTATTGATTTAAAAAATCCCCCTAAAATCAATCACAATCTTTGGCTTGCATCTGAATGATAGTTCCAGGCAATTTACTGAATATCTGTGTTACCAACGAAAGTCCGAGCCCCAGAGCAAGGTGATCCTAAGCCCCGTGGAAAATCGGGGAGACGGTAAGCGTGAAGAGCTAAACCAAAAAGAGGCTCTTCAGGCTTTCCTGAACTGTTATAACACCTTTTCCGGTCGATCATGTAGCAATAAACCAAAGCCTTGCTGATAACACCTGCTAGCCTAACCCCATATAGAACGGAAAGATATTTCATCACCTTGGATCCCAGATACTGGAGTATGCAGTGACTCTAAACCTGAAATTATGTTCATTTCTTTTAGGACTGGGTAAGATCGAGTTTCATAATAAAAACTGAACTTCGTTTACTAAGTGCTAAACCAAAATATGATCACTCTATTCATTGACGAGTTAGTATATGGTGTATATAAATAGATTTTGTGTAAGGATGCTGTTTTACTTTGAGTAATATTTTAACGCTTTATTAATTGTACCTATAAACCTTCAATGGTGTTATTATTTTTCGTAGTTGCCAATTGACTAATCCATCACTAGGATATTTTTTAACCTTATATAATTATGTTATTTTGAAGTCAAATATTTTCAATAGAAATCATATGATAACATCTAACATGTTACTATAATAATTATATTAATGGTTTTCATGTGATAACTGGTCTAATAACTGCTTTTATTAACATGTAAAGATAGTATGATCAATAGATGAATAATTGAACTGAAATATTCACTCTACCTTTAAATGCTCTAATAATCGAAATTAAATTGTACATTTTATTTAAATCAAATGTTGCATAATTGCTTGATTACTTGTGGGTGTATTTCTTTGTTCATAACTGAAAATTTAAATATTCAGAATATCTTTATCATGAATTGTCATTAAAATTAATTATAAAATTTTTAGCTATACATTTGAATATTTATATTATATTATCCTACATCATATATATAAAAATTTAAAAATACCATACAGATATGATATTGTGAATGGAATGAAATGTTTTAATATTTCTTATGTAAATTCGAGAATTCCTTAAGTCAGAAGATTATTAATTTTGAATTATGAAATAATTCTATGTCTTTCTCCCATGATGGTTTTCCATACTATTTCATTGAATTTTTCATTTAAATTAGAGATTTAATTTTTGGGAATTAACTAGCTGCCTTTTCTTCAATATTCTTCTAGAATTTCACTCCAGTTTGAAAAGTTTCTCAGTTTTTGAAAAACTGATATTTTAGCCTCTGGTGAAAACCCACTTCTCTAAATTTTGTTGACTGGGAAGTATTAATATCACCAGTGCTGGTTTGCTTTCATTTTCTGCTTTGGAAATCTAAGTCTTTAAAATTCAATTTTGTACATATGTTGAATTTTGGTATCTTTTATGTGTATGGCTCATCATCGTATTGATGCTTTGCATACATTCAAAATATTTACATGCCAATGGTAGCTGTGTGAAAAAAGTATCACACTAGGTATATAATGTAATCATTAATGCAATTTGGTTCGTTTTATAATCGAGAAAGCCTTTTGTTTAAAATGGGCTTCATATATTGCCTGTACTTCGAATGCAATCACCTTGGATGTAGGTAAAATCACAGAATAGAGGGCGTTGGGATGTGGTTCACCATCGTATTGATGCTTTGAATCTAACTATAAAAAAAAATAAAAAAAAAAAATTAAATAGGAACAAAAAAGAGTTCCAAGACATAAAATAAAA
>BPLQ01011657.1:0-14530 GCA_021605075.1 Caerostris darwini | reverse complement strand
AGGGAAAAAAAAGCGTGTAAAGGTCACATGTAATAGGAATCACTGTTAAGGAATATAATAGAAATGTTCACCAATTTAGTTTCATATTAGAAACCTGGATTATTACCTTCTAGAAATTAACGTTTTTGTTAAATTTTTCTATTATTTATTAGAATATTTTTTTTACAAAACTTCATCTTATTTATTTTTATAGTATTCATTTTATTTTTAAGTATTTTGAATATTTTAGACTTTTATTTGAAATAAAAGAAATAAAGAACAAATACACAATGTATTTTTATTTTAAAAATAATTCAATCTTATCAACTATGAATTTCTTGTTTATTACATATCATAGCTAATTTTGTGGGACGTATAATGTTTTTTAAATCAGACAAATATAATTCATAAAAACATAGGTCTCATTCAAAAGGTTATTCTCAGTCATTGAACCTGAAATTACCTAGTGTTTTATGAAAAAAAAAATAAATACTCTAACATTAATGTTTATAAACCGCAATATAATTCAATAACATATGTAAATTATGTCAAAAGTTTCAATTTATTGCTAAGTTTGACTGATAAGCAGTCGATCGTCTAAAATTATACACAACAAAATCTAACATATAGTTTCGTAGGCGAAATCTAACATAAAATTAATTTAGTACTGTTACATTATTAATAATGATTACATTTAATTAACAATCTATAGTTAAATAAACTTAATAAAATAAATTATAAAAAATAATAAAATAAACCATATAAAATAATAAAATAAACTATATAAAATAATAAAATAAACTAATAAACTTAAATAAATTTTTTCTAAAATTATTAAAAGTATTTTCAAAGAAAGGACAGATATAGATAGACAGCTATTAATGCATATAAAATAAGCCAGCTGTTAATATATTATATTTATTTATAGGGAAATACGTACTATCCCCAATGGCTTGAGAATTCACGACCCTTTTGGCAACTTTAACTCGGGAGCCAAATTTCTTAATGCCAACTATATTTTGTAAGAGAAATATTGCTACCATAAAAATTTTAGTGAGAAGAACTTGCTCGGTTATGTGTTACACGTGAAAAATTCTAGAAAGTTTCTGAGCCAGTCAGGCAAGGCAACTTTATTGTTAAAACACCATTATACTGCTTTTGTTAAATGAACCTACAAAAATCACCTTCCTCTTTTTCCTCTACTAAGCAACGATTAATTTAGTTACTAGTGATAAATTGCTTTGACAAGTAAGCACACGATTTGAGAATTTAAAAATATTATGCATCCTAACATAAAATATCCTAAATTTAAAAAAACAGATGTTCAGCTAGCTTCAGGACATTTTTATATTTAAATGAAATCCAATATATTTTATTCATATTGAATACACTTTTACCGATAAAACATAGAAAATCCCACATAAACGCCTTTAAACTTTTCTATCAACCATTTATTTTTTATTCTTCTAATCAGTCCATTCTAGATATTTATAAATGCAGGAAATCCACTCTAGATATTTATAAATGCCGGAAATCTACTCTAGATATTTATAAATGTAGGAAATCTACTCTAGATATTTATAAATGTAGGAAATCTACTCTAAATATTTATAAAGGCAAGAAGTCCACTCTAGATATTTATAAATGCCGGAAATCTATTCTAGATATTTATAAATGCAGGAAATTCACTCCAGGGATTTATAAATGTAGGAAATCTACTCTAGATATTTATAAATGCAGTAAGTTCATTCTAGATATTTATGTTGTTGTTGTTTCTTATCCCACTTGGCTGGCCAAGCCCACGAGCCGCCTAATACGTCTTTCATGATTGAAGGGAAGGGAAGCAGCTTCTGTTGTGATGGAGCACCCGTAGGTAGAAGCCTGACTTTTGCTCCGTGACGCTCTTACAGTCATAGGGGACCGGGACCTACGGCCAAAGTGGATTCGAACCACTACAAACATCCATGGCACCGCCGGGATTCGCCCGAAAACCTGCGGCACCGAGCGTCAGAGCGCTAGACACTCGGCCATTCAGGTCCCAAATTTTGCCAACGGCACGTGGTGTTCCCAGGTGGTCACCCACCCAAGTACTGACCGCACCCAATGATGCTTGACTTCGGTGATCTAACGAGAACCGGTATATTCAGCATGGTACGGCCGTTGGCCGATTTTTATAAATGCAGGAATCATCACCATTTTTAGGTTAACTTATAACAACAAATAAAATAACTTTGAAGCTATTAATATTCAGTCCTGAATAAACATTCCATATTCTTTAATGAAAGGAAAAATCATTGTTTGTAGAAAGTTTCTAACTTTGTCAGCATTTTATATATTATTTATATTTTTTTTGGAAGAGTTTGCCTACATGAGAAGTTTTATATTAATGGGATTTCTTTTACAGAGAAATTTAAGTTGATGTTCTTGTTTATGACATTAATTTTTTTTGCTTCATATGTTTGTTTACTGAAGATTCTTGTCTGTAAACAGGGGGATAACTTTTTTGAAGTTTTAACAAAAGAGAAAGATTTATTACATAAGTCTACATATGCTTACAACTTTTTCTGTAGTAGTATTCCTGCATGTTTGTAATAAATAAGTTTTGAATCATAAATAGTTCGGTAAGCTACTTGCAAGTGACATTAATAAACACATCTTAAATATTTGATACAAAAAATAAATATTTTGTTATTTTATAAACTTAATTTACATAAACTTTTAGCTTCGCTTTTAAAAGAAGTAGCAAAATAATATTTATGCAGTCGTTTTTATGTTTTTTTTTATTATTTAAAGTAATTTATAAATTTCCCTTAATAATTATATCTTAATTATTATATTTATAGTTTACTATTCCTCCATTATTAGATAATTATTTTATAGTTTACAAGGAAATAAAGCACAAAAAATTATTTTAAAACTGTAACTTGATTTAAGAAAAAATTTCTAATCTTTACAATACAATGTTTACCGTAAAAAATACATACACAACCTTTTTTCGATTAGTGAAAAAATAAACATTTCTTTTGTTATTTAAAGTAATTAATTAATTTTAATTTAATAAATATTTTTTAACCATCGTAATATTAGTTTCATTGGTGCGCAGAAGATCTACCTCCCCGTGGTGCACCTGGTAACACTTTTTAGTGGCTAAAAGATCTACAACTTGGCATTATTGTTAGATTAATGAACTCTGTTTTAGCATGTTTTGTTGTATTATCTGTTTTTTTTTTTCGTTGTTCTTTTTTTGCTGTAACTGTTCATAATCTACCATTGGAAATAATAAAAAAAAATATTAGTTTCATTACATAATTGGCTATTAAAACTGATAAAATTGATAATTATTGATGGATTAAAATTGATAATTATTAGGTATTATAGAATGAAATTGGGGCCTGAATGGCCGAGTGGCTAGCGCTCTGGCGCTCGGTACCACAGGTTTCGGGTTCGAGTCCCGGCGGTGCCATGGTTGTTTGTAGTGGTTCGGAATCCACTTTAAAAAGTAGGTCCCGGTCTAATAAGAGCGTTGCGGGGGCATTGTTACTCCGCGCCCGTGGCTTATCTTCAAGTTACACGCGCCCCCTGGGTAATGCAAAGTGAGTACGTCTGTGCAGCACTTGCCTTAAGGCATTTAAGACCAAGCTGTCTGTGTTTGCCAGCTGCATTAGAAAAAAAAGAAAAAAGAAGGAAATTGACTTCGAATTTTTTTTTTTATTGAACTATACCATTTCAGGATTTAAAAAAATATAATTTCTGTATTTCAACTGAGTGCAAATATCGCTCTTTACGTGATGCAGCTGCATAACGCTGAATTTCTTATATATGTATTATTCCAGTTGTGAATGATTTATGGCCTATGTTCCCAGCATTTGAAAACAACAGCTAACATTTCTGCATTTCAATATTTATGCTGAAAACAATGTCCTACTTTCACGATTTCAACGTTTCAAATATATGGACAATAGTTTTGCGATATAAACTGAAAACAAACTGGATTGCACGTTTTCAAAATATACCGTTGGATTAAAATGTAAAGAGACTGTTACAACAACACATATATATTAAAAAACGGTTTATATTGAGACATTTGCAGATATAATAAATTCCTTGCGATGAAAACATTTATCTCTCGCAAAATCTTTACCTCCAATGTTTTGAAGATATTATTAGAAAAAAAAATTTAATACTGAAGAAATGCTGCCATTTCTTGCATAAATAAAACTCACCCAATTTTTCCTCTGGATGGTATATCGGGAAAAAATGTGTCTTTGATATTAAAAATAATCGTATGCTAGTAAATATATTGAATCGAGAAAATAGTTGTTTATAGGATATTTTGTAAAGAAAACATTTTATAGGAAAATATTTATACCATTTTTTTTATAGTAAACATAACATTTGAAGCATTAAGAATATTAAAGTATTTGTGGATTCGGCGGGCAAGGTTAATGTTCGATAAGGAAATAAATCGTGTTGAAATAATGTTTACTTTTACTATTTGGTCATTTTAAATGTATTTGGTTTAGTAATATTAAATGTTTTGACATATTAGAGTAAATATGAGCCCCTATAAGCCAAAAAGAGAACCAGAAAAAAAGTAAAATCTTACAAAAGATTTAAAAAAAAAAAAAAAACCATTATTACGTAAAAAAATTACAAAATAAGTTTGATTTAGATATATCTTATTTCAGTTAGGATAAGAAGCTTTTTCATGTTACGTTAATCTTTCTGATCACTGGATATAAAATAAAATCAGTAAGGTGGGTTAATTCTGTTCCATACAACTATAAGAAAGGACGATAGGGTTAATGATTTCTGGAGATAGCCAGGGTCAGTTGTCCTGTGGAATTGGAGAAAGGCTGGACTGCCTCAACTATCCAACCAGCCATCCCAACCACTGTATAGTGATATTTAGATTAATGATGAAAACTGGTTGGTAAAGCAACAATATTGCCTGTAAGGTGTCAGTAAGGTAAAATCAGTAAGGTGAGTTAATTCTGTTCCATACAACTATAAGAAAGGACGATAGGGTTAATGATTTCTGGAGATAGCCAGAGTCAGTTGTCCTGTGGAATTGGAGAAAGGCTGGACTGCCTCAACTATCCAACCAGCCATCCCAACCACTGTATAGTGATATTTAGATTAATGATGAAAACTGGTTGGTAAAGCAACAATATTACCAGTAAGGTAAAATCAGTAAGGTGGGTTAATTCTGTTCCATACAACTATAAGAAAAGGACGATAGGGTTAATGATTTCTGGAGATAGCCAGGGTCAGTTGTCCTTGGGAATTGAGAAAGGCTGGACTGCCTCAACTATTCAACCAGCCATCCCAACCACTGTATAGTGATATTTAGATTAATGATGAAAACTGGTTGGTAAAGCAACAATATTACCAGTAAGGTAAAATCAGTAAGGTGGGTTAATTCTGTTCCATACAACTATAAGAAAGGACGATAGGGTTAATGATTTCTGAGATAAATCAGGACAGTTGTCCTGTGGAATTGGAGAAAGGCTGGACTGCCTCAACTGTCCAACCAGCCATCCCAACCACTGTATAGTGATATTTAGATTAATGATGAAAACTGGTTGGTAAAGCAATAATATTGCCAGTAAGGTAAAATCAGTAAGGTGGGTTAATTCTTGTTCCATACAACTATAAGAAAGGACGTTAGGTTAATGATTTCTGAGATAGTCTAGGACAGTTGTCCTGTGGAATTGGAGAAAAAGGCTGGACTGCCTCAACTATTCAACCAGCCATCCCAACCACTGTATAGTGATATTTAGATTAATGATGAAAACTGGTTGGTAAAGCAACAATATTGCCAGTAAGGTGTCAGTAAGGTAAAATCAGTAAGGTGGGTTAATTCTGTTCCATACAACTATAAGAAAGGACGTTAGGGTTAATGATTTCTGAGATAGTCTGGGACAGTTGTCCTGTGGAATTGGAGAAAGGCTGGACTGCTCAACTGTCCAACCAGCCATCCCAACCACTGTATAGTGATATTTAGATTAATGAGGAAAACTGGTTGGTAAAGCAACAATATTTTATCTTATTAAATATTTTTTATTGTTGTCCACGAAACTTCTGTACAAAAGATTATTCCTTAAAGTTTGTGCGTCAAGGCCTAGTAAACAGTATGAACATATAGCATTTATTTTAAAACACAAAAAAAGTTTAATGAAAACATAACGAGGACAGAAATAGTATTTTATATTCCCCTCTCTAGAGGTTTCTTAGAGGTAATCCCAATTTTCCATTTCATACTCAAGAAAACTCAGAATACTCCAATCAGGTGTCGTAACTGTCTGTGCAAAAACACTCTCTTATAATATCCACCTAATCTAATGGGATTTTAAAGCATGACTAGATTCTTGCTGCCAGAGGGAATTATACTCTAGTCATGATGAGTTCTATCGAACGCTCATTTCTACGCAGGCACTAGTGAGGATTATGTAAGATAACTCAAGATTTAATTGTTTGATTGACTTTTGTGATATTTAATCTTCAACATTGAATTGTGATCCGTTTAATTGAATAAAACATTATAAAATAAAGTATAACATTTTGAGAAATGCTTACATATTAATTATTAATACATACATATTAAATACTTACAAGTTATATATTTATATTTTATAATGCTTAGATATTAAAGAATTAAAACTAAATATACATTTTAATAACAATGTTTGCAGAAATTCAACTGAGAGAAAATTCATCTGATGAGTTTCATTTTAAACAATGTTGAAGGTAGCATATCATTTTCTGAAACTGACTTTTACAATTGAACTCGCATGAATAAATCTGAGTTAAATGAATTATTGCTATCGATTCAAGAGAAATAAATGCTCACGATAATGTCCAGATAAGTGCAAACTTATGTATTGAAATAAACAAGGTTTTTTAAACATATGCCAAGAGATATTCATGGCTGGTTTAATAGCATCTCTTGAAACTATTTTATCAGACTATTTAATCAATATATTTTAATACTATTTACATAGAGTAACAGTATGCAAAACTTTGTAATATAATCTATACATAATACACGAATAGTTAGATGTTTTAAAGGATAATTTGGATGTTTGAATAAATGATTTATATTGTTTTTATATTTATTTGTTCTTTTGATAGAAATAAAGTATGTTGTCTCTCAATGAAATAAGTTTTATCTGAATATTTAATTTAACTTAAAAAATATAACAAATGAACACTATTTTTTTCTTAAAAATAATTGCTAACAATCAAACGAGAAAAAAATATTTATTGGAAATTCTCAGATAAGAATGATTGCTTTATTTATCCCATTTACATTATTAAAAACTAGTTATCTATATTCTCAAACTTTTAATTCTATAGAATAAATAATAATAAAATTTATAAATAATAATAATAGTTATTTCATTTCTTTGTAAAATTTCTCAAATCTGAAAATATTTTAATTTCTATAACCGAATAACACCGGGCTACATCTACAACTATTATATAAACATAAATTCTGGGACCTTGCAGTATAAAAAAGATTATAGCATTCAGAAACTAGTTCTGAAGAGCAGACTACAGTCTTCTGCCAATAAAAACTTTTCTTAGTTACATACAGACATAAACACGCATACACACACGCATGTGTGGTGTGTGTATACTATAAAAGCAAATTTTTATTTATATACTTGATTAATTTTTATTTATAATTTTATTTATCACTGTAATAGGAAAAATGTTGGAATTGGAATCTTCTTTTATTGCAATTCAGTATAATAAAAAGAATAATAAAAATATTTTCTTTTTAATAATAAAGAATATTGAAATAATATTTGCATGTTTCTAATAAAAGGATGATTTTCTAAGCTTACATATTACTACCAGTATTTTTTTTTTATAAAAAATATTATAAATGTTATTTACGCCAGACTAATTGTGTTTTGCTTCTTTTGAAACAAAGAAGCTATTGAAGGAAACTTTGTCTTAACTCAATCGATATTAAAAACCATATCAAAATGTCGTTGCTGAGAAAGCATGATTTAATTTTTCTAGCCACAGCTTTAAAACATAATCAACAGCACGAAAAAAACTATTGATTTCCGCTTAAAAACTAATTTCGGGATTTTGAAGTAAGTTTAAAGAAGTATCATATAACTTGATTTTAGTTTTACTGGGATAAACGGCGTTTGATGAAAGTGTTTGAAAGTAATTCAGAATTTCCAATAAAATAACTTGTTTTCAATAATAAAACTTGTAATAAAGAGTAAATAATTGAAGTAATTTTTTTTTCTAAGGAATTTTCGAATTTTATTTCTGCTTCAATAATTTATTAATGATATATTGACAAGGATATATGTTTGTTATTTTTCGATTATTGTTTTTATTTTTCAATTACTACCATTAGTTCACACTCTTCCTACTTATATTTATATATCTTGTTCAAATTTTCAATTGTTAATAAAATACTTTTTATTCATCCGCTCAAGTTCAAATACTTTTTTTAAACTTGTAGTGGATGACACTTGATGTTAATACAGTTTTTACAAATATTAATTCATTAATTAAATTTAATTAAATTGCCACTTAATATTGTTATTCTGTCATATGTATACACATATTTATATTAATTGTAGTTATTAATTAAAAAGTAACTAAAATAAAATTTTTCTTTGTTGACTTAAGTAGGAATTGACTTCACAAATTATTTTTCATATTACTTGTTTTTTACTTTACACTCCCCTTCATTTCTGTATCTAAAACTATGTAGGTTAAAGCTGTGCATGTTAAAAGGGAGAGAGTGAGAAAAATAATTAAAAAAATGTAAAGGAAAATTGGATTTAATCTTAAGATAAATAAAATTTATGGTATAACCCTATATAACAAACACAAGCATAAGTGAAATGGAAGGTATAGACAGAGAGAATAAGCAATGACTATAAATATAATATGAAAATATGGTATACAAATATTATAACAGTGTTCAGTCTATGGAACATAAAATAACAAAATACTACAGTTAATAGTAAAGGAATGAGGGCAGAGAACTCAATTAATATTTCAGAAGTAATGGTTTTTTCTTATTCTTCATTGGCGAAACAGCCCCACAGTGGTCTGAGGCCGTCTGCCTACAGGCAGATTTCGAGACAGGAGATGTTTTTCTTTTTAAGAAATAAGGCTTACAGCCTTAAGCCCAACAGCAGCCATATTAGACTGGGACTTACGGTTTAAAGTGGATTCTGAACCACTACAAACATCCATGGAACCACTGAGACTGAAATGTATAATATATAGTTTATATATTAAGTATAATATATAATATCATCATCATCATGAGTGGTGCAACAGCCCCATGGTGGACCAAGGCCGTCTACCTATTGACAGATTTTGAGACAGGAGATGTTTTTCTTTTTACTGAGTAGAGTTGTCAGTCTTACATACAGCAGTCATATTAGACAGGGACCTACGGTTTAAAGTGGATTCCGAACCACTACAAACATCCATGGCACCGCTGGGACTCCAATCCGAAACCTGTGGCACCGAATGCCAGAGCGCTAGTCATTCGGCATCAGGCCTCGATGGTTTCTTGGGATGTTTAATTATTTATTTTCTTAAGTAACATTTATTAAACTGAGGATTTGACAACTAGTCCATGAGTTGTAAGCAATATTTCTGTGTCACTGATTGTCGAATTGTTTAGAGGGTATTTTTAGTTTCCATAGAAGATTTCTGTTATACTCGTATAATAAAATGTTTCTCCAATTCTCCGTGGGGTATTGAACATTTAAATTTAAATAATAAATAATAAAAAAACGATGTTTTTTGTTTAATTTTTATAACTGTTTTGTTTAATATCCTTCAATTCGTTTTTAGACACATTTAATATTTTGTTATGTTATTTATCTATTTATAATGTTATAATCTATTAATTAATTAATCTATATGTTATTCATCTATTTATAATGTTATTTATTTATTTTATCTATTTATTTTTGTTTCGTTAATATTCGTTTAAAGTGATAGTATTTACAATACTGTGTGTTCAAAAACGATGAGGAGTGTTTTTGACGACTCATAACGCCTCGTTCGAGAATAAACTTCATATATGGATATAATGTATTCTATAATATATGCTATAAATATGCTAATAAGAGAGCAGATAGTACAGGATTCATAGACACGTGCTATTGTGAGTTTAGAATAATGACGAATTGGAGTGACGTTTATAAAATCTTTAATTGAAATTGACAAACATTAAATTTGTCTTAACAGACATGAGAGAGTAAATATTTATTAGCAATGTTGTTTAATATCTATGATTTTATGCTTAATATATTTATGAAATAATTTGAAAGAAAGGATCAACTATTAATTTGCTTTTACGAGGGAATATTACTTGAGAAAAGAAAAATTTTAAAACACAATGTTTGCATAATGTTATTAGAAACCAACTATAAGAAGAGTTGGAAAATAAAATGTATATCAAGACTATTCAGCAATTTTATATCGGTTAAGGTGCCTAAGTAAAAAGCCAAGAATGAATTAGAGATAGTAATAATCATTTTCATGACGAGAGTGTTTTTTTTTTGTATAATTATCGTAGAGCTATTTCAAAAATGTTCTCATCTACAAGCATGAAAAGCATGGAGAATATAAATGTGTGCAATCGCACACCCAGGATTTGTATTAACTTAACAAAATAAAGCGCAGCTGTTTATTTAAGCTCATTAGGTCTTTACTAAAGCAAAATTAATAATAGCAAAGGTATCTAAAGTCGAAATATATATTAATTATTTTATTAATAATTTTACTTTGCACAAATTTGGTTCAAATATATAAAAAAAGAGAACATCAAAACTAAGAAGCATCTAACTAAGAAGTATTCTTATCAAACTAAGAACTAAACAAAAAAAAAAACTAACACAAAAAATAAAATTTAATTTCTAAAATGCAATAAATTACACTATAAATTAAAATTCTATCTTCATTTCTCTTTTGCCAATCATCGATTACATCGCTTATGTAAACTTCAATATTTTGTTGAATATTTAATAAAACTAAATCAGGAAAAACGCCGGCTCAATAAAAAAAAATTCAGTCGCTAAATATTGACGATAAAGAAAATAATATAAAATAAGAAAATACTAATTTATTGAAACACCGGGTCTAAGTGAAAAGTGACCATAAGGAATACGTGCACACATTTCACTTATGGGCTTGAAGGGCACTCAAACTCGCCAACCAATCTCCTGAGTGTACGTCTGAACATATGTGCAAAGGTTTTTAAATAATTAAGATAATTTAATAGTTAAATAATGAAAAAATCTCTTAAACTATTTTTGCTAACTCTAATAATAATTTCCATCTATCAGTGAGTATTCATATTGAATATTATTATATTGTTGAATATATAATTGTATTGTTGTAAAATTCATTTGCTAACGAGGTTCTTACCACAGAAGAAACATCCAATAAATTTATTTATTAAATTTTTTTGTGTAAACATTATGCTTGGTAAGATCTTTTAAAACCAATAAAGATCTTTGCAAAGATATATTAATTGTCAATACATTTTTGGAGAACCTGAAAAAATACAGGTGACAGTATAGGAATACTACATAATTACAAATGGGACTATTTTACAAAAACACCAAAAGTAAAGCTTTACTTTTTACCAAAAGCCTTTTCATGCCATAATGATTTTGGGATTGTTTGATCATGGTACTCACCTCATTTATCACATTCTTTCAAATAAATATAACAAAAAAAATTACAAGAAAGCGCAATTAATAAATATTTAGGAAAATACTTTCATTTACAACTTTGGGAAGAGGAGATATTTAAAATTTTTTTTTCTAAATTAAGGACTCAATATATATTTAGGAAGGGATTTTATAGTTAAGTACGTAAAGTTTTATAGTAATCTTGGAAAACTTAAGTCAAGACAAGTTAGGAATAAGGAATCAAATAATTTTAAAAGAAATTTCATTTTCTTTCAGGGATTAGAAAATTACAGAAATAAGTGAAGTTTCCCAGCAGCTGTAATTTTATGCTAGTTAAAAACTAAGTGTCCAATTCAATTATTATGAAATTACTTAAAATAGAGATATTTTTTTATTGTTGTCTTTTTATAATGTTTAACTTCGTATTTTCAAAAATGTTTTTGGAAGGAAATTAAAACTATTTGGTCGTACATTTTGCTGTTTTGTGTTATACAACCTTGTTTCTCATCTTTTCTTTATAACTGTTTTAAAATTACTTGTCAATAGCTAACTGGATATTTCTTCAATATATTATATCTATCTATCTATCTATATATATATATATATATATATATATATACAGTTTTTTAAATTGTAACCCTGGATCGCCTTGCTATATTAGCCAGATCTCTATAAACATTTAAAGTTTATATGCCATCTCCTTTTAATTACTATGACATTGATTCTGTGATTTTTAATTCATTTTTGATAAATATTGCCATTTCATTTAAAAAAGGAGCTTTTAAAGTTGCTTTTTAGTTAGCTATTATAAGAAGATATTAAAAATATTAAATGTGTATATTTGTTTTAAAAGGGAGTTATTTAAATAAAAGCTGTACCTTTTATAAATAATTTATAGTTTTATTAATGGAAAGATTTAAAGAATTTTTAAACTTCCTTTTTATATGTAGAAAGATAAGAGTTTTGCTTTTATTTTCTTGAATTATATTTTTCTAAAAAACAATTAATTTGAAATCCCAATTTTAATCTGTGAAAATAAACAAAGAATTTCTTATAATAGTAATAAAATAAAAATATCAAATTTACTCGCAATTCAAATATCCTTTTAGTAATAACACAAAGTACTACAACAATTGAAAATGTGAACTGAAATGTGAGCAACTCAATTTATCATACTTTTTAAACAAACATTTACTTTACGCAAGTGCTTAAAAAGATCATCATATTTTACCAGCTGTTAACATTTAAGTTTTTATTCCTTTTCTTTACATTATAAAAAGAAAACAATTTATATATATATAACTATCAAATAATGCATTGAACTAAAAAGCAATTTTCCCTAAAACTATTGAACTTTTTCAATTGTAAAGATGGTTTTCAAAATATCGCAATCAATGTATTGTCATCTTTTTTTGCTATCATAAAAATAACAATACAGAATGTTTTATTGCTTTTTCAAATCTTTCTTAAGATACAGGCACTTAGGTACAGAAAAACTTCATTTTAAGATTTTACGATCATATGCTTATTTTTGGTCTTTGACATTTTATGACACATAAATTATCATATGTTGTTTTAGCATTCTTGTATTATTCTATGTAGAATGTTTTTGTTTATGAAATTGTTAATAAAAAGAATCGAACGAAAATAAGTCTAAACTTTAGAACTATGTTCTTTAATATAAGTTAGATCATTTGACATTTAATAGTAGGAGAAGTTAAGAAATTATTTACTTTACACATATTTCTTTTACAATAAAACAAATAAAAAGCTATATTCTTTTAATATTGTATAATATCTCTCGAATCTGGAGTTGACAATATAATCGAGATGATATTTCGACCCTGACACAATATCCTTTTTTATTAAACAGACTCAAAAATAAGTTATGACATTATTTCATAATTCTTTGGAAAATTAAAAAATAAATAAATATGTAAAGCTATTTTTTTAGGATATTCTACTGACTCATTTGAATTTTAGTTAAGTCACATTAAGTTAATATTTTTTATGTTTTATATAACAGTGAGAGATGTTTTTTGACGCATATTATACAATTCATTTCTTCTTTTATATTCGGCGATCAATTCTTTAGAGTTTAGATGACAGGTAAACATTTTAGTAGGTATTTCACCTGTAGGCTAAAAAGAAACTTTTCACTTGTAGGCAATGTTACTCTTTTCTTATATAATCCAATGTCTACGAAATGTTAAAGTCATTATCATATAATTAAAAGAAGACGAATTCTATTTAATATATATATATATATATATACACTGAAGTGACAAAAGTCATGGACAGCAATATGCAAATTTTTCAGATGGCAGTAGCATCGCGTAGAACAGGTATAAATGCTGGTAGCATGCTTTTCGCAGAGCTTTCATTTCTGTTCAAGTTATTTATTAATGTGAAGAGGTTTTGACGTGATGATGACCGCACGACGGAAATTCAACAGACTTTGAACGCGGAATGTTAGTTGAGCTAGACGCATGGGTCATGCCATTTCGGAAATCGTTAGGAATTCAACATTCCCAGATCCACTGTGTCAAGAAAGTGCCGAGAGTATGAAATTTCAGGCATAACATCCCACCATGGACAGCGCAGTGGTCGACCGCGCTCAAAAATTTAACGACCGAGACCGGCGACGTCTGCAAAGAGTCGTAAATTCTAACAGACAAGCAACACTGCGTCAAATAATCGCAGAAATCAATGTGGGACGTACAAGGGACTTGTCTGTTAGAACTGTGCGGAGAAATTTGGCTTTCTTGGGCTATTTCAGCAGAAGACCGACTCGAGTGCCTTTACTGACAGAACGACATCGCTTGCAGCGACTCTCGTGGGCACGTGAG
>BPLQ01011656.1:0-13136 GCA_021605075.1 Caerostris darwini | reverse complement strand
TAGAGGAGATGTTGAACATTCTTTAAATGAGTTATTTACCTATAAAATTCAATTAAAAATCAGTGATTCAAGTTCAAAGTTTGATTCTTTTAATATCACGAAAATAACATTCTGCAATAACTACTAATAATGATCTAATATATAAATATTTAAATAATTTTGAATAATTCAAATTTCATTTAAATGGAAAATAAAAAAGATATTATTAATTAATGTGTCAATGATTTATGATGATTAGCTGCATTAGAAGAAAAAAAAAAAGAAAAAATGATTTATGATGAAGATCAGATATCTTGTAAAATTAATATCTACTAATTATGCTTTAAAATTTTTTTATAAAAATGCCATCATCATCATTAATCATTTATGAATACAGAAAAAGACATTATGATATAAGAAGATTTTAGGAAGAAAGAACAGAAAGATAAAAAAATAAGAATTTTTTCTTTTTCTTTTTTAACTATACAGCAAATTTTTAAAGTGCTTTAAAATTACTGTTTAAACATAATAAAAAAATTATACCACACAATTAAGTGTAAGTTTAATATAAATTATGGAAGGAAATAATATTTAATTTTTAAAAATATTTGTGCATTTATTAGATTATTTATGATAAAATAAATATAAATATTATGGTACTGAAGTTTATATTGATCTTGAAATTTATATTGAACTTGAAATTAAAGTTTATATTGACACAGACATTTTACAAATTCTACATCTAAATTTTAAATAAAGAATGAATTCAAATTATTTTGTGAGTATTCTATTTAATTCATGATACAAAACTTATTTCATATAAAAATGACTTTTCAGCAAAGTATTTAAAAGGAAGTTTTTAAAATAATTTTTTTCTATTTTGCAATACAGGGCGAGTCTGAATTGTTATGACAAACTTTTAAGGATTAAAGTGAATACAAGAATAAATAATTTTTATATATAATAAATGGGTGCAAGCAATACATTGACAAAATATGATACATAAGATACGAAATAACCTTATAAAAATGCTTAGTTTCAACATTTATGCTTCTCCATTGATTTTTCTTTTGTTTAAATTTTTCTTGCTTTAAAATTATATCTGTAAAAGACTTCTATATTCCACATTTAAATTAAATCAATATTTTGAATTTTGTTATATTTTATAATTTTTCGACATAATGTCACAAGTATAAAATTTACCCGAATAAATACATTTTCTAATATTAAAAATTATTATTCTCTTTTCTCTATTTTGAATAACGCAGCCATCTTCATGTGCAAAATCAACTAAAATTAAAAATCTCAAGTCATTCAATATATATTATACATTGACTATATGTAATCAATATATGATAACTATAAGTAACCAATATAGTATATACATATACTATATTGGATATCTGCCCGAAACTTGGACTTCCAACAAAGAGTATGCTAGCATCAATGTAAAGCATGCAGTATATTTTTTAAGAAAACAGTTTTTTTCTGAATAATAGAAACCCAGATAGAAATTCTTAAGACAAGGCTATAAAATAAGTTTGGAGGTCTGTATACCAAATCTTCAAATGAAAAAATTATGGTTTGACAAGTTATGAGAACATGACAGCCAATTAATGAATCTATTTTGAGCAAGCAACAAAAATTGAAAAATAGGCTGGTGCTCCATAATGCAACTATACTTCCATAATAGACTACACAGAATATATATATATATATACACAATATAGGATATATATACAGTCAATAAATAATATATATTGAATGATTTGAGATTTTTAATTTTAGTTGATTTTGCACATGAATATGGCTGCTTTATTCAAAATAGAAAAAAGAGAATAATAATTTTTATTATTAGAAAATGTGTTTATTCAGGTAAATCTTATACTTATGGCATTATGTTTAAAAAATATATTAATATGAAAGAATTCACATTTTGTTTTAATTTAATAAAGTGAGATATAAATCTTTCCCAATTATAATTTTAAAATATGTAAAGAAGATTTCTTTCTCAAGCAATAATATTTGTCAAGACAATAAAGCTAAAGTAATGGAAAATTTATAACTGAAGATTTAATTATGCTACTGAATGCCTATTTAATGAAATTAACGTTAGCTATAATTCAGTAGAGTTTATAAAAAAAAAAAACAAAGTTATTAAAAAAAAAGTTTTTTTAATTAATAAAAAACTCTGTTTTTCTTTTTTGCGATAAAACAACAATAGAAAAAAAAAATTGAAGTTGAAGGGAAATTTTTTGAAATAAATAACAGTAAACACACAAGTAAAATAAAATATAATGCTGCTTTCTTTGCTAATACGATAATTTTCTAATATGTTTATACTGAATTAATTACTTGTGTGCTATTAACTGTACAAAGCTTGAAAACTTTCTCTCTTTCTGCTTTTGTAAAACTATATGTTCGTAAAGCATTTTTATTTCGATGAATTAAAGGTAATAGTTTTGAAGATCTATTTCTAAGGCAACAAAGGCACTTTTGGGCAATCATTATTAAAAACTAACTCAAGAAAAATCATTCAAAAGTAAATAAACACAGAAAAGCACATTTCTAAATTTCACTGATTGTTTGATTGATTGTAGAGAAAATTAAAATAATTATTTGTTGACTTCACTTTACTTGATTTATTCGTGCTCTAGCAAATTATCCAATGACGCTCGTTAAGAATTAAAGACCAATTCGTTGAATACAAAATATAAAACTATATTAAAATAAAAGTGAGAAAATAAAACCCCTTTTGTTCACGAATGAAAAAAGCTTAGAACCTTCAAAGTGAAAAACTTCTAGATAACTCATGAAATAAAAAGACACTAATCGCTCTGTCTCAAAAATTACTAGAACCACTATTAAATGAAAAAAACATATAGCAAAAATTTGTTTTATCACTATTTAAACTAAATACAATTACTGCAATGATTACTGGGGGGCAGGGGGAGGTTAATCTGTGAATTTATAAGACCCCACTGAGTACAGTGATGAAATACCAATACAGTTTAGTTTATTAATAAGATTTTTCAGTTAGTAATCCAGGTTCAACTTGAAACTATTCAGTTATCTAAGTTCTTGGTAGATACCGAAGTATTAAATAGTTTTTTTTTTTTTTTTGAAGCGATTGCAATAAAACATATTAGTTACGTACATAGTTTTATTTTTTTGAATTTGATGCCATATTTTACTATACGATTTCTTGTCCAAAAAGTTTTTTTAAGTTTAAACAGTAAAATAGCAAATTTTCTATGTGATGAACAATTGTTTTTCTTATAGATTTATTCTTATATAAATTTTAAAAATTTAACAAATTTTCGAGATTCAAATTAATTAAATGTAATATCATTAAATAAATAAGGAAACGGTATTATTAAATATTGTATAATGAAATAATATCGTTATTTAATCATACGATAAGTAAATAATTACATTTAATTAATTTGAATCTCGAAAATTTATTAAATTTTTACTGTCTGCTGTCAGCTCCTGTGTTGTGGTAGCCAAATAATTGGTAAGATTCAGCCATATGTCTTATAATTTTAGATTTGAAACACAGATTTTGTGATGTTATAATTGTTTTTTTAAGCTATGAAAACTTACAAATTATACCACAGAAAAGTTAAAAAGGAATACTGGATTGACTGAGATCGGCAATACATAGGAGCTGACAGTAGACATTCAAGATATTATTTAGATATTGCAATTTTTTAATAAACAGCGAACTAGATTATTCCTTGTATTTGGTGCAGTTTATGTTTTATTTTATGGATTACAAATACAAAAATCAGAGATAAAGCGCCATCATTATCAGAGAAATTCGAGGTTTTAGTCTATTAATCTAACTTTGTTTCTGTTTTTTAAGATTTTAAATGTGCAATACAAAAAAAAAAAAAAAAATATATATATAATATATATATATATATATATATATATTGTAAACGCACATTATACTCTGGAGAATTTTTTTTTATGGCCAGAAGTTGACAGCCGAATTACTGGCAACGAATTTGTTTACTAGTAATTCAACAAATGTGGAACAGATTCAACATTATATACGATGTACCAATGAGAATTTTCTACATTACATTCACTTTTGTAGGTGTCATCCTAATTAAGAAGGCATTAAATAGAAATTTGCCCTCCAGAATTGAATAAACTTTAAAAAAAATCCTGAAATGGAAAGAAAGTATACGATAACATTATTTGATTAAGAATTTAAATTATATCTAGAGTTTTCTTAAAATTCAGATTGTTCTTAGATGCAGAAAGTAAATGCTGTGTATATTTCCGAATGTAAGCCGATTTGCAAATATCTTGAGAATATGTTTTTTTTTCAAAAACTTATCCAAAGTTCAAAATTCGTACTTAAGCTGAAATGATGGGGAAAAATCCTTTAACGTTCGAATATGTATGTCACCATGAGGGCGAAAGTATTTTCATGTAAATAAAACACGATGGAATGCTTTCCAATCAAATCGATGTACAGTAAAACTGTAGATGCCAGCAACGATAGTTATAATTCTAGTAACCCTAATATTTTCGAAGATACAAAAACAAATTTTCCTAAAATGAATCTTATTTTATTTGAAATCACTTTTTCCCATAAGCTTAAGAAATAAAAAAGGTGTTATATTTAACGATATTTGGTGATTTATCACTTACTCCTGTTTAACAAAAAAGTACCCACATTTTTTTGCAAGATTAGCTGATCCATATTTAAGATGATCTCGTTGATTTTCGTAATTTAGCTTTAGAAAAAGTTCTTAAAAATTCTCAGCCTGTACACGATTTAGTAAAAACATACGTAAAAAGTTTAAATGAATGAAATTTAGGCAAATCATTTGTATAGATAAAGAATTTATTTGATTGAAATGTAAAAGTTACAGGATAAATTAAATATGAGAAGAGTTTGGGAAAATATGGTTAATTAGTAAACTGTGTAGTTTCCACAATTTTGAATACCACCTGCAAGCGTATATGTATTGTGTCGGTGTCGTATGTCCTTTTGTGGAGTTCCTTACCTGTTTCCCTTGGTCAGTCAAATTAACAGTGGTCCGTCAGGGTTAGAGAGGAAGCTGGATTTGTGCTCCAATAACTTTCTATTTGTGCTGGATGAGAGAAAGATCTGGCCAAGACAACTTGTCGATAATCTATACAGCATGTTGGAAGACAGCAGTGTTATGGAGGCGGTGTTTTGGACAGCAGCGTTATCCTTTCGATAACATCAACCTGGAACAATGATCAAAAAGGGCAGCTGTATCAAATCAATCTATAAATTTTTTTGCCATAGTCGATAGGATAATGAGAGTACTCCTGCTGTCAAAAGAAATTTTTCCCCAGACCACTTTAGATACAGTGTATCTACGAAGCAACCAGATTGGCGAACCGTTCACATGGTTTCCTTCAATGTTTCACATGGTTCTAATTCTTCACATGGTTTCTAATCAACATACAGCTATCATTTGCACCAAAACAGAAACTGTTTTTATCTGAGAAAGCAACAGATCTTTACCCCATCCTCCAATGAGCTCTAACTTTAGACCACTGAAATTGAAGACTACGATAATTTGGAGTTGGTGGCATGGACGCTACAGGGAGTTTGGTTTCGAGCTTTACTTCAAGTAATCGATTTATTATCATTCTTTGTGTCTCTCTTGTGCCAAAAAAAGCTTGAATTTCAGCTGCAGATGAAGTAGGAAGCTCTGCAGAGCATCGTACTTTACACTTCATACGTACTTTATGCGGCGAATATGTCTGCTGTCCCTTTTAGTAATGGCCTGTGTACAACCGGTCTCCGGTCTTCTTTAAATCTCCCTTCCTTCTTTTTACTTTCCCGTGAACACTTCTGTCAACAATCATGTACAGTAGATACATCCCTGTCACGTCTGTAGCGACACCTATTGATGTAAAATGGAATACAAATTGAACGACTTCTACTTTCACTGTTAAAAAAGGGAATTTTCCCGCTAGAATAAAAATAGAACGTAGTAAGCGTTCGAAGTAGAATAAACATGTCGTAATTGTTAAAATTGATTATCGTGTTTTATTTTGCCGTCTGGATTTTAAAACACTACGCAACCTTTACAATACCGCCACATACTTGGTGACCCGTGAATTGTTTGCAAACAGTGAATTATTTACAAAATGACTGAATCTAATGAATCGGCGAAAAAAGATGAAGTAGCGCGGGTAAGTGTCAAAATACCTCCTTTTTGGGCAGAAAAACCAGAAATATGGTTCTTTCAAGTTGAAGCACAGTTTTCAATTTGTGGAATAACAGCCGAGGATACAAAATTCAACTACTTAGTTTCACAATTAGAACCGAAATTTGTTGAAAGTTTGTGGGACATTATAAGTGATGATAATAGAACAAAATATACCGCTGCAAAAGAACGTTTGCTGAATACTTTTAAAGAAAGCGAAAATAAGCGTCTTCAGAGACTACTGACAGGGCTTGATTTGGGAGATCTTAAACCCAGTCAACTTTTACAAAAAATGAGAAACCTGGCTACTGATGGAATAACAGATAAGGTGCTAACAACATTATTTCTACAAAAAATGCCTGACTCCGTGCGGAATATTTTACTAGTTAGTGATGAAGGAATTGAAAAACTGGCATTAATGGCGGATCGTATTCTTGAAATGCAACCAAAACAAGAACTTTACCGCGTAAGCAATAATGTTTCACCAGGATCAGATGCCATGACTGAGTTACAACAACAAATTGCATCTTTGGATAATAAACTTGAAAAACTGAGTGTCACAAGGAACTCTCGTTCCCAAACAACAAATAGCGGTCGATACTCTTCTTCTCATCGAAGTACGTCTCGGAATCGCTATTATAATCCTTCTGGCAAATACTGTTATTACCATTTTCGTTTTCGAGAAAAATGTTTTCCTGATAAATGCAAAGCTCCATGTGCATGGAAAAACAATCCTTCGGAAAACCAGAATCAGCAACAGAATTAACGGCAGACTCTGCTGCTGACAATACAACAAATTGCCGTCAATACCGTCTATTTGTCAACGACAAAAAAACGGGTTTACACTTTTTGGTTGATAGTGGAGCGGACGTAAGTCTTATTCCTTCTACTTCTAAACACAAATTTATTAGTGACTATAAATTATATGCTGCAAACAATACTGCAATCGATACTTTTGGTACAGAAATTTTAAATCTTGATCTAGGTTTACGCCGAGAATTTCAATTCCCATTTATTGTGGCCAAAATTAGTAAACCTATACTAGGTGCAGATTTTTTAAATAAGTTCAATTTATTAATTGATATAAAGCATAAAAGATTGATTGATGGTGTAACTAACCTTGCAGTTTATGGTGACATTGCACCCATCTCTATTAATGAAAGTGTAAATACAACGAGCAGCTTATGTAAATATTCTGATTTATTTTCTATGTATCCCAATATAACAAAACCAAATTTTCTTGTTTCAAATGTTAAACATAATGTAAAACATCATATTATAACTAAAGGACAACCAATAAATTGTAAAGCAAGACAATTAGATCCAAAACGGTTGGAAATAGCTAAAAGAGAATTTAAATGTATGCTAGACAATAACATCATTAGTCCATCTAGCTCAGAATGGGCCAGTCCATTACATATAGTAACAAAGAAAGATGGTTCTTTTCGTCCGTGTGGTGATTATAGAAGATTGAATTATTTAACTATACCTGATCGATATAACATACCTCGAATCCAGGATTTTCAACATATTTTAACTAATAAAACTATATTTTCTAAAATTGACATTACTAAAGCATATTATCACATTCCTGTAGCAGATGAAGATAAGGCAAAAACTGCAATCATCACACCTTTTGGACTTTATCAATTCAATGTGATGAGTTTTGGTCTCAAAAATGCCCCTGCAACATTTCAAAGGTTTATAAATGAAGTTCTTTATGGTCTAGACTTTGTGTTTCCATACTTAGATGATGTGTTGATCGCCTCTTCTTGCGAGGAAGAACATCGTTCACATCTTAAAATAATTTTCCAGCGTTTAGATAAATATGGTCTACGGATTAATATTAGCAAATCAGTTTTGGGAGTACCTGTAATAGATTTTTTAGGCTATCAAATATCTGCGGAAGGTTCACTACCTCAACCTCAAAAGATCAAAGCTATCATAGAATATCCATTACCAGAAACTATGCACGAATTACGTTCCTTCTTAGGAATGATCAATTTTTATCGTAATTATATAAATAATGCCGCAAAAACTCAAGCCCCTCTACATGAACTTTTGAAAGGATCTACAAAAAAAGATCGACGCAAAATACCATGGACCGATGAAACTAGACAAAGCTTTGAAAAATGCAAACAAGATGTTGCACAAATAGCGTTAATGTCATATCCCAACTCGGATTACCCTCTGGCACTTCTCACAGATGCATCTGATTGGGCTATTGGATCAGTTATTCAACAAAAAGAACAAAATGGATGGAAGCCAATTGCATTTTATTCTAAAAAACTTAATGATGCTCAGAAAAATTACAGTGTCTACGACCGTGAACTTTTGGGTATATATTTATCCATTAAACATTTTAAGCATTTACTTGAAGGTCGAGATTTCGATATTTATACGGATCATAAGCCGTTAATATTTGCTTTTAAGCAAAACAATGATAAAGCCTCCCCCAGACAACTCAGACATCTACAATATATCTCACAATTCTCTACTAACCTATACCATATCAGTGGTCGAAACAATGTAGTAGCAGACAGACTGTCTAGAATTGAGAACATCGATTCACCTATTGTCGATTATGACTTAATAGCTGATGCACAAATTAATGATGATGAACTGCAACAATTGAAATTACATTCCAAATCATTACATTTCAAAGAACACCAATTGCCATCAGGAAAGCTCTTGTATTGTGATACCTCTACTTCCAGTATCAGACCATTCATACCAAAAAATTTTCGAATGACAATATTTAATACAATTCACAGTTTAGCTCATTCTGGAATTCGAACTACTGTAAAAGAAATAACTAAAAGATTCATTTGGCCAAATATGAAAAAAGATGTTAAACAGTGGACTCAAACTTGCATCAACTGTCAGAAAAATAAAATAACTAAGCACACAAAATCAGAATATTCACAATTTCAAGCACCAGATGAGAGATTTAGTGTCGTTCATATAGATTTAATTGGACCTTATTCACCTTCCAATGGATACACATACTGCTTGACGTGTATTGATCGGTTTACCTCTTGGATGGAAGTGGTACCGTTATCAAATATCACTGCAGAAAGTATAGCAAAAGCTTTTTATGAGCATTGGATTACCCGATTTGGTGTACCTACTTGTGTTATTACTGACAGAGGCACTCAATTTATTTCAGAACTATTTCGAAGTTTAGCTGCGCTATGTGGTGTTAAAGTAAACCATACGTCTTCTTACCATCCTCAAAGTAATGGAAAAGTTGAACGTCTTCACCGTACCTTGAAAACAGCTATTAGATGTCATAACAACGTTCGTTGGACGGACACATTACCAACGGTTCTTATGGGTTTGCGAGGTGCTCTACATGAGGACTCTAAGTATACAATAGCTGAAATGGTTTATGGAAAAACTATTAAACTACCAGGCGAATTCTTTGAAGAATCCAGATTGCCAATATCTGATGATAATTTCGTAAGTAATCTCAGAAAACAGATGGCTGACTTAAAACCATACCAATCCAAAAACAAATGTAAACAAAAGATATTCATTCCAAAAGATTTGTACACATGCTCACATGTATTTCTGCGAATTGACAGAGTTAAAAACCTTTAGAACCCCCATATGAAGGACCCTATTTGGTATTGCAAAGATCCACGAAAAACTTTCTTCTATCAATTAAAAATAAACAAGTTAATATTTCAGTGGATAGATTAAAACCGGCATATGTGTTACAACCTAATGAACTTCTGAATCCAACATCATCAAATGATCATACATCTGTGCTGAGTGAACAAACATTTATACCAAGTCAGCAAGTTGTACAACCAAATACAACAACACGTTGTGGAAGACAAGTAAAACTTCCTGTTCGTTTCAATGACATTATTGACTTTTCTTCAAACTTATAATTCATCCATTCCATTTTAAAAATTAACTTGATTTATGTATGTAAATGTTTATATGTAATTGTATTTGTAATTATTTTGTGCAATTTAAATTTGTATCAATGTGTATTTGTTCGCTATTATTTGTATTGATATATTAATTCGTCTACCATTTTCAAAGTAACGTAACTTTGTTACTGGTAGGGGAGTGATGTAGCGACACCTATTGATGTAAAATGGAATACAAATTGAACGACTTCTACTTTCACTGTTAAAAAGGGAATTTTCCCGCTAGAATAAAAATAGAACGTAGTAAGCGTTCGAAGTAGAATAAACATGTCGTAATTGTGAAAATTGATTATCGTGTTTTATTTTGCCGTTTGGATTTTAAAACACTACGCAACCTTTACAATACCGCCACACGTCTTTCTGTAATCGTACGAAAAGAAAACCCGCCTTCTCATAGCAGGAACATTATTGCTTGACTGATCAAGTGTAGCAGAAATGGAACTCTATTCCATAAAATGACACGCCGGCACCTGTACGTCAAAACGCATGCGCGTTTGCATCTTACATTTAAAATCGGGGAGACTACTTATAAATGCATCATCACTTGACATTCGAAATGGCTCTCTTCCGCCTTTAACGTGTGTCTTTGAAACTTTAATCAAATAAATATGTTACCTAGACAATGCTTTGCATAAATTTCCTTCTTCTAAGTCAATTTCTTCTGGGTGTTAGGATTTAATTTTCCAGCTGCGTAATTTGCTTAAATTTTAAGCGTATATCAAGGTTTTTCCCCCTTCTAATGCAGCTGGCAAATAGACCGTGAACTTCGCCATAAGGGCTGCATCGATGTTACTCACTTTGTATTACCCAGGGAGCGCGTGTAACTTGATGGTAAGCCACGGACGAGGAGTAACAATGCCCCCACAACGCTCTACGATCCTATTAGGACCGGAACCTACGGTTTAAAGGGGATTCCGAACCACTACAAATACCAAAGCCGGGATTTGAACCCGATACCTGTGATACCGAACGCCAGAGCTCTAGCCATTCGGCCATCAAGGCAAATAGAAAAAACTTGAATTTTTGAGTATATGTTGAATTGTCAAAACAACAGATACACTTGCATGTTATTTCTACGGAAAATATTACAACTACGCCTCCTAAATTATATTAATTGATAGTTTATAGGAAATTATCATTTTTCATACTTAAAAAACTAACTGCATTTGTAAAATAATACACATGGTTTGAAATATATACTTGATATTGAGTAGAAAAAAGCTTTAATATTGAGTAGAAAATTAAAGCTTAGGATGTTTGTACTTTTTACTAACAAATCAAATGATTTTTAATGATAGAATGATATCTATTTTCCCAAGTACAAATCATCTTTTATGAATATTATCTTTAGTTTAAGAACTTTATTTTAAGAGTTTAAGAAATAGTTATATTATTTAAATAAATATTAAAAAATTCAAGGTACACTCTTTTGATTATTATCTTCATTATTATTATTTTGCTACAAGAAATGCCAATAAACAACGGACGCCTTCCAACTTATGCAATTATTTTTCACATTATCATTTTTCCATTATAAGTGACATTAATTTCTTCAGTGCCTTTTCCACAAATTACGCCATTCTTCTGAAGAATAACATGTTAAGGTATTTGATAATTTGGCTATGCAATGAAAAACTAATTCATTTCATTAGAAAAAATTAACAAAATGCAAAAAAATATGAAAAAAAATAAATTAATAGTTTAAAAAAACTAAAAAATACGCTTTTAGAGTTAATCTATCTAAAAAGTAAAAAATAATTGTTAACATAAGAATAAAATGACTGACGAGAAAATGAATGTCACTGTTCTAAAAGCGTGGGGTGCTTGTATGACATTTTAAAATTAACTCTGCATTTCTGAGTGAAACTAGTGAAAAATTATAACCATTGATATTGAGCACCCCACGCTTTTAGAACAGTGACATTCATTTTCTCGTCAGTCATTTTATTCTTATGTTAACAATTATTTTTTACTTTTTAGATAGATTAACTCTAAAAGCGTATTTTTTAGTTTTTTTAAACTATTAATTTATTTTTACTTTTTAGTCTGATTAACTCTAAAAGCGTGTTTTTTTTTTTTTTTTAAACTATAATTTATTTTTTATGAAAATTATATATGTATAAGGCATGAATTATATAGGCATGAAAATTATATATTTACAAGAATAAAATAAGAAAAAGTAAAATTAAGGAATAAAAATTTAAAAGTTTATGAGAAATACAAAAGATAAATACAATGCAAATAAAAATTAATGAAAAAATACTAAAAAGCTAAGTACAATACAATTAATATAAGCAAAAAAAAAAAAGAATAATATAAAAAGTTGGAATATACTACAAAGTAGAGTAATTGCTGCTAGAAAGGATGACTAAAGTCTAGGTCTGGTGCAAATTATGCAGAGACGGTACCTTGGCCGATTATCCGCTAAGTTTATATACTTTTGCCCACCGAAATTTTCGGCCAATAGGAAGAGCGCAATTCGACATGATCGCACTCCTATGCCTTTGAGATCCGCCTCTTTTTAGCCACGGAAATTTTCGGCCAATAGGAAGAGCGCAATTCGATCGCGGATATTACTGAATTTCTACCCGGGGTGAAAGAAAGCTGGGCAACGGGCGTACCGGTTATGATGTTCCTTGGTGGTTTTAAGAATCACAAAACCTCCACATCTTAAATTAATTGAAACATTAGCATAAATTGTAGTTTCTTAAATTAATGAATAGAAGTAATTAAAAATAAATAAATGAATTTAAAATTTAGAAAAACATCTGCTTGAGAACAATTAAAGCATGAGACCAAAAAAAGCTAAAGCTATCGGTACAATTAAGAGTTCGTTGACGATGCCCAAAAATAAAAAGGTTAAAGTTAAAAAAAATGAGAATTTTAAGATAAAAGTAAAATAAAACAAAAGGAATTAAGATTAAACAAAATAATTATACAAAATAAGTAGGGTTTGATCAGTTGACTGACTCGCCAGTAGATGGCGCCATCAGTCCCAACATCG
>BPLQ01011655.1:0-18928 GCA_021605075.1 Caerostris darwini | reverse complement strand
GAACGATATGGGTTTCATTTTTTGAAGAAAATGTTACGAAGAATCAATGCAGTGCGAGTTGGCGCATTCAGTGTTTTCCGTACTACCAGATTTGGTGCGTTTGAGGCCCAAAATGGAATCTGAGAGATCCTTTTGAAATTCCAACATCCTCAGCAACGTATCTAATTGAAACGACCGTTTGCAACACCAAATATTAAATTTTTTTGGACGTGAGCTTGTCGGTTGAGGTTTATGGTCGACCAGATGGTTCTTCGTCTCAACGCATTCTCTGTCTTCCTTGAACTGTTTATACCACTTCTAAACATTTCTTTCCGATATAAATGTGCTCACCGAATGCCTTCAGCAGCATTCTACACTTTTCCGCAGACAAAAATTTAATGCAAGTTCTTTCAATTAATTCAGACATTTCAAAAATCGCCGGCTTTAGCTTCACAAGGCCAAGCGTAATCAAACACTAATGAATATTTTGACGTGAAATTTCGCACAGATGTCAAAACTGAAATTCCATAAACCTGGAATTTTAAATTGAAAATTGGTCTTACTTTCGGGACACAGTAATAATTAAAAATTTTAACTCTAATTAATATATCTTAAATAATAACAGTTAATAATAATTAAAGCTTAATTAATTAAATTAAATAATAATTTATATTGTACATCAAAATATTTGAGATGTATTTAACTAAACATAAATGAAAATTTCATCCATTGGTTATAATCTATTTAATCAAAACCTACATGAAAAACATAAGATTTTCTCTAAATAGTTGCAAAAGCAATCTTTTGAAAATTTAACTTAATTTAAAGTAAAATTTGAAATTTTTACGTGTAATATAAAACATTTCTATGAAATTTTGCATGCACAATATTTACAAAATAATTTTAATTTATATAAGTATAATTTTTGTAGATATTTATTTATTTCTCCTAATTATCATACTTATATTATTATTTATTTATAATCATCGTTTGCTGTAATTAGAAAATAAATTGATGCAAAATTAATTAAGAGATTTGAATTACAATAATAATTAATTATGTATTATTTCTTTCAATGATTTAATATTGTTTTCTCATTAAATGTATTCATTTAAATAAATAATATTGAATGAAAATAAATTTTTGTATATTTTTGAATAACTTATGAAAATTATATAATTCATTTTAAATTTATAATTGCTAAATATTTTCTTTATTTTCAAGTCTTTAATAAGTCAGCTGAAGTAAAAGGTAAGATATTTTTGTCACGATTTATAAATTTCGTTAATAATTTTTATTTAAATATAACCTCTAAATTGATAATAAATCTTGTAATAATTTAAACTTTGTAGCACTAATTATTATATTCAAAATCACAAAAAAACAGTATTACAAAAATATTTACCCTTGCATGAAAATCACAATATTTGAGATATATTTTTTTAAATTCAATCAAAAGTCACTTGTAAAATAAAATTTTTCTCTATATAGTTACGTTAAATTTTTTGTACTTGTTAACCTACTTTACATTTAATTTTGAAAGTTTCATGTTTGCATAAGTATTTTTATGATACTGAACATACCCAATAATTACAAAATACAGTTATTTACATAAATACAACTTTGGCGGAGAAAAATTTATTTTTCTTTATAAATAAGAAAAATAAATTTTAAAAATTTTATAATTTTTTTTAAAAATTAAAAACATTTTTTTTTAAAAACTATATGAAAAATTTATAAATAAAACTATATATATATATATTTTTTTAAACTTAAAATTTTATAAAACTGTAATTTTTTAATAAATTATTAAATAAATAATTTATATATTTTTATAAAAACTTTTATACAGCTATAATTTTTATAAAACTATAATTCTTTAATAAATTCTTAAATAAATAATTTATATATTTTTATAAAAACTTTTATACAACTATAATTTTTATAAAACTATACTTCTATATAAAATTAGATGCATAAGAATTTAAATTCAATAATAATTAAGCATGTTTATATTCATCAAGCGAATGAATATTGTTATCGCATAGAACTTACTATATATACAGGGGATTATCAAAATAATGGAAATAACTGTGAATAAAATTGACATTTTTGAATGCTCTTCGTAAGCATTAAAATATAATAATAGTTACCATTTTTTTAAATGGAAATGTATATATTCTGGTAGTATGTGGTAGATATATTGAATTCTGTAAGTCTTGGATTTATTTCAAACACGTCAAATGTCGGAACTTTCAGATTTTCAGAGGCCAAATTGTAGGAGTCCGTCTAGCGGGAGCAAGTGCAACCGACACATCCCCACCTTTAGGAGTTTCTAGAGGTACAGTGTCTGAAGTCATGACAGCATACACACAGCGTAGCAAGATAAGCTCGGCAAAGCAAAAAAAAAAAATGGCTGAAAAGAGAAGCTCAGTGAAAGAGATCGACGGGTATTGAAGTGTATTGTTATGTCTCGAAAGCTAACAACTGCAGCCAAAGTGACCGCAGAGCTCAATCAGCATCTGGATTCTCCAGTGTCAATCATTGCAGTTAGAAGCCACCTACATAAACAACACATTTACGCCAGAGCAGCAATTCCCAAGCCACTTGTAACAGATGTTAATGTTAAACGTTGTCACAGTTGCAGTCTTTATAGTGGTGCCACACTCACGAAACCTGGTCGAATGATATAAAGGATATATATATATATATATATCGGATGAAAGGAATATGGTCTGACGAATCTTCTTTCACACATTTCCCTACAACAGGACGGGTGTACGTTTAGAGGACACCTGCAAAAGCGTATGATAGTGATTGTCTCCTTCCTACTGTCAATCCTGGAGGTGGAATATGTCATGATATGGGAAGCCGTGTCGTGGTTTTCTGCTGGACCAATCGTAACCCTGAAAGGAAGGATCACTAGGGAGAAGTATAGAGAAATTTGAGCTGACCAGGTCCATCCTATAATGAAAACATTGTTTCCTGCAGGAGATGGAATTTTCCAAGATGTTAATGCACCCATCCATGCGGCGGGACTTGTTCAATCATGGTGTGATGAACACGAGGGCAAAGTTAAACATCTACCTTCGCTCGCATAGTCACCCGACATCAATGTCGTTGAATCGTTATGGTCTATTTTAGAGCATTCAATACTGAATAGATATTCTCCACCGGCATCTCTCCCAGAACTTTCACAATATCTCCATGAAGAATGGTACAATATTCCTCTAAACACTATTCAGCACTTGTATGAATCGATTCATAGGCCAATCCAAGCTGTATTACATGCCAAAGTCAGTTCTACATCATATTAATAAAGAATTCTTTATAAATCTATGGTGTTTTCATTATTTTGATAAGCCCCTGTATATATAAATATTATATATTTATATATAAATGTATTTATTTAAATAAATAGCTATTACTGAATGAATATAATTTTTGATACATTATTAAGTATTCTGTGTGAAAAATTAAATCACTTAAAATATATAAATACTAAATGTTTTTTTTTTTTTTATTTAGAAGGTCCTCAAAGTTTATCTGGACAGCTAAGTAAGAATTTGATAACATAATTTTGAAATTTTAATATTAATTTTTATTGATGTACAACTTCGAAATTTGTAAAAAAAAATTGTAATAATTTAAAATTGTTTATTGAAATATCCGAAATTACAAGAGAACATTGTTACGTACAAATTACTTTTACCTCAAAATTGAAGTATTTGAGAAGTATTTTAATTTGAAGTACGTTTACTAAATTATGCTTCAGTTACTAAAAGTTTTATCATTGGTTTCCTGAAATAAATAAAAATTTCATTAAATACTTACATAAGGAATTTTATGTTAACTTACTTTATACTAAAATTTAAATTTTTAAATTTGAGATAAGATATTTATATGGACACTAATTAGAAAATATATTTAATTTATATAAATATAATTTTTATAAATTTTTATTTATTTCACCTAATTACGATACTGTTTGATATAATAGGAAAAAAATTCTTGTAAAATTTATTGTGAAAGATTTGAAATTCAATAATAATTACATAGTTTTAATTAATTTATTGATATAATATTTTTTATTAATATTATTCAATTAAATAATTGATATTGAATGAAAATAAATTTTAGTATATTATTAAATAATTTATGAAAATACATAATTTACACTAAAATTATACTTATTAAAAATTTTCTTTATTTTTAAGCCGCTGAAAGTGCATTAAAAAGTCTAGGTAAGCTATTTAGGTCAAAATATTTAAAATATATTATTAACTTTTATATAAATATTACCTATAAATTTGTAACAAATCTTCTAATAGTTTGAAGTGTTTAGCTCCAATTAACATATCCAAAATCACAAGAAATTTTTATTACAAAGAAATTTATATTTTACATCATATTATTTGAGATGCACTTTAATTAGAAGTAACTTCGAAAATTTCATTCATTGGTTATTTAAAATGTAATCAAAAGTTACCTGAAAACTATAAATTACATAATAATCTTTTTTTAAAATTAACTTAATCTATAAGAAAATTTGATTTATTTGGGAGTAACGAAAAATATATCTAAGATATTTAACAATGGACCATAATAACAAAATACTTTTAATTTTCATAAATATAATTTTGTCGATGTTAATTTATTTTTCTTAATTACATGTTTTTTGTTATAATTGAACTTCCTTTAAAATTAATTGTATATTAAGATCGGATATACAATCATATTTACATAGTTTTAATTCATTTAATTACTTAATATTCTTTCTTCATTCAATGTTTTCATTTAAATAATTAACCTTGAAGGAAATTAATTCTTAGTTTATTATTAAATATTTTATCAAAAATATTTAATTCCCTTTTACAAAACATAATTGCTAAACGTTTTCTTCTATTGCTAGACTTTACAACGTCATCGACTGGTAAGAAATTTATGGCATAAATTTTAACTTGTAATAATATTTTTTATTTATATGTAATCTCAAATTCGAAAAACATATTGTAATGATATAAATTTGTGTAAGGTAAATGCTATCTGAGATATTCTATCTGGACTTTGATTACACAATATTTCACTTTATAATTTGTTGATATTAATTTATTTCTCATAATTATCTAGAGAATTTTTTTATTTTTTTTTATTTCTTATAATTACCTATATGTTAGAATAGGAAAATAAATTCTTGTAAAATGTATAACTTAATAAAGATGCAATAATATTTAATTATATTTTAATTCATAAATGATTGAACATTATGATACATTGATTATATATATATATATATATATATAATTTATAAATGATTGAATATCCTTACACGTAATTATTTTAATACGCTCTCTCTCTCTCTCTCACACACACACACACACACACACACACACACACACACACACACACACACATATACACACACACACATATATATATATATATATATATATATCCTAATTTCAATGCTGTTTACTTCTAATTGTAAAGTTTTCGTCCGTTATGTAAAATTTGTCATAGATTATTCATTTGTTTCAAATTAACTATAAATAAAATCAATAAAAATTTTTTTTATTTGTAATCAATTTCATAAAGATTATTTTTTATCAAGTTAAAATAAGATATTTTTGCTGACATCACCTAAATTCTAGTATTTTAACTAATTCCTCAAAAATTAATTAGAAACATGTAGTTGTAATAAATTTTTAAAGATTGACATGAAAAAACTATTTAACAAATAGTGTTTAACAACAATTTTAATCTATATTATAAGATAAATTTAATATATTAAATATAATTTATGAATATATACTAAATAAATTTGTACTTAAAATAATATTTTTATAGAACAATTAATAAAGTTTAATTCTAAGTTATAATAAAATTTTTATAAAGAATTATTAAGTTTCAAAATTAGGTTTTAGAGAAAATAAACCGTGATATTTATTTTATCTTAAATAATCTTATTGTTGTGCATAATTATGAAAGAAAATCTTTATTTAAATATCAGTATCCCCCGTTTTAATAATAAATCATCGTAAATATTAATACCACTTTGGATAGTTAATTTTAGATCAAACTTTATGTCGTAAAAAACTAGAATAACTCAAAAAAATCTTTTAAAACAACTTTTGAAACATGAAATTTGTGATAAAATCTGCGAAACCTATTTCAAATTTGTGTTTAAAAAAATTTTGAATGAAATATTTTATATTCATACAGATCCATTAAAGATAACATTGAATTATACAACCGATACTCACGATTTACTGTTTAATTAAAAATTTATATATTATGCTTTAAAAAATAAAATACCTTTTTATAAATTGATAATGTGCTTTGTATTTTTACTTTGGCATGCATTTGTTAATATTTGAAAAACAAATCGAATAAATTAATATAATTATTTATAATTTTGTAAATTTAAAAATAATTATTAGTTTAAATGTCCAAATCTTTGAATTAATTATAAAATTCACGTAATGGTATTTATTTTTAGGTGCTAAGAAGAGGCATGGTAAGTTTTCTTTTTTGTCTAGTTATAAGTATATTTCTTAAATAGTAATTTGCAAATATATAATAAAATAATGCAAATTTACTTACTATGAGTGAAGATTTATTTTTATTCAATAAAAAAAAATTTCAACGAGATACTGTTTTTTTTTTTTCTTCTAATGCAGCTGGCAAACAGACCGTGGTCTTTCGCCATAACGGCTGCACCGATGTTACTCACTTTGCATTACCCAGTGGGAGCGTGTAACTTGATGGTAAGCCACGGACGCGGAGTAACAATGGGGGACCTACGGCTTAAAGTGGATTCCGAACCACTACAAACACCCATGGGCATGCTGGGATTTGAACCCGATACCCGTGGTACCGAACGCCAGAGCGCTAGCCATTCGGCCATCAGGCCCCTTAAGATATCATCACGCACATTATCACGAGATACTGTTCAAATGATATTTTAACTACATTCGGCCCCTGTGTCTTTCCACTGTCACCTTCACGCTTTAATTTAAAATGAAGAAGTTGGTCCCGGTGTTTCAGGAAATGAATTTTAAATTATGATTCTATTAGATGAGTATTCCTCATAGTAGATTTTTCCGTAAGCGCAACTTATAGAAATATTTATTACTACAAAAATCAACGAAGAAGTTAGTTTGCGTTTGATTTTGGTGTTGTCGGATTCTCCTGCGATCGTGAAAGCATGCTGATATAGTTTTTGCGTTTCAGAATGGTTTAAGTTTTTGAGAATATTAGCACTGTTTTTTTTTTTTGTAGGGTTATTTGTTGTAACATATGGCTTTATATGAAATCAATCCGATACAATAAGGATCACACACGAAGAAAGAACAAGCGGAATAATGCAAACACAGCAATCGACAATAAGTCGGTCTCACACATCAGAAAAAATCAATAAAGGTGTAGGCACTTTATTTTAGTCCATGAGGCCCCTAGCCTCCCAATACAATTGCAAGACTCCTCCTTGGTTCGAACCTCTCCGTTCAGTCCTGGACATTTCAAAAGATGTTCTGAATTCATTGTTCCAACTCATAACATATTGGCAAGTGTATACAACCACATATTGGCCAAGTGTACGAGGCGAGAACACCTATCCTGTTAAGGTGTTCCGCAAGACAATCGTCCGGTTCTCAATCGAAAGGTGGCAACCGCATCTTTACATGTTCTAGTGTTAAAGATTTTTCAGCTGTTCTTGCATACTGTTCCACTTTTTGCCTTCAGATTTAGTTATGAGATTATACTCTGAAACCAGAGAATCCGCAGCCGATCCACCATTACACATTTGGCACCACCCAGTGGTACGTGGGGCTTAAAGTATGCCATGAACGCGAATAACGTTACCCCCCTGTCTAGGATTAGTTTATACGGTAATTAAGCATCAATAAATTTGTCAAACTTTGAAGTTCTGGTGCGGTGCTTCTTAGAAGAGATTTTAATTAAGATCAATAAACGTGTTGTTGGATTTTAATGTTTGTGTTGAAGTTTTATTAATTGTTTAAACATACAATCACCTTAAACAGCCAACATTTTTAGGAAAGTTTTAACCTTAAATGAGTGTTTAAAATCTGTATTCCGTAAAAGGTTATATGCAAGTTTTTCTCCGTTTATATGAGAACAAATGTTTTCTAGCATCTGTTTTTAAATATGAGAACCATGATTGTTTATTGATGATTGTGTCTTGTCATATATAAATTTTAAAAATAATTTTTTTTTGTTAAACACATATACAATTTTAAATAGTAGCTTATAAGCCTATGTCTAGGTTTTTTTTTTGTATTCTGAGTTTCATGTTCAATAAAAGAATTAATAATATTAAATTTTAAAGACTTTTCTTGTAAAAAAAACCAAACAAAAAAATACTTTTGAAAATTTCTAGGCAACATTAAAAATTTTAGTAGCAGAAATTGATGACCCTTCAAACTTTTTAGTTATTGTAACCATTTAAAGTTAAGAAAATAAAGATTGGTTCAATTTCTTTAAAATGCAAAAACAACGATGAGTTTCACCATTAAATGAATTTATTTGTTTAAAAATTTAAAATTAATTTTTTCAAAAATGTCAAATACAAAATCAGAATAACATTTTTAAATAATGAAGAAAAATTTTTTTAATTGACAATTGCACATCATGATAATGAAAATTTAATTAATTCAAATGTAATTTTCTTGCAAATAAAGCACCTTTATCGGTGTTCTTTAGATGCGATGTGCATTTTCAAAAACTGCATAAAATAAATCTTTGAAATTTTCAGATATTTGTAAAATAATAATACAGACACTGCAAACACTGTTTATAAATATTAATAATAAATAAAAAATGAAATTAAAAAAATGAAAAGTTAAATGATATTACATTTTCGGTGGTTTTAAAAAAGTTTTCATTAACAAGCTAAATATATATTAATGATACAGAAATTGTTCTTGGGCTTTGTAGTCAAAATAAAAAGGAATAACAAATTAAAACAAAGCCTTTTTGCTAGTGTTGCAACTCATTTAATCAATTTCGAAAATAAATATATTCAAAAAAGCCAGATACATCACACGTGGATCTTTATTTGACTACAGATGAGACTACTTTTACAATTTTGGAGCAATATGGATGTGGCACGACAATTTTGTGTGAAATTCCCCGACATTTACTGACCTTCCAAATCCCATAGTAGAATATTTTGTCTTACAGATTTCAATGACTGTTTCTATGCCTTATGACTAAGCTTCAATGTCTGTGTCTAAACTCCAATGTGTATACCTTTCTCTAGCATAAACATTGACGCTTTCGGTTCGGTATTGCTTTTTGAGCTCTGAAACTAAGCATTCTTATTGCAAAGAAGAGAAAAAAAGGTGAGATAAGACATTGAAGTACAAAAACTCTCATCAGGGAGAATTTCGATCGATCTTGTTAAGCCTAGAACAATACGACCTTTGACTTGACTTGACGTGATTTTGAGATTTATGCTCGCGTTAGCTGCTTTTTCTCAATTTATCCAATTACTCAAAGAAGAAATCAGAGGGAAAAAATTAATAAATTAAAAAGAAAAATACTAAGTAAAACAGATTTTCAATTAATCTTCACTGAACTTCAACTGATTCCAAAATTATGAAATGAAAGGGTCCGAAATGAGGTGTCGTGCAGTACTTCTGTCACAAAATAATACAATAAGGTTAGTATACACATACAGTCGCAATGAAAAAAAAATAAAACTGTGCAATTTTTCATAGAAAATTAATTAGTGTAATGGTTTTGTAATATGCTCATCGCTCATATCAAATAACCAAGAATAAGAGAGGTACTTTATATCCAAAAGCCTGTTTAAGTTTTTCTCTTTGTACTTCATATTTAGTGCATAATACGACCTTTTAAATGACCACTGTTGTATCATTTTACTGTCTAAATAATTTAGTTTCTCTATAAATGTGACAGTGAATAGATTTTGATAGCATTTTTAAGATTTTTCAGTTTGTAAAATAACAAAAGGTAGACAAAGTTTAAAATATTGGCATAAATGAAAAGTTATTGGGATATCCACAAATAATATTGTTTTCTATTAAATGGAATCTAGAATTATAAGATTGGAAATAACCTTCACTGCTTACAAATGATTTTTTCTAGAAATCCAGCTTTGTATTTATATGAGGCTTTGGTGAAAATAGTATACACTGTCCGACAATTATCTCGCCCATCCCTTAGCATATTCGACCTGTATCACATTTATGCCTTAGGATATCAGCCTGTTATCCCTTTCGTCCCTTAGCATATGTCGTTCAGAAGCTGAGAACCTTTTAATACTTTCATCACTCCTCTTATGTTGGTGACGGAATGCAGACATACCTTACTGCATGAGAGCATATTGCAATAATATTTTAAAAGTACTATATAATATTTATTAATTAATAGTAATAAAAAAGTTAAACTTAAATTGATACATTTCAAACATTTGTTGTTATCGTGTCCATGGATTTAAATATTAGTAATAATGTTAGATCAAAAGTCTTCATGATAGCGGCCGCTAGAAACGGTGCCGCTTCACTATACAGGACTTCCCTTAAGTTGGGCTCGATTGGCAAAATACCCAATTTCAATACATGGGGAGTGAGTACTGGGCACTCTAGAATATGTTTAGGTGTTAAGAAAGCGTTGGGGCAATGTTTGCAGGGGATGTATTCCCTGATCTTGTCTGGGAGAATCTTCATCCCTCTGTAATGATTAGTTCTGAGTCTGCTAATAACTGATGTCAACTTCCTATGGACAGTTAAAGTCCGTGATTAGTGGGCATTTCAAACAATTTACAGCGCAAAATAGATATAATTCAATAAATTTAAATAATTAAAAGAATATAAATATACTTAAGTATATATTTCTATATAAGCATATATTACGTTAATTATAATAAATGTTATAATAAACAGTTAAATACAAAATTCTGTTTTGAAGAAGGAAATTTTAAGAAAAGAACTTAAGTTATAATTAAAACTTTTTTCGTAGGTGTTCGTGTTCTTATAGATGCTGTACCAGGAGAAGATATACGTGAGTGTTTAGTAATAGTTTTTGAGTAAGAATTTGAAAACTAAAACAATAGTTAAAATAAACAATTATTAAGAAATTTTAATACTTATAACATAATATTAGTGAATATTCTTTACAAATGTTAATAAGATGTTTTTAATAAATATATTTCTGTAAATTCTATTTTTTGAAAATAGGTGTGAATTTAAAAGTGAAAGCAGGGAAAGACGCAGGTAATGATTTCGCAGAATAAATGTTACATTACTTTTAATATAATGTTTAATGTTGCCTTACTTTTTAATACGATGTATGTAATATTTCACTTGCAAATTAAATTAAATTTTAATTTTGTAAATTTTATTATATTGCAGACTGCAAACTGCAAACTGCAAAAATTTTAATTTTGTAAATTTTTTATATATGGCAAACTGTAAAAAAAAAAAAAAAAATTGAATATTTTCATTGCATTTTATTATATTGCAAACTTAAGATTAAAAATATTTTTCCCATTTTATTAATATTTTTTTTTTACTTATTTTACATAAATTTGCATTTATATTTTTGGATTTCGTTCAAAATAGATGTTTACAACTACTTATTAATCTTAAATGAGGAGTATGTTTTTCAAACAAAGTATTACACTAATTTGAAGTGCAATATATTGGAAGTGTGTTATTACAAATATATAATTCTTTTTTTGTATTTTTAAAATTTTCTTATTTAAAAAATTAATAATAGCCGTTCAATAAAATTTTATTGTGTTTTTTAACGCTTGAAAAAACTTATCAATTTATAAGGTTGCTTCTTATTGCAAATATTAAAAATACTTTCTATTGGCCCTATTTCATATTTGATCTTCACATAAAATTCATTTAAAATAATCAGTTAATAATTTATTTTAATAATTAATAAACACAAGAAATTAAATTAAAATTGCAATAGTCCAAAATTGATTTCGTTTTTAATGAAGTTGCTATAAGTAATGTTAGAAATAATAATTAAATAAAAAATTATTTACAAATTAGATAAAAAGTTTGCTTAGAGAATATCCAAAAAATATATTTCTTTATAAAGTTAGTAGGAAGGATATACACCGGTAATGTTAAATTAACTTCTTTTGATGCTTATTTTCTCGAAATCTACTTACCATATCTTTTAGATATTTTTAAATACAATAAAAGTATGCTGCGTAATAATATGAAGTGCCTTATAAAACTAAATAAATATATTTTTAAATAATATTTTATTTGAAGCTTATTTTTAAAACAGGAAAAACTTTCATTTTAATAAAGATATTTCTTCAAAGCGTGCTATTGCTATATTGCAGTGTTTTTTAAAAAGTATTTGTGAAAACTACAATAAAGAAAAAAAACGTATTTTTTTGTAAACATTTCAACTGATTAATATTTTCTTTTAGATTTTAAATCTTCGTTTTTCCCTAATATTTCCTTCTAGTGTAATTAAAAACCTTTTTTTCTGTTTTCCTCAAATGAGCTTACTTGGAATAAATTTTAAAAATTATATTGTTTCTATTGAGTAATTCACAATCCATATAAAATATTATTTTTACATTAAAAATTTTTGTTATATTTTTAAAATAAATGAAATTTTTCTTTCGATAAGTGATAAAATAATTAATAATTCTTATTCTTTTCTGTTTTTTAGGTGTCGAGCTTCAAACAAATTGTACTCGAATGAAAAATTGCACGGAAGGTAAAAACAAATATGTAATAATAATTGCAAGCAAAATAGTTATATTTATAATAAGCTTTTTAATGGAGAAAAATTTCGTACGAAATATTTGTCCTAAATAGGGAAAAATCAGAGATTCTAAAGATGTTATATTGAGATGAACATTGAGTACTTTTAAGTTGTCTGTATTGCTTTTAGGCATAAAGACAGCAGTTAATATGATTAATATTCCCTCATTATAAATTCCTTCTATTAGCTCACACTCTCCTTATATATATCTTGTTCAAATTTTCAATCGTTTATAAAATACTTTTTATTCATCCACACAAGTTCAAATACATTTTTTTTGAACTTGTAGTGGATGACACTGGATGTTAATACAGTTTTTTCAAATATTAATTCATTAATTAAATTTAATTCATTAATTTTAGTTTTATATGGGAGAAATATTCATATATTCACGCTGCTCTTTCTTCTCATTTGCATATCATTAATTATTTTATTCATTCAATTATTAATTATTTTTATTCATTTAATTATTAGCTATTATTATTTTATTATAAAATATTTTTATTATTCATTTAATATATATTGTTCAATTTTTAAAATAATGTAACTACAAATTGGCAATAATATAAAAAAATCGTCTGATTTTAATTTAGCTTATTTTTTTGCATATTATTATTCTTAATTTTTTACGTTTGAAATTTGAAACGATCGTGTTTGAGTATTCTTGTTAATGTATTCTATATTTTTTAATTTTAAATGATCAAAACGTTCTTAATTAACTTTGAAATATAGCCTAATATATTTGCTATTATTATTTTTATCGTATGTATTTGCTTTTATTATTTTTATCGTATGTATTTGATTTTATTATTTTTATCGTATGTTTTTGATTTTATTATATTTGCTTTTATTATTTTTTCTTTTATTATTTTGCTGTAATTCGAGATTGCTGTTCTTTTTTTTCAATTCCTTCTATTAGCTCACAATCTCCCGATATATATCTTGTTCCAATTTCCAATAGTTAATAAAACACTTTTTATTCATCCACTCAAGTTCAAATACATTTTTTTTTACTTTTAGTGGATGACACTTGGCGTTAATACAGTTTTTTCAAATATTAATTCAGTAATTCAATTTAATTAATTAATTTTTTTTTTTTTTTAGTTTTAAGTTGCCTGTATCTACCAATAGAGGGCGCCAGATAAACTTAAAAAAATGAATGGAAATTATTTATAAAGGACTTCCTGTAATATAGTGAGAGAAAAAGAAGGAATTGACTTTAAAATTTTTTTTTAGATTATTTGTGTAGGTAGGAAAATTGTAAGTTCCTTTTGTGCACATTGGATAACATTGAGAACTACTATATGAGTTAATTATAATACAGTTAACATAGGAATTAATTAATCTATCAGCCATTAAAAAAGCATGTTTACTTAATAAATAATGAAAATAAAAAAAAATATTAAATTTTAAATAATAATATTGAACTTATAAGAACCGATAATGAACTAATGAGAAAATTATTAAATTTTTAAATAGTATCTTAATGAAAAACTTATATATTTAAGTAGGCAATCCATGATTATTTTTCCTAGATTTACCATAATATTTCAAATAAAATTTCTTGTCTTTTATGCATATGAATATTAATTCCTCATTATAGACAAAAATAGAAGGGAAAGTGGAAAAAAATGAAATGTGCATTATTGCTTGTGTCTACCGGAATATAACAATTTATTATATACGAAATTCAATTCAAAATAGATTGTTTCAGCTTTGAGTGAAAATTTTATTTTCAAATATTCAAATATCTGATTTACTTTTTAGGAGATAAATGTCCAATGGTTTGTGCAAAAGGTTAGTGAGTTTTTCATACATTTTAAAAATAACAAAACTTTTGATTAGTTTGTCCTTAAGAGAATTTTGTAAAAAGTTATCTTTAATTTTGTAACATATTAAATAGTTATTTAAGCTAAAACAATTCAAAAGCTTTATCATATCTCTATTTTTCAATTCCTACTATTAGCTCACACTTTCCCTATATATATCTTGTTCAAATTTTCAATCGTTCATAAAATATTTTTCATTCACCCACTCAAGCTCAAATACAATTTTTTTGAACTTGTAGTGGATGACACTGGATGTTAATACAGTTTTTTCATGTATTAATTGAGTAAATAAATTTAATTAATTAATTTTAATTTTTTTTTTAGATTTAAGTTGTATATATCTATCAGTAGATGGCGCCAGATAAACTTAAAAAATTGAATGAAAATTATTTATAAAGAACTTTCTGCAATATGGTAAAAAAAAAAGTAGCAACTGACTTAATTTTTTTTTTTTTTATATTACTTGTTTTTTTCAAAATATATTGCTAGAATATTACACAAAAAGGTTGTTTTAAAAGTCTAAGTCCACTTTTTAGTGGAGGAGCTTTTCTGATCTACTTTTTAGTGGATCAGAAAATGTTTTAAACTAAAAATTTCTAATATGCTTGAACCACAGATGCTTTAGTACTTATCGTTGATGAAAAGGTAGATTTCATGTGAAATATTAGGAAATGTGCTGAAAAATATACTGCTGAACCATTTATGTAATTGTTCAAGAGTAATGCTTAATAAGATGACGTGCAGGACATATTAAATAGAAAAAAAAAAGAGAATGCTTTTATGTTGTTTAAATAGTTAATATTTTAGTATATAAAGAATTGAGTTTTTAAATAAAAATTCCTTTTCTTTTCAGAGGAAAAAGTTTCGGGCAAGTTATGCAAAATGATTGTTTGTACAGGAGGTAAAATATTTTAACATGATTGCATATTTTCTTTTCATTATTATTGCATTTCTATATGTAAAATTAATTGAGACTTATTAAATTTTTTCTACTCATTGAATAAAAATTAAATGAATGGTGATGAAGAAATGGTAAACTATTCTAAATTATTTAACGCACTCATTTAATAATATTAAACACGGAAATATTATAATATATTTCTCATTTGAACATTAAAAATTTATTTGAATTCATAAAATAATAAAAATTTCAAAATCACACAAATATCTACCCATGTATTTTAGGATGTTTAACTCATTTTTATTGTTACAATCCTTCTGACTAAATATTCATTATTATCTAATGCCTTCCATTAACTAATTTTTATTTATTTATTTTTGCAATATAAATGCAAACATTTTAAAACAAAATTTTTCGAATGTAAATTATAAATATTATCATTAATTACAGAATATTAATCAAACATATTTCGTAAAACAATAATTATATTCAGATAGTTACAATTAAAAATTTGTGAAGTTAAAAAAACATTTAAAAAAACTATTTAATTTGTTAATATCATGACACAAGTAAATATAAAATCAACAGATTTGCAAAAAGAAAACTTAATAGAAAAGCATTGAAATGCATAATTTGATTTAAGTTAAGTAATGGTAAAATTATTTTCTAGTTAATTTAACAGACAAATCAATCTAAATGTAGTTTAATATAATATTTTACAAAAATATTCTTTACAGAAGACTCCACTGCCACAGATTTGACAGATATGACTGATACAGGTAAGGATATTGAAACATTCTTTTTTAAAATGAACTTTAGATAAAAAAAATTTGAAAATTTCTAAGAAAGTCTACAAAATATGTTTTGACAATTTATAAACATTTACATTATATTCGTTATTCATCTAATATATATATATATATATGTATGCATATTTTGCCATTACTGGCAAATCAAATTATCATTCAGCACAAATAAGTTTCTTTTGCCGTCTGGATTTTCTCGACGCGCGTGTCATGAATATTGGCTGAGTTAAACAGTTTTTTTAGTATGTTTTTTAACTCACAGGTGCAGTGTGGCTATGCAGTGCTGTGCGTGCAGTATCGAACGACCAATGACATGGTGGCGCCAATATTTACTTTTCGGCGTTTTGGCGTGTTTACGTTATGACATAGTAAATAAGGGCCGTTAATGAAGCGTGGGTAACAGTGAGTATTTGGTCGAAGGACAGCGGCAATAAAAACGAGTTAGCTACCATTAAAATATGGTGCGTGTTGTGGGGCTGAGCAAACCGGTTGTAATTCAAATAAAGCTGTGACTGAAGTAATATTCACTGGCATTTCCGTGTTATGTCGAGCGTTATGGTAGAATAGTTTACCGACATTAGGCTGAGCCAGAAAAAAATTTAATGAGACATCTCAGTGAGTACACGCCAACAGCCTGCAGCCAATGAGAAAATATAAATAAAAATGACACACACTTATTTAACCATTTTAACTTTGCTTGGCTTTTCACTACGAGAAAAGAAAATTTTTATTTAAAAAACTTTCAATTCTTTATATACTAAAATATTAATATTTAAATATTTTTCTATTATGTCTGCACGTCATGCTTATTAAGCATTGCTGTGAACAATTACATAAACAGAACGCGATATTTCACATGAAATCACGGCGATAAAAATACTAAAATTTTACAATTTTAAACATTTTGCGATCACTAAAAAGCGAATCGAAAAACTCACCCTGCTTTAAAAACGTATGATATTCATGCTGAAAAACTTAGTAAATATGAAATAAAAAGGAATGGAGATAGGACAACTGCGCATATTGCGGTTATTTTATAATGGTACAAATTTCGGTTTGTATCTACTGATGAATTTTCAACGGCAAATAAAAAAAATTGCGTGGTAATTGAACACTCGGTAATACATGAAAAACTGTCGATGGCTGTCCGGTGTCACTGGTTCAAACATGACTGGCGCGGTAGTGAGATAATGAACGGTGGCGCGGGCAAAAGTGTATTAACTGTGAATTGAAAAATGAAGCTTTGGTGGGCGCAGCTTTAACTCTTATTTAATATGTTAGCAAAAGACTGACACCGCCTGCCGTTAAACTGTCGAAGTTTTGTTATTTTTAAAATGTCGCAACACTTTCGACCCAGTTATCTCACAAAAAGTAAATCGACTGAGTGACTGAAATAATTTGCAGCAGGCTGTCTGGTAATTTCGTATAATAAATTATGTTCGTGCTGGCGTAATGCGGCACTTCCCTTCCGTGATTGTATTCATATGCGCCAAAACGAAGCCTGACTGAAATAATCTGAGGAAAGCCTGCACCCAAGTTTTTCGTGGGCTGCGAGATAATTTTCTCGACCAGTTCATTATCACGTTTAACTAAGTTTAATATTATATTTAAAAATTTAATATTTTTTATTTTCGTATTTAATAGTAAACATGTTTTAATATTTTGTCATTCTATGACCCAGCTGTGACGCTCGCCTGTCAGTTGCCAATGACCTCAATAACGCAAAACACATTTCACTACAATATCACAAAATTTTAAAATGCTGCTCTCGCGATCGCCTGATTTCAATACAGTAATAGTGACATAGCTGTGATCACTGTAATTACATTCGATACCAAAAAATTGGACTCTATCCATAACATATTAAATAAATAAAAACTCATTTTATAATAAAAATAATAATAGCTTAATAATTAAATGAATAAAAAGCATGGTAATAATTGAATGAAGATAAAATAGTAATAATGCAAATGAAAAGAAAGAGCACAGCGATATTGCTCCCAAAACTAAAATTGTGGGGTAAATTAATTAATATTTGAAAACTTTGTATTGAAAACATCCGAGATCCCAATAAAATCCACTACCAGAAGTTCCGAAAATATGTTTATTTTCAGTATTGAGATGAATAAAGAGGTATTTCGTGAAAAACGAAATCATGGAAGTGTGAGGCAATTTATAATGAAGTGTAATCACCAACAATGTTTAATAACACAAAAGCAATGCGAAGACGCCAGCTCAGACTAATCGCCTGCGCCTGATTTTACCTTCCGGCATTCACCATTCGATTTCGGCCGACCGTGAAAGAATGAGCCAGTATTTTATCGCCATCGAAAGAAAATTTCATTTATTACAAAAACATAACAAAATTTTGATAACATGGACCAATGAACCCTTCAATAGAAAAGCGCAACAATTTTAAAATTTGTTAATGCTTTCATTTGAAAAGAACAAACCACACTTTAGAAAGAGGCATCCAGGAAAAAGATTCAAATCTAAAATATTAATCGAGGATGAAAATATTTTACAAAAAAAAAAGGCCTCACGTTTTTTCTTTTACATTATCCGGATTTTCACAAATACGCAAAAGCACTGCATGCAGCCAGCACACCGCTGAAAAATCAGCTGGC